>VZRE01006137.1:22464-144185 GCA_013396775.1 Cephalopterus ornatus
TCGGATCAGGTCCGGTCCGGTCCGGTCAGGTCCGGTCCGGTCCGGTCCAGTCGGGTCCGGTCCGATCGGGTCGGGTCCGGTCGGGTCCGGTCGGGTCCGGTCCGGTCGGGTCCAGTCCGGTCCGGTCGGGTCCGGTCGAGTCTAAATACAGTACTGTCCGGTCATGACACTTTGCTTCTGTGTCTCTGAATAACTCACAAAAAGACACCCAGTTTTTGCCCAGATGGAAACATCCTGCTCCTGATTTCCAATCAATCTCCGGCAAAACCTCATACAAGCAACTTCTGGGGAAAGGTGGAGGCATAGGGGAGCAGACACAGAGTAAACAAATGCAAATCCTTGGTCCTTAAGTCCATTTGCTACTCACTGCCTACCCCGAAGGAATTATCCTGATCACTTTTGTTTCCCCCTCCTTGAAGTATGCAGTAAGGCAGGGCTGTAACCCTCCAAAGTATGGAAGGGGGTAGCCCAGGAAGGCACAGAAAGGTTCCTGAAGCCAGATATACTTGTATGATCCACCTCATCCCTCTTTTCATAACAAATCTTTCCACCTTTGCAGACTGTTTCACTGCCAGCAGCTTGACTGTGCTGAGTTCCCCTTCTTTGGCAAGCAGGGCTGATCAACCCTCTCACGAAGGCCTAACAAGGTAATGTCTGTACAGTGCTTAAGAACATGCAAAGTGCAATATAAGTGCCAAATGTTCTTATTTTTGAGATTAATTAATACTCCAAGAAATAGAAGCACTGAGGTAAGTATAGCTTAAATACTACATTCCCTCATGATTAAAAAAAAAAAACCAAACCAAACAACTCTTTTCTCTCTAGAAAAGATGAATCCTGAATATGAAGTGGCAATATCTTGTTTATATTCTGTCAAGCTTAGCACAGCCACAGAGTGCCCTTTTAGTAACAGCAAAACCAGAGACGTGAGCTGAAGTTCTCAGAGAAACTAAGAATTCTGCATTAATGACTTCCTCAAATACCATCTTTATGCTTTTCCAGCACAGGTCTGCTCCCACCCACTATATCCAGAGAGGCTGGTGCTCCGTACCACTGAAGCAGTGCACAGCCCAGTGTCAGATCTGATGTGCCATTCTGATGGCTGAACAAACAGAAATACCCCCAGCAAAGGTAAGTGGGACTATAATCTGCATGGGCCCCCTGAAAAGTTCAGGTTTTGCCCTTAGTGAAGTCCATGCTCCTCATCTAGCAGTCCGTGGCAGTAAGGCTGTATGTAGTATCCCATGCACAATCTCTTATCAGAGCAGTCCAACTATCAACTGATTATCCTGGTGTTCAGAAGATGATGGATACAACAATAAATTAAACACTGCACATACTTTTCCTGCTTTTTTCCTTTATCAGCTTTGGCCAATAATGGACCCAAGATTCAACAGACTAATGATCTCGTCAGTGAAACCAAACCCTGCATTCCTATGAACTGCGTGATAAAGACATGGCACAGAAGAGTCAATAGCACCCTAAACAGTAAACAAACACTACTGTAAAATGCTGATGGAAGTACAAAAATTCAGCTGGCTTTCAAATGTTGAAAAAAACACTGAAAACATCCCAACAAGGTATCCTGGCTCTGTTGAGACACTAACAGCTGTAATAGGTCCTGCTTAGTGGTTTTGTTCTGTTTTCTTACTCCAATGCTGGTGTCAAATATTCCCTTCATCGATGCTCTGCAACTTCAGTCTTTGGCTGGCATGGGGCCTGGCACCACGCCGTGTGTTCATGCTGCCTCCTGGCAGAGTCCGCACCGGGAACAGGGCTCCTGGTAAGGCATCTTCCCCAAACAAGCTGAGTTTCACATCAGCTTCAATAGCTCTTGCTAGACTGGTTGCATAACTGTCCAGAGATTTATGGACTTCAGCTTTTACATGAAGAACAGAATTCTTTGCAGCTTCTGGAAGAAAAAAAAAGAGGTAAAAAAAGGCAACATACGTGTTGATCAGCACGGCTGTGCAAACGCTTGAGAACCAATATTGATCCTTTTGTGCAGGTATGATCACGCCCTCTGCAAAACAACTGTTCTACAGAGCACATTTACCAACAATACTCAGGCTTTCAAAACCATTCTATGAACACAATATCCCAGAGTGACCTGGGATGCACCTGCTCTTCAGTGCTGGTGCAGTTGCTTTTGTAGCATCTCTGTACTTCTCTACCCACCAACATGTTAAGAAACAAAGGTGTTCATCCTAAACGTAACTCTTCAGTGAGGCTGCTGAAATAATTTAAAGTCTCAGAGATCCTGAAAACCCTGAGACTTATCAGGGAGAATTGCTAAACTTTGTGAGGAACTTTTTCACTAAAACCTTCCTCTTTTGCTCAGATGAAAAATTAGATGTCAGCTCCCATGTAATCACTCAGAAAGATAATGGGCAATGTATGTGGTAAGGTATTTGTACAAGGAAATATTCATCTCATGCTGGGAAGAGGACTAAAGTGAATTTTGCTAAGATGTTTAAAAATTCCATAGAAAGAATTCGAATTCTCATTATCTCAGGTTTTATTATTACTTGACTCTTAAGAGCTTTCTGCTAATTTTCATACTGTCCACAATCATGTACTGTTTAGAAAATTAGTTGTTAGCCTTCTATTCCATATTATCATAACTACCAGCCTAAATTAACTTTCCAACATTTTACAGATGATCACAGCAACACTGCTAGCAGAGAATCAACAAGTGATTTGATAGAAATAAGTGCATGTGGTTTATCTATTTTCACCCATAGCTGCTGAGGATATACCCAGCAAAGTGAAATAGAAGTTAAGTAAAAAAAGTAAGTGTAACAGAATGAAATTATATTCAGACTATTCAAGTGTGTAAATAGAAGAATTTCAAGTTTGTGAACAATAAAGTGAGAGGAGGCAGCAAACGAGGAACACAGGGATAACGCAATCAAAATATGAGGGCAGGAAAATATATTCTCCGAGAAACACAAAACAGACTGCAACAGCCACCAAGAAGAATGGAGTTGCAGAGAGGATACTGCTGTGCTATATAAATGATATGTATGCAGAGAATCCCAGCTTCTAACTCTTGTCCTTGTCTGTTGTTACTTGAGAACAGGAAGAAAGACCTGATCTGGCTTTCTCTTGTACCTTTATGAAGGGTGAGGTCTGTCAAGGCAAAGAGTGGTCAGTGATGTTGTTATGTCAATTATGAAGGTCCTGTGAAGCTTCCTGAGCAGGCAATATAGATAGTTCTGAACAATTTCATACCTACCCCTAAACTCACCTTTAATTTGCTCTATTTCATCTTCAAATGTCACTGAACTTCTCCTTCGAGGAGGACAGACACAGTGTGGGGCATGAGGGCCATCTGAGCTATAATCTTCAAGAAGCATTGTATCTGTTCCTGAAACAGTGCAAGCATTCTCAAGTAAGACAGTAACACTGGGATACAACATTGTGGGAAAAACTTCTCTGTCTATAGCAGTTCCTTCAAAAGACATCTAAACCTAGCTTTTGGGAGTAAATTTCAGCTCAAATTAAACACTGAACAGGAAAGGAATGAGGTCAGAGTTTTCATTCACAGGATTGAGAAATCTTTTCTCACTAGCCATCTAAAACTTCAAGCAGCTCCAAAATTCTCAGCTGCAGAGTTTATAATGTCAATAGGACAGCAGAAGAAGGTGAAACCTTACCTTCAGCAAATAAAAGGTAAAGTTGAGAGCAACTTCTCCCACTTCCTGATGAGGACAAGAGGCTAACAGTGGCTACCCGAGAGGCAGACAACCGTAGCTGCCAAATGTCTGCTTGTAATCTGACCTGGGTAGAATCTGAATTGCAGAATTTTTCTGTTTGATTTAGTTTGTCTCTAATAACATACTTTCACTTTCTTGAAGTGTATTTTAATGGGGAAAAATCCCATGCTGGTTGGGAATGATTTTTGTCCGATGAGTCTTTTTTCCAGTTCAGGATTTTTTTTTTTTCTTTTTTAAATCTCACCTCCCCAAATCTGCTTCACCCCTTACCAACATAAAATAAGAGTTTAAAAAGAACAAGGAAATTCTTGACATCTATGCAATGCTTTCACACAGAGGACAAGACTGCAGCCTACACCTCCCTTGCAATGCTGGTCTCTCTGCTCCATAAAAGAAAAGCAGAAGCAAGTATTTTGTGGACACACTAGGACACTGCTGAGAAAGCAGTCCTCAGGGAAGCTGTTGTTGGAAGACACAGATTGCACACATTTAATGTGTGGCACTCCACTATCAGTCCATTTACTCCTGTGATGTGACAACAGGCCTAGGACAAAGTGCCTTCCAGATTTTGTAACTCCTCTGAGTGGTGACTTCACATCCCTCTTCACCCACTTGACTGCTTTTGATCTGAAAACAGTAGACTCTTACTGATCTACTAGGGTACCAAATCCTCCTCAGAAATGTAGCATGTAATGGAAGAGTGGGACTAGGAAGAAAAATATATTCTTCCATGGAGTAGAATTTTAGTGGTTTTTTTTCAAACGCAGCTGGTGAAGAAACTAGCCTCTTATTCTTACAAGGTGGATCTTTTTCCCTGGAATAATTGATCTTAAGGCAACACTTCTAGTCATTGGGACTCAGGTCTCACTTTGTATTTTGTGTACAGCTGGCACCACTTGGATTTTTTTCCTCTTCCATACTTTATCTGTTTTTCACAACATGAAAAGCCCAGTTTCTGTTTTCCAGGGCAGATAAAGACACAACTGCACCACAGGCCACGGGATCACGTACTACATGCAGCAGGCAACACTGAAGAGGGACTAAGACTTCTTTCTGCTCTTTCGTTCCTCACAGTAAAAGCATCCAGTGAAACAGTATTTCACAGTGGATCACTGTATATCCATTCCCAGGCTATGGACCATACTCCCTCTTTAACCAACAGTGGCACTTCTAACAGCATTCACTATCTCTTTAGTTTGTTAATTTGTTTAAACTGCTCACTGCCATTCAAAAAATTATAACACAACATCCACTTAACTGAGGCAGGTTTACCAGGATGCTATTCTCCTTTATCACATAAAGCTGCAGAACGCCCACAACAGGCATAAAACTACCACCATAAAACAACACCAAAAATAAATCCCAGCTCCACAGATTTCCTTTAAAAAAGAAACAAACCCCTTACACCAAGCAAATGTTAGAAGATCACCCTCTGCTGTCTCTAGAGCAGAAATACTCTTTAAACTAGTGCAGTTAAGGAATGGTAACTGAATCAACTGCCAGAAAGATCTAGCAACAGTTCTGGATAGAAAATTACCGGCAGAACTGTTTTTCCCTTTTCCAAATCAACTTCAATTGAGAGATCTCAAGTAGTGATGAAATCATAAGTTAAAGCCATCCCAAGTGTTTATGTTTACATTGCAGGATGAACAAAACAAGGTCTCTTACAAAATAGAAGAAAAAAGCACATTCTCCACAGCCCTTTGTTGCTCTGTTCCTTGTGGATACAGGGAAAGTCTCCAAAGAACAACAGAAAACTAAAGGAGAAGGGCACAAAAGCAGTGAGTCTCGTTCCCAGGACACATTAACAAGGGAGGGTCATCATTCTGTAAACAGCATTTTGCAAGTAAATATATTGAGAGCAAGGAAGGAAAAAAAGCAACTGCAGTTTTGTTGTAACAGCTGGAACAGATGCTTCATGTCATTCATCCACCAAGAGACATCTGCGTGTGTAAATACTGACTCTCCCAGTGAGTTCTGCCAAGTGCAAGCTTCTGCCCAAGTAAAGGGAGCAAGAGACTTGTAGTTACCTGAATCCTGTGAGCAGCTGAAACCTGTGTCTCCTGTACTGCTGCTGTTTCCTAATGGCCGTCCACCTGCCATGAGGGCAGTAAGATGAGGAGATAGTCCCAAATCTGCAAGAAAGTTTTGTTCTTGTTACACAGTGAATGTTTCAGGGGGTTGCAATAGTAAAAGCCTCCTCCAGTAATACTCACTCTACTGCTTTATTTGTTATCCTGCATATCAAACTTACTTTGCTGATTCAGAGCGCACAGCTTCTGGACTTCCCGTCTTAGAAATCCCGTCAGCAGCTCTCGGGTATTGTTGGAGTCTTTCTATGGGGGAAGTCTCCTTTCTCCCTGCACTATCTCCCTCCTGCTCTTGTTTCAACTATATGTATTTAATGAGCCAGACAGGCTGAGCACTGAGTGTACACGCTCACAGGGATGGGGATATTTGCCAGGCACCTTCTCGACGGAGAATAACATGGTAGCCACCAGCAGCTCTTACAGGCCACTAGTGAGTAAAGAAGTTTATGAGCAAGGCTAAAGCACAGATACCTGACTTCTTTCAAATCCTCAAAACAAGAAGGGAAGAGATCCTAGGGTTTTTACAAAGGTGCCGTCTTTGAATCTCACTTCAAGATTTTGTTGTGGGTTTGGTGGGGCTCTTTTTCCCCTCCCTGTCAGCCTACAGCTAATACACCTGATAAACTTAAAACTGTCAGCTTCTTATCGCTTGGAAAGAGAAAGAAATTTCCTGTCCTTTCCCTTCCACCTCAGTTCCCAGTGTATTCATCCATAGCATCTCCTGGATACAGATTTGTCAAAACTCCTGCAGCTTGTGATGTGGCTGTAGCTGCAGAACTCTTTCATTCAGATGACAGTCTCTCCCAGTAATCCCAGGCTGCAGAAAAGATAACAGATGCCCTGCTGCTCTCACCTTCCTTCTGCATTTTAGATCTTCCTTCCCAATTAAATAACTTCAGTTCCTGCCTCTGCATGAAATATCCCTTGAAAGTGCTCTATTTTCGGAAGCTTCTGAACAGGGCAAGGCAAATGATGAAAAATCAGAGTGTCATTGCACTGCTACTTAAAAAAAAAAAAATAAATCACCAAACCGAGCAACTGAAGCTCTCAGCCTGCAACCTGGGGAGACATCAAACAGTTCTATTTTTACATAGTTTTACTTTGTTAATGATCTTTTTTTTTTCACAACTAAGCCTAAAAACTGAATTTACAGTAACACCAGTCTAACTTTAGTGGATCTCAGAGAGTTATAACATAAAGCCAGGAATCATAGAAAAAGTGTAGAAAAAGTACTATTGGTAGAGCTCAAATGGGGGCAACACAAAACAGAAGGCACACAAAAGGAAGTGGTTGAGAAAAAAGAAAATAAATATTTTTTTATTAACCTCATCACTATGTTTTTCTCTGGCTGAGAAAATTTTACTAGAGTAGGAGAAACATGTTAACCACAAAAAAAAAAAAAAATTCTCCTCTCAAGTGTCTATGATAACCTGAGCAAAAAACTGATGAAAACTCCAGAAACATCCCACTTTCTTTAGAGAGCCCTGAAACACTCCAAGCACACGCAGACGTGAAACCTTGCTCTTAGGGGTATCAAGGAAGAGTGTCTTTTGCAGCCACGCGTCTCACCTGTGATCCTGTTGGAAATGCTGAATAACCTCGATGTCCTCTGCCGCTGAACAAAGGACTCGCGATAATACCGATCCCCAAAGCACATCCCTAGTAGTTCCTTGCGCACTGTCTTGTTCCACAGTCCATAAATTAGCGGATGGCAAATGGCACTGGAAAAGGATAACCACGTAGCCAATGTCTCCAAAGCAGGGGAAATACTGTTTTTTCCCCAAAGTGCCTCTGATGTAATTACTACCATGTAAGGCCCCCACGTAATCACGAAAGCCCCGATGACAACCAAGATGGTTATGAAAGCTTTGCACTGGTTGGCCGAGTAAACAACCCCTTGGAAAGCATTTCTTCGGCTGCCAGACGAGGACGTGGAGGTGCTGGAGTTTTTCCTCCCGTTCCTCTGCGAGTCCTCCTCCACGATGACAACGCTACCACAGTGGATTTTGCGGGCCTTAATCCTCGCCACGCGGAATATGAATCCATAGCAGATCATCATGACCACAAAAGGCAGCAGCGCGCACCAGATCTGCCAAAAGGCGGTGTAGCCGGCCTCTTTGTGCCAGGCTGCAACACACATCCACTTGAACTGGTCAAACTCTAAAGACGACCAGCCGAAAAGAGGAGGGAGGCAGCCAATAAGGGAATGCAGCCACACGTACACAAGAGCTACCACTGCTCTGTTGCCTGTTATCTTCATTGGGTAAACCATCGGGTACAGGACAGCATAGTACCTGGTGGGCAGGAAAAGGAGTAGTCAACAGCAGCACAAAAGACATAGGACAAAGAAAGAAACATATTTTAATGATGTTGATATCTAGCCCTTTCTTCTTCAAACATCAAAGCAGGCTCAGGAACCATGTTTCTAAAAACAGTTACATGGAAAAATATGTATTGTTGCAGTCAAGACTGTCAAACTTGGTTGAAGGCACATATGCAACAATTAAATCTGTTCCTATGTGTGAGTGCATGCTTAGGGTATAATTTGGAATTTTAAGTCATTATTTCATGTTTCTCAAGTAGTATGTTATTACACCATCAAGTGCTTTAGAAAACTTTAGATGCATGTCTGCATTTTGCATTACTGATGACATCACTTTGTCTTGGATTAGATCGAAATTTCACTCACGGCTGAAGGAAAAATGACACTACAGCCACAACGTGTTATTCTCTGCATTGCTTCTCAACTCTATAAACAGCCAACAAGTCCCTCTATGAGACAACTAGACAATTTGTTACAATTCATTAAAAAAGAGCAGCTTACCGGTCTATAGCTATGAGTCCAAGGGTCAGCATGCTGGCTGAGCTGATCAGCATATAGAGCAGGGCTGAGAAATTGCACCAAACAACTCCGAAGATCCATTCTCGCCTGATGGAGCTGGTGACAACAAAAGGCAGCACCAGTACAGAGAGCAGAAAGTTGGAAAGGGTCAGGCTGAACACAAACTTGTTGCTCAACGTCAGAAGGTAAGACTTCCGATACAGGGTGACGACGATCACCAGGTTGCCCAAACAGATGAAAATAGCAATGACGATGATAGCAATGGACTCAGTGACTCTGACTGCCCCATCTTCCTGCGTGGTGAGGTTCCTCAGGCCCTTCACATTGCCAAGGGAGGAATTGCCGCTCATGGTCAGAGTGTGCAGAGCTGGAGCAGCCAAGACATGCTGAGCAGCTAGAGGCAGAACAATGCTCAGAAACATTCAGGCAGTATTTCTTCAAACTCCTTCCAAAGACTGGAGGCCCTTTTGCCTTTGTTAAAATTTACCTGTAGTATGCAGGAAATCATTTTAGACAGGCAAGCGAAGGGGCAGTAAATTGCCTATGGGCACACCAAAGAGGTCAATGACAGCATCAAGCCTAGAACAGGGAAGAAACTGTCTGAAAGACAAGAAGAAGTGAAGGGGGGGAAACAAGAAAGAAAATTAGCACGTTTTACTTTAAAATTTTCTAAGGATATTACTTGTTTCTAGGTCATACTTACCAGCTGTGCATCTTACTCAGTCCCTTCATCTATAGGCTGTGAAGAAATAAGAACATCACTATCAGTCTTTTGTTTGTCTTACTTTAAAGAAAGTCACTTTTTAAAAAAATTCTGCCTATGTATCCCAATTGTTACCTTGTATTCTGCCTATGGAGCATTTGCTGGTGGTCTGGGGATGCCTGGCTAGTCATACCCTGCTGACACTTTCTTAATAGTTGCTAAGTAACATTCAAAGACTTGGGAACCATTGCATGTACTCTCCCAACATCGCTTTTCCATGTTCATAATCACCTTAGCTACAGATGTGATTGTATTTTGCTGCCAATACCAAAGAACTGGGGGAACTGGCTTTCTGTACATGAGGTTTGAAAGACACTTCCTTGCATTAAGCCAAGGTCCATGCTACAAGAACCTTTAACACTTGACTTCTCAGTGTTAGCATCCATCCCACTGACTCAAAACCTCATTTTGTGAAACCTTGTTATTTCTTCCAGTTCCTTAGCAGCCTTTTCCCCACTGCCTCCAACTGGCATTCACTACCTACTTCATTCAATCCTTCACCCATCTGCAAGACAGCACACTGAAAAACCCAAACCAAGCAACCAAAAAATCACCACCAAAAAATGCAAATATGCAGACCAGAAAAGTAAGAGTCCACTAAACTATAGGAAGTTAATATTAGCATTTCTTGGAAGCTGGGGACTCGGGGAAAGTTATCTCAGCTAATTCTGTGGCCGTGCCCACCCACGGGTCCCAGACAGCCAGGAGTACTCACAGTACTGCTTCCATCTGTGTGGCTGCTGTGGCCTTAGGCAGCGGTGTCAGCCTTTTTTCCATTTTTATCTGTACTTTCCTAAGAGCGTAATTAAAGACATTACTGGGCCAATGCTTTGTAGAAACATAACTTAGCTCCTCTCTAGCGAAGCCGTCTGAGGCTGTTTGCAGAAACGCCTCCCCTCGAGTTTCTCTCTAAGCGTGCCCACACCACCTCTGCGGGCCTGTCCAGTACTTCTGGACCGGTGCGCGTTTTGGGAAGGCGGCTTTTCCCCGCGGCCGCTCCCGGCACTGGCGACGCCCGGGGCACCTGGAGCTCCCCGTCCTCTCACGGCCCCGCTGCTCCCCGGAGGGTGAAAGCGGCCTTCGGCAGGGGTGGCCCGACCGGGACTGGGCAGGGCAAGGAGCATCCCATCCCATCCCGGGGCAGGGGCAGTACCCCATCCCATCCCAGGGCAGCCTGACCAGGCGTGCCGGCACACACTAAGCGCGCGGAATCCAGCTGGAAATACGATGGGGAAAGGGGGGCTTCGCCATTTTACCCCCGCGCTCCCTCCGGCAGCGAACAAAGGGCTGGGACAGGGTCCTCCGCCCTGTGGGCATCCATCGCCTCCCCTCCGCCCCGGCGGCGAGCGGCTCCTGCCGCCGCTCCCGCCGCCTGTGCCCCCCGCCCCGGCTCCGCACTCACCGCCCGCCGCCGCCAGAGCGGGATGTTCCTGGTTACGGCGCCCCGGACGCCCCAGAGCCGCCGCGGCCCGAGCCTCCCCAGCCATGGCCCCGTCCCGTCCCTGCCCCTCCCGCCGTCCCGCCCCACCGCCTCGTCCCGCCGCGCCCCCTCCCCGACCGCCATGTTCCCCGCGGCCCTGGAGGGGCGAGCGGAGCCCCGGCAATGCAGTTAGAAGTGTGCGTGTGTGGAAATATCCATTTTACACGGATCAGGCGAAATGAGTTGCCCCGGCACGTAGTACCAGGCAGTCGCAGAGGGGCAGAGCCTAATCGCTAGACCTCCGAAACGCTCTTAAAAGTAACACAGAGAAGATTTTGGGAGGAGTTCTTCCCCCCGACACCACCTGAAGCGACACCGGATACAGCTCTCAGTATAAAGTGCAGAGTATAAAGGGTGAACGATAATTCAATGCCGTGCTTGCGCATCACTGATTCCTGGCTTGCTCATATGCTGGTGAGGGCCTTGAGCAGAGGGGATGACTCCTCTGACATGAGCTGTGCTATGTTTTGATTGCTCCGGGGAGTTTTTCATGATGTGGACATCAGATTCCCATAGCTGTTGTCTCAGCTTGCCCCCGTGCTCCAGCAGCAGGAGTGGGGACTGTGTGTCTTGCTCCTGTGCCAAGGAAAGTTCTTAGAGAGTTAAGCCTGCCCTTTCAGTGATGCGGAAAAGCAAGACAAGCACCCACCCGTTAGTGATGGAGTAGTAAGTTATGTGTCATTTTCAACCAATTCTACTGATGCTTTTCTACAGGATTTTTTAAGCTGCCATCACATTTTGACATTTTTAAAATACCATCTTTGGACAGCATTCAAGAACCATACCCAACCAGCACAGGTGACTCCACAATGGGCAGAAACTGATATGCAGGAAGTTCCAACTGAATGTGAGGAGGAACTTCTTTACTGTGCAGGTGACCACACACAGGAACAGATTGCCCAGAGAGGTTGTGGAGTCTCCCTCACTGCAGATATTCAAGAACTGTCTGGACTCAATCCTGTGC
The DNA here is from genome assembly GCA_013396775.1 of Cephalopterus ornatus. Lineage (NCBI taxonomy): Eukaryota > Metazoa > Chordata > Aves > Passeriformes > Cotingidae > Cephalopterus > Cephalopterus ornatus. The sequence goes on from VZRE01006137.1 coordinate 34,323, forward strand.
ACAACCCTGCTTGAGCAATGAGGTTGCAAGAGATGACCCACTGTCACCCCTTCCAACCTTACCCAGTCTGTGATTCTATGACTGTACATGTGCACACACACACGTGTACTGTCCAACACAGCACAGGGCGTCTCTGTGATGAAGTCTGGTAATGTTTGCTGCACCTTTGAGCATGGGCAGGGAGATGGCCTGGGGCCACCAGAGGCTTTAGAGCTCCCCAGCTCCCACCCAGCCATCCTGCTGCTCTCGGTGAGGTAGCCGTGGGGAAGTGGCTAGAGGCACAAATGCCCACGTGGCACGGACATGTTCTCCACCAGCTGCCACACACCACCTTGCCAGGAATGGGGGCACGGGGGAGCTCACTGGCTCTCTGTGGTGGGCAGAGACCAGAGAAAGGCCCGCTCTCCCCGTGGTGGCTCCAGGAGCGCAGAGCAGCATGGAGCCCTCCATGGGTGGCAGCGCCTCCTGCCTGCCCCCTGCACGTCACCTCACAGAATCACAGAATGGATCAGGTTGGAAGGGACCACCGTGAGTCACCTGGTCCAACCTCCCTGCTCTGGATCATCTCAGAGCACACTGCACAGGATTGTGTCCAGACGGTTCTTCAGTATCTCCAGTGAGGGAGACTTCACAAGCCCTCTGGGCAACCTGTTCCAGCGCATGGTCACTCACACAGTAAAGAAGTTCTTCCTCATATTCAAGTGGAATTTCCTGTGCATCAGTTTCTGCCTGTTGCCTCTTTTCCTATTGCTTGGCACCACCGAGAGCCTGGCTCCACCCTCTTGGAACTCTCTCTTTAGATATTTATACACATTATGAGGTGCCCCCTCAGCCGTCTCTTCTCGAGGCTGAACAGACCCAGTTCCCTCAGCCTTTCCTCCTAAGAGAGATGCTCCAGTCCCTTAATCATCTCTGTCACCCTTCTCTGGACCCGCTCCAGGAGCTCGATGTCTCTCCTGTTCTGAGGACCCCAGAGCTGGACACAGCATTTCAGATGTGGCCTCACTAGGGCTGAGCAGAGGGACAGGAGCACCTCGCCCGACCTGATAGCAAAGCTTTTCCTAACGCATCCCAGGATTCCGCAGCCGGACTCCGCCCTGCCCGCGCCCCTGGAAGCGGAATCACGATAAGGAGGCGGTTCCGGCGGCGCTGTCGCCGCCGTAAGGGCTGTGCGGGGTGGAGAGGGGAAGGGAGGAGAGGAGAGAAGAGAGCTCCGCCGCCCATTCTGACTCCTTTTGCTTACTCCGCCTGCGGCGGAGAGGAGGCCGCCATGCACCCGGTTTTCCAGAGCAGTCGGCGCGACTTCACCTTCGGGCCGTGGAAGCTGAGCGCCGCCCGCACACACATCATGAAGTCGGCGCAGGCCGAGAGGTGGGGCGGGCTCGGGCCGGGGGGTGGCACAGCACGGCACGGCACAGCACAGCACGGCACAGCGAACCCGCTGCTCGGGGGCCCCGCGGGGCTGCGGCATCAGCCCCTCACAGCGAGGGCTTTGGGGCGCCTGGGCGCCTTGCGCAGGAAACACAGACCCTTCCCAGGGCTGGGGGGACGCTGCTCAGTCCAGTTACTGGGGCAGGGGGTGGCTCTTCCCGCTTTTTTGAGACAGGAAGCTTGATTCTTTGGCCAGAGAAACGGCTGATTTGGGTTACAGATAATTTAGAAAATTTGGTTTTAATGAATACTGAAGGGAGCCTGCAAAACAGAGGGGATTTTTACAAGAGCGTGTAGTAGGTCAAGGGGGCAGGGATTCAAACTGAAAGAGAGCAGATTTAGATTAGATATTAGGAGGAAGTTCTTTACTGTGGGGATGGCCAGACATTGGAACAGGTTGCCCAGAGAAGTTATGGATGCCTCATCCCTGACAGTGTTCAAGGCCAGGCTGGATGGAGCTCTGAGCAACCTGGTCCAGTGGGAGATGTCCCTGCCTGTGGCAAGGGGATTGGAACTCTTTAAGGTCTCTTCCATCCCAAACCATTCTGTGATTCTAGTGGTTTTGGAAATCTGGGCCTCTGTGAACTGACACCTGCTAATTAGAAGCCTGATTTTCTTAATTGCTTTTTAATGGTGATTAAGGGCCTTTTAAATGTGGCTGGTGGACTCTCTACTCCAGTGCCATGTCTTGGTAATAGCTATATTAAGATAGTGGTTTTCATTAAAAATTTATAATTTGCTTTCTTCTTGTAGTAATTTCCACTCCTGTCAAATCATTGGAGAAAGTGTTCCCGTGTCAGCATCAAGCATTTAAGTCAGATTTGCTAATGTGGAGCTGAACAGTTCAGCTGTGCCATAACTGACTATAGTGGCAGCTAAATTCATCAGATACTTCTTCGTTTCAGCTTCTGGAATAGTGGAGTACAATTTCTTGTTAGTCACATTAAATGTATGTTCATTCATCTTGCTTTTACCTTTCTTGAGATTAATAAGGCCTTCTCCAGGAGAAATTGGCTGCCCATGGCCTGGATGGATGCACTGTTTTCTGGGTGAAACACTGGCTGGATGGCCAGGCGCAGGGAATGGTGGTAAACAGAGTTACATCCAGTGGGCGGCCAGTCACAAGTGGTGTCCCCCAGGGCTCAGTATTTGGGCTCGTTCTGTTTAATATCTATCAAGAGTCCAGATGAGGTGGTCAGGTGCACCCTCAGTAAGTTCACAGGTGATACCAAGTTAGATGGGAGTGTTGATCTGCTGAAGGGTAGGAAGGCCTGCAGAGGGGTCTGGACAGACTGGATCGATGGGCTGAGGCCAGCTGTCTGAGGTTCAACAAGGTGAAGTGCCGGGTCCTTCACTTGGGTCTCAGCAACCCCAGGCATCACTACTGGCTGGGGGAAGAGTGGCTGGAAAGCAGCTCAGCAGAAAAGGCGCTGGAGGTGCTGGTCGACAGCAGCTGAACATGAGCCAGTGGTGTGCCCAGGTGGCCACGAGGGCAATGGCGTCCTGGCTTGAATCAAAAATACTGTGCCCAGCAGGACCAGAGAAGTGATTGTCCCTGTGTACTCAGCACTGGTGAGGCTAGACCTCAAGTGCTGTATCCACTTATGGGCCCCTCACTACAAGAAGGACATTGAGGTGCTGGAGTGTGTCCAGAGAAGGGCAATGGAGCTTAGGAAGGGTCTGGAGCACGAGTCCGGTGAGGAGTGGCTGAGGGAGCTGGGGTTGTTTAGCCTGTAGAAAAGGAGGTTCAGGAGTGACTTTATCGCTTTCTACAACTACCTGAAAGGAGGTTGTAACAAATAAAAGAACAAGAAGAAACAACCTCAGGTTGCACCAAGGGAGGTGTAGATTGGATATTAGGAAAAATTTCTTCACAGAAGGTGTTGTCAGGCATTGGAGCCCTCTTCCCAGGGAAGTGGTTGAGTCAGCATCCGTGGAGGTGTTTAAAAGATGTGTAGACATGGCACTCAGGGACATGGTTTCCTGGTGGACTTGGCAGTGCTGGGTTAACGGTTGGACTTGTTCAACCTAAACAATTCCATGATTCTAATTTGTTTGATAAAGTCTCATGTCTGGAAATGCTGTGCTTGTTTTTTAATTAGCATTATAGTAAACTATGTAAATGTTAATTTTTAAACATAACAACATAATACTCTTTTAAAACTAGGCATCTACCTTGAAACAGGTAAAACCTATGTTCCTTCTTGCATCTTTATCTTATGTTCAGTGCCTAAAATAATCTCAAACTGCTTCTGACTAATGATCCTTTGGTTTTTGCAGTTGCAGGTAAGAAAACCTGAATCCTGTGATTTAGTAGTTTTTCTGTAATGAGACTTCAACGTCCACGTAAGCTGTGCCTGTGTCCTGTGGGGGAAGGAGGGCTGTTCTTAGAGCATCTCACTTTTATGCCATATTTGAAGACTTATTTCGTAGGATGCTACCTCTTAAAAATATAGATCTTTTTTGTTAAGATTGGGAGGCAGTTAACTCTCTTCATTATTTGTGAACAAGTGAGAAACTTAAACTGCCAGTCTAGAAGCCAAATTGCCTGTTCTACTTGTCTTCTGATGTATTCAGTTTCTTTAACTGTACTTATTTTAAATTAGTCACCTCTGTAATTTTCAGAAATTACCTTTATCTGTTTAAATGTTTTTGAGGAATGCGCAGTTTTTCAGAACATGTTGAAAAAGACTGAAAAGTAAAGTAGCAAGAGCCATAACACAGGCTTGAAAGAACACAGAGGATTTTGCACAGTAGGGAAGAAAAGTCCAAAAATAGCCATTTACCTGTAGATCTCGGTACCTAGCATGGGATCTCCAAAACAATTCATCCCACTTCAAATTTGAAAAGTCAGAAACCATCTTGTTGCAGTGCTTTTAGTCAGCTTCCTTTTATAATGTATTTCTCTTGGCATTTTGTCTTTTTTTATTGCTCAGGGAACATCATTAGTATCTGTAGGAGTTTTATTTCTGGCAGATATATATTGCAAAAATCACTCAGTAGCCTGTGTGGAAAAGTGAAGAATTAAATGTGCCATAGCCAAGAATTCCTTTCTGTACTATAGCTGGTTTTTGCAGGTCAAGGGACCTACACTTGATGAAATGGAAAAGTTCGTGACGTTATTCTGCCTTCTCTGGGAAAAATGTAGGATCTTATTCTCCAGGTCTATGAATTTGCTTTTTTAATTTAGTTAGGTTAGCATATTGTTCTTTTGTATGCAGGGTTACAGAAATAACCACTTTTGTTCAGGAATGCCTTATTATCCATGTGAATATTGTGATTCCGACACTTTTTTCCTCCCCTCCTTCAAATTAATGCGTTTCCTAAAGTTTTCTTCTCTCCAGATGTCAGATATTCCTTTTTGATCTTGATAGGTAAAGTAGGTAGAGGTAGGGAGGAAAAGAAGTATATGAAGCCTTTTAGTAATTAATGTCAGAGCTTATATCAGGTGGTGGTGGGTGTATGTATTTATATATAGCACATGTTTATATGGACATAAGTACAAATAAGTATATAGACTGATGCAAAACAGAACGTGAAATAGGATGGCTTGAGATTTTCTGCAGGGATCATGCTTACTTGGTTCATGCAGTGCCTTGTTCAGTTGGATCTGTGGCTTTTCTGCTTGAAGTTATAAATACCAGTTCCAGTCTTCTACCAGCTTGGAAAAGGTAGATCACAGTAGTGTCTTCTGTGCTTTTCCTGTACTCTGCCAGCACTGTTTTAAGTGTCTTTTTTGTAGGCTGACCATGAGTGCTCGTTCCTAAAAGTTCTTTTTAAGCATACGCTGAAGTAGTTCATGATCCACCCAGGGATTTGCTAGAAGAGGTTGCAAACTGCTTCTACATGCTTCTCAGATATTTTTTGATTCCTCATGTGTGAGACTTTTGTACAAGCCTGATGGAGAAGGAATGTTTTGGAAATACTTTTGCGGTGGAAAAGTCACTTTGGTTCAATGATTCTGCATTTCAGTCAAATGATAAACCTGGGAAAATACGAAGTCTTGCAGAACGTATTTATTATGTGCCTTCTAAATTATCATGGTTTAAAGAATACTTATTCCAGAACAGGGACTGCTTTCATTCAACTATAGCTGACTGATGTGTCTTTTATTTTTCTCTACAGGTTGGCTGATGAATTACACATGCCTTCCCTGCCAGAAATGATGTTTGGAGACAATATCCTAAGAATACAGCATGATCATGGTTTTGGAATTGAGTTCAATGCTACAGATGCTTTAAAATGTGTCAATAATTGTCAAGGTATGATCAAAGTCGCTTGTGCAGAGGAATGGCAAGAGAGCAGGTAAAGTATTTTATCACCAGTGGGCAAGTACTGGTGTGTTGCATATGAAACTCTCATGAAGTAGTTCAAAGAACAGACCAAACTCTTGATGACCATGTTGCATTTGGTTCTGCCCTAGATACAGTGTATGATCACAGAATTCACTTAGCTTTTCTTTGCTGTGATGATCCTATCTGTTAAATTGGGTCTGCTGTATTTTTCAGTTGTGTCTTGGCTCTCTTAAAATAAACTCCAAGTTTAACGTGTCTCAGGGCTGTTCCTGTTTATTCATAACTCACAGGGCCTCGAGCATTAAGAGATTGTATGGTGTTTCAAAGTGCAAAGTGCAGTACATGTTTAAAATCCTAGCCTTAGGAATAAAGCAGAACAATTACTGTGCATGAGAACTAATTGTAATGCTTGGTATTTACCAAATTAGTTGTAGAGGACCAGGAAATAAAACAGAGAGAAAGCAAAGTTGTCATGAAAATTAAGGCAAATTGCAGTGTCAGTGATTGCTGTGTGTCATCAGCACATCGCTTTCTGCCTACTTAAAGAAAAAATGATCTTGAAATACAAATTTTTCAGCAATATTGCATGAAATCTTCAATTTGACTCATAGAAATGAGATAGTGTTAGCACAGGAATTCTTGTAGTGGTTTTCTAAGTTATGGAAACAGATGTTGTGAAACTGTGATTAAGTCTTAACACTGTCATTGCAGCACAAATCTGGTTTTGCTAGAGAATAATGTGGGAACCATAGTGCATAGTCGTATGTGAGGTTGTAATTTTTTGTGAATTACTACAAAGCAATTACTACAAACCTGTTTTCTCTTTCCCTTTTTGAGGAGTGAGACTGAGCACACGAAGGAAGTTGTCAAGCCTTATGACTGGACTTACACAACAGACTACAAAGGAACGTTGCTGGGAGATACTGCAACATTAAAGGTAATGATTTTCTCCTTGTTAAGTGCTGACCACATATTATTTCAGTCAAACACTTTTAAGGCTGTCATTTATGTTTCGGTAGGCTTCTGTAAAATTTAAAGCATGCTTCATAATTTCTGACTTCAAAGTATAGTTTGGGCTTATCTTGTCTCTCAGCATGTTACCCTAATCAAATCATGGCTTATTTTAATAATGGGAGGGGTGGGGGGGAAGGTGGGTGATGTCTTCAAGCATTTTAGGATTAAATCATGTGGGAATTTTCAGCACTTGCTGGGTGCCCCTCTGAAGCTCTGAGCTTCTCACACACAGCAGAACTATCAACTGTGTAATTCTGTATTACATTTGTGCTCTGTTGCTTGCCTGTTTGTCTAAGCAGATATCTACTGCTTTCAATGATTTTATGTTACTGCAACAGTAACTCCTCTTATTTAAACTGACACGCCCTCCCGTATCTTGAAAATAAGACTAAAGTTCCCAGTTTTTCTTTACTCTATACAGCTTTCTTGCTACAAAGTAGATCATCTATATTAATACACTAGAATGCTTTAGTTAGAGATCATTTGAGTTATTCTGGAATTAAAAATGTAGCATAGAAACAAACCATGTGTTGTTGACCTGTAGTCTTAAGGCACCAGAAGTGTATTAGGGTCTTGATTTATAGGTACTTGATTACCATGGAAAGGCTTCATTAGAATCCTTTTCAGGGTCTCTAGTGAGAAGAGATAGTAAATGCATGGAATCCTGTTTATGTACCCAAACTTCTCATTTGTATGTTAAACATGAGGCATCTTCATATGTTTTGGAAAAAATATTTGAAAGAAAGTGAACAGAATTGTTTGCAGCTGAAAACCTACTGAGCCCATATCCAGTGGGAAGTTTATTCAGAATTTTCCACTCAGCTTTTGCTTTATGTTTGTTTCCAAGAGTATCCTCTTGGAAACTTTGGTTTTAATTTCAACTTCTTCTCCTAGAAATTTAGTGTGTTTTAAGCTTCAAGCTCTAAAAGCTTTTTCTTTTCTAAAACTGTGGAATTAAAAAGATCAGGACAAACTTTATGTAGTTTGGCAGCAAATTAGTGTGCTAACTGTTCTTAATCTTTTTCTTTAGGTTGTTCCTACAACAGAACACATAAATACAGAGAAGTTAAAAGCCAGGGAACAAATTATGTTTTTTGAGGAAGTTCTTCTGTTTGAAGACGAACTTCACGATCATGGAGTATCAAGTTTGAGTGTAAAAGTAGTGAGTACTCAGAGGCTTATGCAAGATGCTTGGTGACTCATTTGGCTAATAAATGCACAATGCAGTTGCTTTTTGCATGTTCTTCCTTCTGGGATTTAAACTTTAAAACACAAAGTTCTTTATCCTTGCCCTTAGAAATACAATCTTACTGGAGGCTATGTTGTTTTGAAATCTTTCTGTTATCTGTCACTTGCTTCAGGGAACAACCCTTTCCCTCTTTCTGCATCCTGTCTAAGAGTCTTTTGAGGCACTGTCTGCCCTACTGTAGTTGTAGCAAATCAACAGCCCAGATTTTGGCTTTGCTACTGAAAGCTCCTCACACTATCTTTCATCGTGAATATCTGATGTAGATAATTGCATACTTAAACTATACCTTTGGAATATGCTGAATGGAACATCTTTATTTTTGCAGAGAGTTATGCCTTCCAGCTTTTTTGTGCTGTTGAGGTTTTTCTTGCGAGTTGATGGGGTACTTATCAGGATGAATGATACGAGGCTTCATCATGAGGTAAAACCTTATTTTCCATCATGACTATTTTACAGAGGCTCCCTCGCCGTGTTACTTTCATAGACCTGCTGATATTCCTCTAATTTAATACTGATGTTTGGGGGGTACAGAGGTTACCTGAACTGGACTTTCATTTGTCTTTTATTATTGTGGTGGTGCTGAACTGGCAACCAAGTGTGGATGCTGTGGAGGGAGGTGTTACATGAAGAGAGTAGACTACTTCTCATGTGAAGTAATCATTTAAATACATGTGACAGACACAGATTAGAGAAGGAAGTACAAGAGGAAAAATGGGCAACAGTAAATATAGTCTGATACTGTTCTTCAAGTAAATTGTTTTTGGCTTGTCTAATAGAATTAGACTGCAAGTGTTAACTTGCAAATAACTGTCCGTACTCCATTGAGTTCTGATATCTCACAAATAATACAGAATTGTTAGAATTTAAGTGGTTTGGTTATTCTGTCTAACTGTATTTGTACTGATGGAGTAGTTCTAGCTGATTAACAAGTGTATTCAGTCATGGCATTTTTTTTTGATACATGCATACAGAAAGGTAATTTTTTGGAAGAGAGAACATTACTATCAACTTTCTCTGTCTTTGTGAATTTGAACATACATTTCTGCTCCCAGATGAAAATCTGTGGTCAACCAAATTCAAATGCCTACTAAATTCAATGTATTCAAAATGCTTGGCTTGCACTGATACCGGATGATAATTTTTTTCCATTAGGCTGACAAGACCTACATGTTGCGAGAATACACATCCAGAGAAAGCAAAATATCAAGTTTAAAGGTATTGCATTTTTTTAAACTTACTTTTTTTTTTTTCTGTCTGCTTTTTTGCTTTATGGTCAGCATAGAAAGTACTGTGTCTGTAAGTCATTCTCTGTTAGATTTGGAACTGATAGAGAGGAAACATCTTTCTACTTTTGCAGCATGTGTTTTAGTGATGTCAGGGTGGATTTGCATTTGTAAATGCTCAGATCGCATGGCAAGAGATGTGATTGGGTTACTTTTTCTACTTTTGAGTTATCAAGATTTTTTATTACTTATTTTTTCATAGAACTCTTCAGGCATAAAATCAGGTATTGAATGTCCCGTGATGCTCAATTTCAGGCCTGGTTTTATGATTGCAGGTAGTGTTAGGAGTTAAGATCTGTTTGCTAATAAACTCATTCAGTTTTTCTCAAATAAGTTTAATAGATTACCTTCAAACTCTAGGAATGACTCAGAATAATTTGTGGCACATTTGGAGTTGCAGCTGTTGATGTTTATTCTTGACCCAGCACCTGATCATTCATATTCTTGTAACTTTCCTTTTCCCTTATTTTTCTTTCACTTGTAAAAAGTGACAAATGTGTTGCTAACCTTCCAAGGGACTATTTTTGCAAAATGCTTTTTGTCTTGTTGGGAAAGGGCTATTGTATAATTTCTAAACAATATGTGATCACTATAAACAGGACTAAATCCAGACATGAGCTTTTTGAATAGATTTGTAATTTTTTCAATATTAGTCAGTGATCAAGGTTTTACCTCACCTCGTGTTTAAAAATTATCATCTGTGCTGTTTAAGTAATTTTTCCTGCTTGTTGTTATAGAGAGGAAATGCATATGGCTTTTCAGTTCCCTAGATTATCTTGCATAGATAAAGCAGAAAAGATTCCTGCTTCACTGAGGTTTGAAATAATTAAAACAGTGGTATGGCTCCTTGCATGGCAAGGGTAGCCAAAGTGCAGGTTGCATTTGAGTAGCTCTGGATGTGCTTCTTAAAGAATGTTGTTAGAAAGTTTGGAGGTTATTGGTTCAGTATAGATTTATTTTTTTCCATCACATGTCTTGTATATGGTGAAGGTGTCTACAGAGATCTCCAGAGAAAGATACCGATTCGCTTAATGAAACCACCTTATTTCTTAAAATATGAAATTAAAATCCAGTCACTTTTAGTATTTCCTATACATGTCTGTGGTGAACTGCATAAAACTAAGACACATGTTAAGACTGATCAATTATCTACAGCTAAATATGAGCAACTCCAGGGAATATATCGCAATGGCTAGAGGACATTGGCTTGTGGCCATCCTAGTCTGATCTAGAACTAGAACCTTAAAAAGAATGTTTGTTACATTCACATTTTAAATGTATTTTTAAAAAACATTGTAGCTGTTCATGGATGTCTCTGACTTTCTTGTGCTCTTATAATCTGCTGCTTAGAAATCTTAAATACCCTTCCCTGGCTTATTGATCCACATAAGGAGGAAGACACTATGTCCATTTGAAATTATAAGATAAATTTTAATAATCATACCTGACTTCAGGTATTTACATCAGGTAAATTATGGTTTAATTGTCTGTAAAAGTTTGGTTTTGGAGTACTTTTTTCTTTCCCTTCCTTTCATTCACTTGTTTCATATAAAATTTTTGCTTTTTAGCACGTTCCACCTTCCCTGTTCACGGAACCTAATGAGATCTCTCAGTATCTACCCATAAAGGAGACAATCTGTGAAAAACTAGAATTCCCAGAGAAGCTGGAGCCTCAACCAGAAGCATCACTGGAAACCATGTGTGTTAAATCTAAATAAATGTGACTTTATATGGACTTGAAGTAGACTGGAAATGATGTGATCACGTATTCATTGCCATGGGGGGTGTTTCACTAATAGTGGAATGAAGAATTTGGCTAATTTTTCTGTAGCCTTGAGAGAAAACATTTCAAGCAGGTTTTGCTAATGGTGTTTTTTGGTTGTTTTTTTTTTTTTTTTAACCTGTATCTGGAATTTGATAATAAGGTGGTGGTGAGTTGTAATTTTCAGTGGCACTGGAGAAATGACAATTAAGAGTCTGGGTTCTGTTTGGTTCACCAAGTAGGCAAGAGTATTTTCTGGACCCTCCGCCTCTAACACTTTCATGAAGATTTTGTTATTGCTGCTTCAGATATTAAGAGATTACTGGCATTGTAAAATTGGCATGATTTATTTTTATTGAGAAATCATCCATAGTAAAAAAGAAAAAAAATTCCTCTGCATTTATTTTGATCTGACAGTCTTAAACTACACATTTTGCTTGGCTTCTCCTACTGTGAGCTGATGACCAACTAAGTTACTCTCTGATCCAGAGTCTCACCTAAGAATATTCATTTCATCTGAGGATAGGTTTAGGGATGAGGAAAAAAAAAAAAGGGGTTGTTTGACACTATATAAAGGTAAAATTACTTTCTTTGTGAGGCAGTTTAATCTGATGTCAGCCAGATTTCTCTAGGCAGTTCTGGAGACTCTCACTTGGGGTCTGGATGCTGCTCCAGTCACATACAGTATTGGAAATGCATTGTTCTGCTTTGACCATTTGTTGGATGCACTGGATGGTGCCCACGTGTGGTGGTTATACTGCCCTGACAGTCAAATTGCCAAACTGCAGCATGGCTTGAGATGGGGGAAGACAGGGGTGTTTAGTCTGTAATCCCTAAAGGATGCTGTATTTGCAGTTTAACAAATGAGATCCTGTATGGCCTTAGAAGGATGCTAACGTGTTCCAGATATGTACTTTTGGTTTATTATAAAATTCTTTAAGTTTTAATATTAATAGCATTGTGTTCACTTGTATAGTATGGTTTTTACACTTTGTAGATGAAATTTGAATATTTGCATTGCTTTTGGAAATCCTACAGTATGTTAATGGTTTGGCCTAAGAGTGGGGCAGCTGAGCAGGCTTGTCTCGGTGTACTGCTGACTCTCAGTGCAAGAAACAAGTCACTGCAGTGAAAAGCAGGCTGTGGTTTAAGGTGATTACAGATAAGAATGTGTATGCATTCTGGTGTCTTGGGGGTTTTGTTTAAAAACGTTCATACTCTACACTGCATGACTTAATAGAAGCAACTCACCTCAAAACCTGGTATTTGACCAGATCTTCGGAGAAATGGTTTTCACGTAGAGAAGACCCTGAGCTTTTTAGGAAAAAAACCCCCAGTCTACTGCCATCTAAGGGACTATTTTCTTGGTGTCCTGTGTCACTGATTTACTCTAACTATGGGGAAGACACTTCTCTGTACCTCTGTTCCCTGTATATAAAAATGAGAGTTAATATATGCCTACCTCACAGAGAGTCTGTGGGGATTAGTTTGTAAAAAGTTATTGATTAGAATTTATTTTTTTTCTGAATACACCTTCAGCCTTACCTTTGGAATCCTTTGGAAAGGATCACTGCAAAATATCTTATGATCCATAGGATAAAATGAGTGAAGAAAACTGAAATTAAGCAGTCTCTGAAAGAAATTGTCACCCAGACATGGTCTGTGTGACTGAATTTATGGCCACTTTGAAACAGAGATGAGCTCCTCTATATTCCCTATTACAGTCCCATATTCTGTTGGCTTTTTTTCATCTTTCTGCATTGTTTCCTAAAGATTTTGACATCAGGGTAAAGAAGGGGGCTGCAAATAAATGCAGCACAGAATTCATTAAAATTCATTTGGTAGCAGAAGATGATTTGGGTTCACTCCAGTGATAGAGGAGTACAGGGAGAGAGTGAAAAGGAAGGGAACAACAAATGGGGGTGAAGAGGTATTTTTCTGGTAGAAGTAAATCATGGCATTTCTTTAACTCTAAGCATATATTATTTTACATGCCTTAAAGCTTGTAAAAACACTTTAAAGCTGGTAATGACTGAGAGCAGAGCTCATGTAGTGCTAGCATGAAGGAAACTATCTGCATTAATTAATTAAAACTGTGATTTGGGCTTGGTCAGTGATGCTAAGGTAACCTCTATTGGGCTAAAATGTATTGGGGGGAAAACCCACAGGGTGGACAGTGAATATTGAAAAGGGCACCCTGCATGTTTAGCTTATCCTGTGTATTTTATCTTGTCCATCATACACCCTAATCTGTGACCTGTTGATACAGTTTTATTGAATGGGCCTGTGTCCTGAACTATGTAGATATGGGATATCCATCTATTTTGGGTACGTTTAAGTGGAACCACACATATGGGGGAAATCACAGGAACATGTGTAGGAAGTTACAGTTACTACAAGTTCAAAATTGGAGCACTTTGTGACCTTCTTATGCCACACAGATTACCAAGAAGCAGCAGCGTAAACTGGCGTACCGTGAGCTTGCTGGCACAGAATTTCCGCAGAAAAGTACCACTTTGGATACATAATTTTAAGAGGGAGGGAGAGGGGGGGGATTCTCCAGCTCTTTTGTGGCAAGTCTAATGTGGCAGTTTATATTGTTTCTTGTATGTCGCGAAATAAAATGTACCAAATGTTTTATAGTTTTGTTTTCAACTGAGCAAAATAAACTGAAATAACTACTTGTGATGCTGAATTTTGCCTGCTAGTGAGATGTTGCATCCACGTGCCTTTGTCAGGAGACCGCTGTGGCTAGTTACGAAAATAAAGTGGAGGCTCTTTCAGACCAGGGTAAGAGCCACGGTAGCCGGAGCGAAATGAAGTCTGTATCGCTGTTTCCATAGCTTCGCTTATTGCCAAGTAATGGCCGCGAAAGGGATGGGAGGAGATGGGGTACGGCCACATCCGGACTACATCCCCCGTCAGCCCGCGCGCCGCCCCGCCGGCCTTCCCCTACCTGGGAGCGCAGGTGGGCGCGGTGCCTGCCGGAGCTGGTAGTCCCTGGGGAAGGAAAGGGAGGGGAGGGGAAGGGCAGGGCAGGGCAGCCGGGCTGGCCGGGCGGGGAGCGGAGCCATGGACAAGCTGAAGCGGGTGCTGAGCGGCCGCGACGCGGAGGAGCCGAGCGGCCTGGCCGAGGTACCGCCCGGGGCCGGGGGTCTGCGGGGGCACCCCACCAGTCCCCTCCCTGGTTTGTTTGGAGAGCTGGCGGAGCAGCCCCCGCGGAAAAGTTGCCTGTGCCGGCGATCGCAGCGTGGGCGGGCGGTCGATCCCCCTCCGGCCCCCTGCCCTGCGGGGACCCCGCGGGTCCCCAGCGCGGGTGGCGGTCCCGCCGCATCCCCCGCGCCTCCCGCGGGCCGCGGGGTAATGTGACGGAATGGGACACAGCTCAGCGTCCGAGAGGAAGTTTGCACACTTGATAGGAGGCAAGGTCTACTAGTAAATAAGTTTCACTTTTGTTTTTCTCCTCGTTTCCAGGTTATTGATTCAACTTCTTTAGGCTGGGGCACCCGAGTGAAAGGCTTCCTTGCGTGTTTTGCAATAGGATGCCTGTGCTCGATCTTGGTAAGGACTTTTCGCCGGATCTCCCCAATATTTGAGTTTCAGGAGCCCAGGTGATTGCAGCCGTGCTCTGTGCCGTTGCTTGATTTTTCTGAGTCTCTGGGAAGACGTCTGACTCGGTTCCAGTTAGATACACTAAGTCTTAACAAAAATGCTAATAAATGCTATTTATTTTTGTATGTTTGATTCTGCCATTTGGGTTTAAGGTTGGGGGTTTTTTTTAAAGGTTTTTTTTTTTGTAATGTGATATTTCTGAGATATATTTCTTTTTCAATTTAAAAGGTATTAATTTTCACCCCCCGGTCTCTCTAATGTTCCTTTTTAGGGTAGTTGTCTGCTATGGATACCAAAGAAAGGGCTGATTCTCTTTGCAGTGTTTTATACTCTGGGGAATATTGCGTCTATTGGGAGGTAACAATCTTTATAATTTAGTTCCATAATAAAGATGAGAAACAAAAGCAGAATGATAATGCATAAATGTTAATAAGTGGTAGAAGCTGTTGCATTTGCCTGAGATTTGCTTTTGTAGATAATCTTCTTGTTGAATTTTAAAGAACAGCATTTTCCTAGCCATGCCATGAAATGGTAAAGGAAATTTTAATTTTTTTTTATTGTTATTAGTAATGCATTCAAGGTAGAAGTTACTCATCAGTAAAGAAGACTCAAACTCATGCTTTGAGCATTGAGGCTTTTTGATTTTTGGTTCCATCTTCCCAAGTTAAAAATAATTCTTTTTCATTTTGCATTTGGTAATGTTCTGTGTGTTTTGGTGAATATATTTGGGGCAGTCTTGTCTGTCAGGGCAGGCATATTTGTTAGGACTTCAAGGTTCCTGAAGCATAGCCTCACGGACTTTGTGACAGACACAGCCTTCTGTGATTGAGGAAACTTAGCATGATGTTAGAAAGTGTAAATAATGGAATTGGAAGTAATATACTAATGAGGCAGAATAACATAGTATATGAGACAGGAATATCACTTTAGATAAAACTTTCACCTTGTATAATTCATGCAGCATCCATCACCAGGGCCCTAAATGAGGGCTGCAGATCTGGTAAGGGATCAGAGAATGGATCCAGGCCTGAAAACAGCCCTTTATATAGGGGAATTGAGCTGGATTACCTGGCAATCCATGCAGAACCTCTGTGGATGGAGTTCTTGAAAAGCAGATTTCAAAAGCATTTTTGAAAAGCAGGTTAAAAAAAACATCTGTCAAGAATGATCTAACTGGAGCTGACCTTGACCTATTCTGCTAACTTGATAGTTCTGCTCCGCTTATGCTGATTTTAACTGAACAAGTGTGGATAAAGTTAGAAATACTCTGCAGAAAGAAAAGCAGGAATGGATTTTGTCTCATATATTCTGCAGTGTACTTATGTCCTGCATGACAGCAGACAGTTTAATCTTACCTAGTTTCACTTTTACCTTTCTTACCTCTGTGTTCATCCTGGTTTGTTTTTCACAGCACTCTTTTTCTTATGGGACCAATGAAACAATTGAAAAGGATGTTTGAGCCTACACGTTTGATTGCTACTGTTGTTATGCTAGTAAGTATCAAAGGAGTCAGTTTTAACTCATGCAAACTTGTGAACAATTTTCGTTGTAAAGTCTTTTCATATACATTTATCTAACTATATCTCAGGATGTGTTTGTGGGTGGTGTTTTCGTTTATTTTTTGTTTCTTTTCCTAAAGCATCAAACACCCTGCAAATCGGCTGTAGTGGAGAGGTAAGTGTAGCACCAGAAGACCACTGCTCTATTACAAAAGACTGAGATGAAGCCAGATTGTTGTGCTAAGTGGGCGTTAAGGGTCTATGGCTGGTGTGTGTGTACCATGCACCGTGCTTTTTTAGGGTACTTGAGGTCACAACATCATATTTACACAGTTCCTCAAAACTGAAAGATGGGAAACTAGTCTTATGGATGTTGTTAGGTATTTTATTTTTCATAATTTTGTCTTTTATATTCTATCTGATTTGCTTTAAAGAACTGTGTAGGTATTTCTACCTTGATAAAATCGTCTACTGCTGATAAAGCATCTGAGGGAACTCTATGCTGTGATCACCTTGCATTAAAAATACAGGAATCATCCCAGCTGGCTGATAGCTTCGGGTTTTGAAACTTGTATGACGGAATGAAATTGCAAATTCAATGTTTAGCTGAAGTCAGCCCTTAGAATTATTTTTATTTTCAGAAGATAGAAATTATACCCAACCTACTGTGTGTGTGTCTGTGCCTGGAAGTTGCTGCTAAGTTTCAGACTTAAAATGTTTTTTTGTCTCTGCAACTTTCCCATTTTCTCTTGGTGAGTCTAAAATCTGGAAGGTGGTATAACTTGCATGAGACTGCCCTCCTGCTTTCAGTATGAACGTCTTCAGTTTGCTTGGCATCAGCTCTTCCTAATTTCTCTTTAAACATCCTGAGATGCTGCAGAGCTTGAGAAATTGACTGTGCATGCTTGCAGATCCAAGCAAGAAGCCTACTGCGTGGTGTATGTGTTTTGTATGCATTTAGGATGCCTGAAGTCAGGAGAATGCCTGGAATGTTGTTCACTGGAATAAAGCCAGTTGTTAAATGTATGATGCAGTATTTAGACGAATATACAAATCACCACTTTAAAACTAATGGAAAAATTACTTTTAAAGTCAGTTATCATGGTTGAGGTGAAGTGTATGATTTCTTTGGAACTGCATGTGTGACTGTCTTGAATATGCAGTACTACATCTTTGTTTTTCCCACTCAAGCAGAAAAATGCACATTATACTTTATAGTACCACAGTGGTACACGTGTTTCTAAGGCTGGTAGATGTTGATGAAGGAAGATGAATTATCAGCATCTGTCATAGCTAAATGAGCTGTTGTGCCTTAAATTGAAAATGAAAACTTTTAACTGATAGGAGGCTTCTGTTAAAATTGAGGGTTAAAGCAGAAAATAATCCAAAATGGCCTAATACCCCCCCAAGATTTTTACTGTAGTAAAGAAAGACACAGTGCAACTCTGAAAAAAGAAAAAGCACCAGTTTGAATGACTGTGCTGGACTTCATATATATAAACAGGAGAGCTACTAAGCAATAGCCCAAAGTTCTTGAATGTCTGTCATAGTTTTAGTTGGTAAACATTAAGTAATGACTCAGCGTCAACCCCATGGTAGCCATTGTAATCATCAGGAAATGTGGCACGTGCAGAGCCAGAAAGACTCTTCAGGTGCAACTCCAGTCTTACTCATGCAAAATGATGCAGTGTGGTGTGTGCCTATGACATCAAGAAGTGTGTGGGATGAAGTAGGGACCCGCTAATGTTCCTTTGCAGCCACAACATTATTTTCTGTAGATGCCAGGCTGATATTTCCTAATTGCTTTAATTAGCTTCAGAAATATACTAGCAAGATCATTTTAAATATGAGGAACTCTTATGCAGGATTGGATAAAACTATGAAATTATGGAATCCCTTTCTGTCTCAGTGAAGGAACCTGTTACGGTGTTACGGTATCTATAAAAACTGGAGTTGTTTCTATGTTTAATAGAAGTTGTTTGTTTTCTTCTAGTTGTGCCTCATACTAACACTGTGTTCTGCTTTCTGGGTGAGTACCTGAGTCCTATATGTGTATATGTCTGGAGTTAATATAACTGGAGCATATTTTGAAAATAAGATTCTTACACTGTTACCTCTGCTGTGTTTCTTCCCTCCTCCCCCCTTCTCTCTTCCTTCAGTGGCGTAAGGCAGGACTCGCGCTTCTTTTCTGCATCTTACAGTTCTTTGCCATGGCATGGTAAGTGATTTCCTGCCCACCTGCTCTTTCTATGCACCTAACATTGGTAGCTGAGTGGATTTTGACCTTTGCATGAGTTAGAGCGAAGGAAAATTTTTGCCTTGGCATTCCTCTAGATTCTAGACAATGCACCAGTGAGGAGCTGACCTGTTCCCACCTTTTGATCTCTCACACCACTTCAGAGGCTTTGGAGATGGAGATCAGGGCTCCATTTCTGAAGGAACTTCCTTTGAACGTGTTTAACTTCTGTGAGCTTGAAGTAAAACCGTTTTTTTTATTTCCCTTTTAAATCAATTTGTTGCTTACTACCTGGTATTCCTCCTTTATACTCTCCTGAATTTGCCTTGTTTGGAGACCCAGCTATGCCAATCAAATTGTCAGTGTTCTCTATGTTAACATATGCTCTGTGCAAGGTCACTGAAGCAATACACAAACTGATATGAACACGTAGCCAGCCTTCAAGACTAATCTTGCCTGCCTGTAGGTGTTGGAGCATGAAAAATATTGGATGCAGGAGAGCTGTGTTTAAAATGCTTCCATAACATGCCCCCCTATTTTGCCATAGTGTTTCACAGCCTGCCTGGGCTAAGATGACTTGCAAGGATACTTATTCCTGTTGCTCACAAACTCAGAGCTTCATTTCAATTGTGTATCTTTTAGTTCAGAGTATCAGAAAGGTTGTTCTTGTTTGTGGCCAATAAAATCTGACATGAAGAGTAACTTTCAAAATATTTCTTCTTAGGTACAGCATTTCCTTCATACCGTATGCAAGGTAAGCTTCCCTACTCCCTTAATTTCCATTATTTAATTTTTTATTATCATACAGAAGATTATTTTATAGCAGCATTGTAATATGTGGCTTTAGAAGATTTTCCATGGAGTAGGAAATTCATGTCGTTAAATCTGAAAATAAAACCAAGCAACTTCTCTAGTGGGAGGACACAAGTAAAAAAATATGTGAGTCTGCTGACCACACGCTGAATGTAAGGCTTGCCTTTGGAACGCCTAAATGTCGGTTCAAATGCTACTAAACGAGGGTATTCCTCTGTGTACCTTTATTTCCTGTTCTCCCCCGTGAAAACTGTGGTGTTTGAGCACACAGTTCCCTCCCCTGCCCCATCAGCCCCACCCTTCTTCAGCGCCTCAGTACAGCCTTACAGGTGTCCCTTCCACTGTGGGTGGGCAGGTGGCCAGTGAGCAGACCCACTTGTCTCTGAGGCCTTTGTGTAGTCATGCAAATTATGTTAGTGCAATTAACCCATGGCCAGCTGATCTTTACAGTTCTCAGTGTCGGTCTGGTAGGCCGCATGGAATGAGTCTCATCAAGCAGCGTAACTGAGGTGATTGTTGTTTTTTTTTTTCTTTCTCCTGCCTGTAGGGATGCTGTGAAGAAATGTGTTTCGGTCTGTCTGTCCTAACAGGAATACCGGATGCTTCACAAAGTTCTAGGAAGTTCTAGGTGTTAAGATCACCGTATTGTGTAGTTTCCTACTTCTTAAACACATGCCTTTCAGCTTGTTGTTAGAAGCTCCTTGTGCTACATCCAGTGTATGCAATTGCTTGGGTTTGTAAGCAATGGTGTCTGTAGGACAGGGTGCTTGTGATCAAATGAAATTCAGTCTGGCAGAAGAACTGGGCAGAAATACAAAATTTGTTATGATAGTTCTCAAGCAAATTCATGTATTTGGTTTTGCAAATATTTCAAAGTAATACATGAAGTCTGTAAAATGAAGATCTTGGCTCTGTTGGGACTATGGCAGTCTAGACAATTTCTTTTTCAAGAAAAAGAAATCAGTTGCAAATTGATTTCTTACTGACAACTTGGGGTTTTTTTTAAATAGCCTTATGTCGCTTAATCTTTGCACTGTTTGCCTTGGATAATGGAATATTGGTATTCTTTCTTTTCTTGTCTCTCTAGCAAAATTTTAGGTTTATGAGACTTCTAAAAGATTTAATTATAAAATCAAAGTCTGTTTGGGACTAACCATGAAATGTTTGCATCTTTAATGAAGTATTTAATTTTCAGTCTATATTGATGGTGTTTCCTTAAAATACCTGGAAGGGATATTTTCATCTGTAAAAACTTGTTCCTATAGGAAACGCACTTGTAAAGTAAGGTTAATTGATTTTTTCAGCTGCCAGGAACCCGAGTTCTTTGCCTTGCTTACAGCTAATGGCAATATGTACAAGGTAGGAAGCTGAAATTTTTCACATGAAGCAAGGTGATTTTCTCCCTCAGCTGTAGCATAGAAGCAGTGCAAAGCTGAGGGCACGATAGGCAAGCAAAGAGAGAATTTATTTATGTCCTTCCTCAAAGGACAAACTGTGATAAGGTGGATGTGGGCTGTTGTTTAAGCAACTTGGGCCAGGGAGAATACATTTTCTTCTGAAATGTAAATAAGTTAAGACTCCAACATTTCTTTTTTTGTAAGTGGGATCAGTTTTGTTTCTCCTAAAACTCTGGCACACACTAGTGAACTTTCTCTGCTTTGAGGAGAAAGTACAATGTTCTATTGCCTGTCTTAGCAAAGAAAGTGTATAACAATCTAGCTGCCAGCTCCTAACAAATGCTGAGCAGTCAGTATCCAAATTCCAAAGCCACGCTCTTTATCTTCTGAGCTACATATAATCGTTTACTCCCAAACCATTGCAGTGGTCAGTTATTTAACATCTGAGCACGTATTCCTGCTTCTGCTCTGTGAGGTACTGTTTAACTGCTTTCACCTTTCCTCTGACCAAACTGTCTTGCTGGAGTCAGTGTTTATGATTATCCAGTGGACTCTGGTAGGAACTGAAGCCTCTCTTGCTCCATCTACCAAGAGTTTAGTCATTTGAGAGCATTGTGTTTGCATGGCAAGTATGTCCCTGACTTGTACCACAAAAATTTTAGTGTAGGAAAAACCTAGGTCTACTTGGCAATAAATTGTAACCCCACAGTGAAGGCATATAATTCTGTGGCTTCCAGAAAGTTGCTAAAATCTGAGTTAATCCAAAATCTTCAATGTAATTGTCCTTCTGATAATTTATAAAGCACAGTACCATCCAGCTGTTAGAATTCTCTAAAAAAAAAAAAAAGGATTCCCTTTTGCAGATAGTATGAAAGGGAAATTTTAACAACTTTTCTGTGAATTCCAGCTGGCCAGAATTACTGTTAAAAAGGCATTTGAATGGAAAATTCCACCTTGAAAACATGGCACTGATGTTGAGATAAATTAGTTACACAGGTTCAAGTGCTATGTCCTAGTGCTTTTTTTCTCCCCCAGGACTTGGAAGTTAGTGTTGAAATAACTAGGTTGACTATTACTCTTCTTGAAAAGAAGAATTGGTTAAATGCACAAGGGAGACTGGGAATTAAAGAAAACTTTTCCCTGACTAATCTAAGACAAGTATCTAAACTGATGTGTTTTGTCAGGGAGTAAGTTCAAAACCTAATTTACATCTGTCAAAGGACATGTGTTAGTCTTTTCTTAGAACTTTGGTAATGTTTACAGAATTCCTTTGTATAGGGGAAATTGAAATGCAACCCTAATAACTTTTACATTCCAGTACTTCTTTAATTTTTGGGTGTTCCTGAAAAAAGCTACAAGTATAGTACACATTGTTTCTGCTTCCTCTTTCCAGGAAAGTTATGTTAATTGGGATCATCAGTCCAGGTTCATCAGCAGGCAAGAAGTTGATTTCTGGGGTTCTTTTTTTGATAACTTCACATTAGAAGGAGTAAAAGCCTTTTGCTTATTCCTCAGCTAGCTTGGGTAGGATCATGGTAGCCTGACTCTCTAGCAGTTCCCCTAGAAGAACAGTAGAATTGGGTGTGCTGAATGTTATTTTTTCAACTTGCCTATTGGCTAACTGGAACCTTTGAGCTGGCTGTTGTGAATACAGCTACTTAGAATTAGGAAATTTATGAAACTACCGACAGATAGCAGCTAAACTTAAATTAATTTTTTCTTTCTTTCTTTCTTTCTTTATTTTCCCTGTCCTATAATTTTTAAAACTGTAATTGCAGCTCCACAGCCTTTATTGAATAAGAGAGAAGAACAAATCTTTACATGACTGCATAGCACATGAGGCTAAGCAACTGTGCCCTTAAAGGAAGGGAACCCAAGGAAAGATGGCAAAGACACGAGGATCACCAGAGTGTCACTAGGGTTTTTGTTGCCCTTTGGTGTTGTCCTCTGTTCCTGTGAAGGTCAGACAGTAGCACAGATTTGCTGTATTCTTGCCAATATGTGAAACATACTCAGGGTTTGTCGCTTCATCTACGAGCAGTTTTGATTTAAAATAGCTCTATCAGGTCAAAACTCTTTAGATTCTTACTCATTTATAAGTAGTTGTGTTCAGGCTATTGCCAAGTTTAACAGCAAAAGAAATTTCCACTTTATTAAAGTACTTTATTTTTTATGATTTTTACATAACCAGGGAATAAACTAGTATATCAGTGTTTCCTCTTGACTAGTTTTCAGTCGGACTTAGATTATACCATTAAACCTTTTTTTTGTTTTTTTGGTCATTAAAACTACTTTGTGTTAAGTTTTAATATCATCAGCTTTGGTTATCCACTTGGCAGGAAGCATGGTGGGCATTTCTGAAGCTTTCTGTCCTAATGTCGTTCAAGGCAGGAATGTTTGTTGTCTGCAGTCTACTGCAAATAGAGATGTTTGTGGTTTAAATTACAAAGCTCCCTCCTTCCAAAGTCCTTGCTCAGTTGCCTACAACACTTAACTCAAGGCTGACTTCCATAAAGGAACTTGTATGATGTTGGGTGCCTCTATCCCAGTAGGATTTGGTGTTCTACCTGAAAGTGCTTTTTGCTTAGCCTGAATGTTGATCAACTTGTCCACTTTTTTTACTTTTTGCAGTACAGATATCATAACCTCAACCAAGCAGCCTTAGCATACGGTTCTAGCAAGAAATGTGTTTATCTGGGATCAGCTGACTTTCCAGCTATAGTAGAAGTGGAAATGGGAAGGGTGGTGGTCATGTGTTCCCAAAGTACTGAGACTCTATACATCGAAATGTGGGATTTTTTTTCATTACTTCAAAGTTTTGCTCTGTTTTACGTGATGAAGTCCATTGCAAATGCTGGTACTATCTGAGATGATTCTACAGTGATGAGGTGAACAATTTCATCTCATTTAGTATTCACGGTAATGAGATTGTTCATGAGCTGTTACAAAAAAAGCAAGAAATATTTTCTGCAACAAGTTGAAAGTCTTTTCAGAAATCATGTTTTAAAAAAGAAAGTGTGTTAGGCTCTGTAGGTGAATATGCAAATTTGGGGGGAGGCTGCAGACTACTATGGGATGGCTTCCGGCTAGGAACAGGATGATGGGCTTGAATTTATCGTAAGCTGTGTGTGGATGCAGCTGGTGTGCAATGCCTTTGGAGGCTCATGGCACTGTCCCTTATGAGTGGTCTGAAACACGTGTTCTGAGAACTGCCTGTGGAGCAGTGTGGGTGCTTGAAGCTCATCCCCTCTTGCTATGTGCTCAGAGATTGAAAGAGCCTCCGAATTTCTGAGAACAGTTCTTGCTTAGTTTTGGTACTTAACCATGTTCATGAAAGTAAGATCATTGTGCTGTTGTAGACTCTCAAAACTGAGGAGGATGTTTAAACACATTTGTCTTAATACTGATGTTTACAACCACAGCAAATGCTGGCCATTTTGGAGAGAAAGCACAGAAATGGTGTATTTTCTTAAAACCACGTGCCTCACTGTAATGTGACCACAAAATTTTTCTAACAGCTGTGGAATTGTTTTGTAAAATAAAAAGCAAACTCAGAAATTCTCCACAATATTTTATACTGTTACTGATTCTGTTTGCTGTTGTGCTTTTTCTATGTATTTACACTGTTTTATTTCTACTTTGATAAATACCTTTTTCCCTAATGTACAGCTTTCTTTGTAATGAAGCGAAATCTTTGCAAGTGCTTTATTTCCTTCAATAAAGTTTTCATTGCATTAAATGAATTGTTCTTATGGTTAATGTGGCATTTTTAATGATGCTGATTCTCCAAGTGATGCTGAAATTGCTCTCGGTTGTTTGTTTTCTTCTGTTTGTGTGTTTGGGGTTTTTTTCAAAGTTATTGTCTTGTCCTCACTTCCTTTGCTGTCCACACAGTATGTACTTCTGAGGGGAGTTTCTGTGTCACCACTGTTGTGCAGGAGCTTCACCCAGCAGTTGCATGCAGCCAGAAAACTGGTTGGCACAACTGGAGTTGTTAAGGTGGAGATGATGTTTTTACTACTTCTTTTTTATTTACTGCAAGAGTCAACCTAGATGTGCCAACAAACTACCATTAGTCCATGCTACAGAGCAAAGAATACCTGATGCCATTCTGTCAGCAAAGACAACAAGAAGCAACATGCCAGTGAAATAAATATGCTCTGAGTACTGATTGTACACTGGAAATAAAATGCCAATGATTTATGAATGTTAAAAATAGAGGCAATTTTTTTTTTAACTTTCAGAAGGCTGGTCCTTTTAAGTTGGTGGTTAATATGTGTCCAAACAGTTGCTGTGGTTTGGATATTCTAAACCAGTATTATTACCATAGCCCAGTATTCCTTGACAGTGTGTCAAGGCTGTGCATCAGGCTGTTCAGGGTGTATTATACTTTCTCCTGGTTGACAGGCAGTTGCAGGTATTTTTGTTTGTTTGTTTGCAAGGGTGATGGTGAGATTTGTGTGCTGTGGGAGACTGTGTTTTTTCAGTTACCTTTTTTGGTTTTGTTTTTTTTTGACTGTTCTTCTAAACAATCTCCATCTCAAAGCTGACTCAACTTGTCCTACAGGAAACTCTAAAGTTATGTTTGTAGAAGAAGCAGCAGCCTGTCTTCCTGTAATATAGAAACCTAGGGGGTTGCACTTTATCTCTCTGAAAAGGATAGAGCTTCCAAGGAACGTCAGGGAAGCTTGATACATCTCTGTCATATCAATCCAATTGTGATTCCTAAAAGGATAATAAATCCTTCCCATATCTAACAGCTTAGAGGTATTTTGCTTGCCTAGTTCAACCTCCTGCATTCAAGTTCAACAAAGCTGTTGAACTTTGCCACATCATTCTCATGCTAAGGTCTTAATACTTGAATGATTTAAAAAAAAAGGAGTGAAATCTTCATTTGGAATCCCTAAACAGTGATCAGCTGCCCTCTATGGAAAGTGCATTCTGTTGATGAATGACTTTGCTCCTTAGAAATACTCTAAAAGGGTTTATCAGTTGTGCTACAGCATCTAGTCCCTGAATCCTATGATCTTGCATTCAGAGTCACCAGCATTCCAAGTCAGTGACAAGACCCTTGGAAGGTTGCTGTGCTCCTTATGTCTGCCCCTTTCCCATCTCCTTCCACAAGGTCTGATTTGCAAGAGAAGGTATTTTGTGGATGAGAAGTGTTCAAAGGTGGGCATTGATAGTTATTTCCATGCCTTACTTGTACTTTTCCTACTGAGCTACCTTGGTTGCAGTATTAGTGGGCGTACAGGTTTGTAACTGCCCAGCCATGAAGCGCTGGAGATCCATAAAGGGGAAAAAATCCTCTTTTTTTCTCACTTTTCAGAAGAAAGCTTCTGACGAATTAGAGATGGAATAGTATATCTAAGCTGCCAATCTTTGGGATTGAAATTTTATCAAGTTAGCCGGGTTGAAACCCTTTTAAGTGTCTCTTGCATTCCCTTGTGGCATCTCTAAGAGAGGTTATTCTTGAGAATTTGTGCTTTAAAATCTCTGTAGGAACAAGTGTGAAATAACACTGGCACAGTGTAAAAATGGTACACTGAAAGTATTGTCTGGCCAACATGATTTTATTGCAGCTCTGAAGGGCTGTCAGTCCAAAAAGCTGGAGAAGGACTGATGAGAGCTGGAGATGACTTTTTATACAAGGGCATGTAGTGACAGGACAAGGGGGAATGGCTTCAAACTGAAAGAGAGTAGGTTTAGATTAGATATGAGGAAGAAAGTCTTTACTGTGAGGGTGGTGAGACACCGGAAGATGTTGCCCAGAGAAGGTGTGGATGCCCCATCCCTTGTAGTGTTCAAGGCCGGGTGGGTGGGGCTTGGAGCAACCTGGTCTAGGGAACGGTGTCCCTGCCCGTGGCAGGGGTTTGGATGGATCTTTAGGGCCACTTCCAACCCAAACCATTCCATGATGCAATATGTGGTGTGAAAACGAATATTTTATCATGAGCATGTACTTCTGTGGTTTCTGGTTGTGTGTAATAGTATGTGTCAAGCTCACCACTTCTGAGAGAATCAAATGCTTCCATAGAGTTATACTTGGAACTCATTAACTCCTATAGTTAACAAAAAGCTTTAACTTACACATCCAAGTCATAAGTGCATGTTTCATTTGCCCAATACACATTGAACTTTTACTTTTGTTGTGATGTTGTAAATAGATTTTAAAGGTTAGTTTAGAATTTTTTTTAATTATTTCTGATCTTAAAAATGGGGGAATAATAGTTTTCTTACTCTAGGTTCTAATTCATGTCTGAAGGCATCACTGAAGATCTTCTAGAAAAAAAAAATAGGGAAAAGTATAATTACTGTTTAAAACTAACTTATTTATCAGCAGCCTGAGTACGTGTATTGAGTTGTGTGGCAAGGTTTTAATGAGGGGGGGCCCAAAGGCACGGCTTCTCTGAGAAGCTACCACATGCTTCCCTGATGTTGGTAGAGCCAATCCAGGCCGGCTCTGAGACAGATCCACCACTGGACAAGGCCAAGCCCATCAGTGACAGTGGTACTGTCCTGGCAGCGGTACAACACTGTAGGTGGTGTATTTGAGAAGGAGAAAAACCCTGCACAATTGCAACTGAGGAGATGAGAGAGAATCTGGGAGAGAAACAGCCCTGCAGACACCAAGGTCAGTGCAGAAGGAGGGGGAAGGAGGTGCTCCAGGCCTTGGAGCAGAGATTCCCCTGCAGCCCATGGTGCAGACCATGGGGGAGGCAGGATGTCCCCAGGCAGCCCGTGGAGGTCCACAGGGGAGCAGAGATCCACCTGCAGCCCATGGAGGAGTCCACACCATAGCACAGGAGGCTGTGACCCCATGGGAAGTCTATGCTGGAGCAGGGTCCTGGGAGGACCTGTGGCCCCATGGAGAGAGAAGCCCATGCTGGAGCAGGTTTGCTGGCAGGACTTGTGACACTGTGAGGGACCCACACTGGAGCAGCCTGTTCTTGAAGGACTGCACCCCATGGGAGGGACTCCCACTGGAGCAGTTTGTGAAAACCTGGAGGCTGTGGGAAGATCTGATGGAGACATTTGTGGAGGACTGTTTCCCACGGAGGGGCCCTGAGCTGGAAGAGGGGAAGAGTGTGAGGAGTCTGTCTCCTGAGAAAGCCACTGGCGGGGAGGAGGCAGAAAAAATGAGGAGTGAAGTTAAGCCTGGGAAGAAGTAGAGGGAAGGTGTTTTAAGATTTGGGTTTATTTCTTATTAGGCTACTCTGTTTCGGTTGGTAATAAATTAGACAAATTTCCCAAGCTGAGCCTGTTTTGCCCCTGACAGTAACTGGTGAGTGATCTCTCCCTGTCCTTATCTTGACCCATGAGCGTTTTCTCTGCCCCTACCCAGCTGAGGAGAGGAGTAACAGAGCAGCTTTGGTGGGCACCTGGCACCCAAACAGGATCAACCAGTCACACTACATCATTTTTTTTCTTTTTTCTTTCTTTTTTCTTTCTTTTTTTTTCTTTTTCTTTCTTTTTTTTAAAAAAAAAAAAAGAAGAAAGGTTGATCTGGAAAGCCTTCCCTGTTCTCTGGGCTCAGAATTAATCTCAGTTATAATCTCAGATGTACAATGAGGTACTATTTGAATAAGCTGCCTGCCTCACTGCTAAAAACATACCTGGTGGAAGTTATTGAAACTGTCCCCTCACTGCCAACATTAATGAAAAAACTAATCTTCTTTAAGTCTCTTCTAGCCTAGCAATCTCTTAAGGGGCTGGATCCATGATTAAAAAACAGAAGGAAAGCAGCTGTCTTTTATCCTTTCTTAATTATTCTGTGGTAGTTGATAGGTGTCGATTTCCTGGGAGTGTCATGGTGATGGAGGTTACATTTCCCTGTGTTGGGACTCAGTGTTCAGAGGGGGGTTAGTTGAATGCTACAGTGGGAGCTTTGGAGATGGAAAGAGTGAGTCTTGTTTTCTGCAATTTCATCTGATGATGAAGGGCTGCCTTTTATTTGGAAACATCCACCTAAAGGCCAAAAAACAGCTATCCAATGTCAAGGCAAGAAAGGCTCTTTAATTACCTTTTTTCTTTTTTTTTTTTTTCTTTCTTTCTTTGTACCTCACCAGCTGGTGGCCAGGGGCATTTTAGAACAAGCTTAATTAGAAAGTCAAAAATAACCCCTTGCTTTTTCCTGCTGTAACTTGGTGAGTAAACTCCAATAAGTGTTGCAGGCTTGTTCTTTCACTGCTCTTCCCAGTCCTCATGGCTTGATTTAAAAATAGGGGTCACTAAATACTTATTAGTAAATTGAAGGTGATTATGAGTGTTGTGCTTGCATTTTTAACTAGTTCTGACTGGCTATGAGCCACAAGGTGTCTGATCTCTGCTTGGAAGTGCCCAGCTCTTTCAGCTGGGTTTCAGGGAAAGCTTGCACCATTGCAGAGTTTTTAGGAGAATTTTCTGTTCCCTCTGATGCACCTATTGATTTGCTTGTCTAATTAAACAGGAGACAAGTGCTACAGGGGTAATAATCTTCTGTCCTTCAGCCCTGCTCTGTCCCACCTGCACTGGCATTGAGTGACAGTGACCAGAAACACCTACTGTGCTCCCCTGTAAGTGCAGCTACCTTTTCACAAATGTTAGAATCAGGAAGCTTTGATTTCCAGCTCAAGAAATAACCTACCTGACATCTGAGAATGGATTATTCTCAGTGCCCCAGCAACTCCTACACCAGGGACATTAGTCTGTTTGTGCTTCAGTTTCAGCACCTGTAGACTTGGAAAAAATAATCTTGCAAGAAAGCAGGAGAAAGAAGGGATGTTTGGAAAAGCATTCAAAGTTGTTATTTAGGTGAACAGAGGGACATAAGATTAGATTTACTTCTTGTAAAACAGGTAAATATTTAAAGTGGATTTCCACCCATCATATTTTTGTTGAGTGAAAAGCCAACAGTTAACAAATAACTTTGAGTATGAATCTATCCGGTTTCCCTTCTGCAGCCGTCTTCCATGGCAGCTGTGTGACACAGAGACAATGTACAATTTCTAGGAAGCCTGATTCATGGAATGGGGTTCATGTTGGTCTGGATGTGTATTTTAAAGTCAAATTTCAGGCCCAAGTGCATTCAGCTGATCATTTGCTTGCATGCATGCAACCTTGTTATTTCGTTGGATATTTCTTTTAGGTTGGAAAGATATGTCAGTGGTGAGCTGTGCCTTCTGGATATGTTGCTCTTAGGCTGAACTCTACAGCTGAAATACCCTTCCCTGTGCTGAAAATAGTGATTGGGCTGTTCCCACTAACCAGCCACAGGTAACTGCTCTTATTTTGGAAAATGTTGTGGTTTCAGACATCCTGAGCCGTGGTAACATAGTTACTAAAATTGAAACTGTATGAAAGTCAGGTATTTTCAGTTATTAGATATGTGTTTTTTTCCCCTGCGGACACTAGACTTTCAAGCGTCAGTCACCTTGTATGAGGGATAACCATAAGCACCTGAGTGTTATCTACTTCTGGGATCTGAAAGTGCATTTTATTATTGTGCAGGGTACAAGCTTCAGTATGATACACCTAACCAAACACATTCGTGCTTCTCCCTTAGGAATGCTGGATGTAAAAAATCTAGTCTTATTGATGAAAAACTTGCTTCCCAACCCATTACTGGAATGGATCCATTATCCATTCCTTCCATATACCCTTCCTGCTCTACAGGTCAGTCCAAGGAGTGCTTTGGGCAAGCAGTGCACTCTGAGCAGGACATCTCTTTCTCTTGCTTTGAGGCGGCCTCCATTTCCAATTCATCCGTGGTGGGCTTATTCTTTACCTCTAGTGATGCACCACTATCTGCTGGTGAGAAAGTGTTTCACTTCCTCACTTGGAAACCCATCCACCAACATCAACTGTTGTTGCTTTTGTGCATGCCATTGGTTTCCTCTAAGCTCGAAGCACCTTGAGGAAGGTAGACTGGATGTGATTTTTTGGAGGCTCTAATCCGGTATCGCTGCACTTGAAGCCCTGTGGGAGAGATGGGCAGTCAGTATTTTTAAAAACCAGGCTGCTTCCCTTTTTACTTGTTTATAGAAACTACTGTGTGTAATTACTGAAATAGTACTACTTTTATGAGCTGTTGTCTCTTTACTTGCCTCAACTTTGAATCTCCTGATTTCTGAGCAAATGAGTCTAAAAAAAGCTGTATAGAAATAGGGCTTCAAGTTAAAAAAAATAATCCCAAAATAACATGTTTCTGTTTTAGAACTGACTGAAAAACCGAAGATGTTGAATTGAAACTCATGGTACTTCAACAGCTTCAATTTCTGTGTTTAATTACATTTATAATATAATAAAAATAAAAACTGTCTCACATAGTCTCCTATGCATTTGCTGTGCAATTGATCACATGCAGGGAAAAATTACAGTAGTAGCTTCTCTCTGCTCTTTGAGTATTTGGAAAGGGAAACCCAAACATAAACATATTCCGTCTTACACAAGCATACTACCAGAGATGCTATTATTTTTCCAAATGCAAAGGGCCACACTTCCAGGTACCTAAATCTCTTATAGACTTTAAAGTACATTATTTAGTTTTTCAGCAGTGAAAGTGGGCTGTTTGTGAATTAGAAGTCGCTAATTGACACCTACTAGTCTAATTCAGAATGTAAGCTTACTGATAAAATAATCTAGGTATTTTTGTTAGGAGTTGACAATTAGAAGAGAGGGAAAGGGTTTTAGAGAGTGAAGTTTGGAGGCAGCATAGGATCATAGAATGGCTTGGGTTGGAAGTGGCCCTAAAGATCATCTCATTCCAAACCCCTTCCATGTGCAGGGACACCATTCCCTGGACCAGGTTGCTCCAAGCCCCATCCAACCTGGCCTTGAACACTTCCAGGGATGGGGCATCCACACCTTCTCTGGGCAATATCTTCTAGTGCCTAAGCACCCTCACAGTATTTATTCCTCATATCTAATCTAAACCTACTCTCTTTCAGTTTGAAGCCATTCCCCCTTATCCCTCATTACACTGGCTTGTAAATAGTCTCTCTCTCCAGCTCTCATGAGCCCCCTTTAAGTACTGGGAGGCTGCTGTGAGGTCTCCCCGGAGCCTTCTCTTCTCCAGGCTGAACAGCTCCAGTTCCCTCAGCCTGTCATCACAGGAGAGGTGCTCCACCCCTCTAATCATCTTGGTGGCCCTTCTCTGGACTTGTTCTGGCCGGTCTAAGTCCTTGCTGTGCTGGGGGCCCCAGAGCTGAATGCAGTACTCCAGGTAGGGTCTCACAAGAGTAGAATAGAGGAGAGAAAATACCTCAGACCTGCCTAGCTTGCATCTTCCAATGGTGCTGACATTTCTGGGAATTGAGGATTCTCTCCTAAAGTCTCACATTGCTGCACACCTACAGCTGTGAAGTGTTGAGGATTTGCAAGCAGGATCCTGACTCCATGTAGGCCTTGAGGGATTAGTAGCAGGACTAGTTGCCAAATAAGGTGCCATCAAGCTCTGGCCATTGCTGTTTAGGTAGATGGTATCTCAGCTTTTTAACTGTGAGATCTGTTTGTTGAGCCTTGTCAAATGATGGATTTAATTAAAATTCTTTTTTAAAAACTTTGCCATACTCTTTTTTGTCTGTAAAAATACCAACAGTGATTCACCAAGTCATTTTGTCTTTTAGAAAGAATCAGAAGTACAGAAGTTCAACAGGGGCTATTGAATTAAAAGAATGCAAACTTCTCAATAAGTACACAACAAGGATATTTCTCTAAAAATGACCTCCAACACTACATTTTCATAGTCAAGTCCCTGACTCAGTTATGTTCAACTGACCAGAAATTTCAGAGACACTATCAGAGATAGATGTATCAGGAGAAGTCAGGCACTCAAATGCCTTGCTATATGCCAAAGTCTAGTGTTTATGGGTCACTGGTAGTCACGGGGCCTCCACTTAACCCTCTCAAATGGAACTAAACCCAGGTCTCTCACATCCTTGGCTGAATGCTGAAGTTGTCAGACTTCTCAGTAAAATGGTGGCTTCTTTGTGGGGCATATGTGTTGTTGGATTAGGCTTGTCAGAGACGGTCTCAGAGGGCATGCCTGTTTCAGGGATGCTGAACAAGCCTTTGTATGAGATGGACCTTGAGCAGCTCAGCAATGCCAGGCCTCAGGCAGTTAAGCTCACACCCAGGCACAGAAGTGTGGAGTCTATCCCTGGAAATGCAGCCAGAGGGAAGTTAAGCACTTGTAAGGTGTAGCAGAGTTTTTTAAATGACAGTGGGACCAAAGGATGAATAAAAATATGCATCAGCAGTGGAATCTAGGGGTGCTACCTTCTCCTTGTGTGTTGAAGCCTCAATGCAGAATAGTCTCTTACTATTATATTTTGATTTAGGAACATAGAGGAATGAGGTTAATGCATATATTCAACATGCCTGGTGAAAATATTTTAAGACTACCTTCTCTGTGTAACTATCTTGACTCTTACCAGCTCCTTCAGTCAGAGTCCGCACCAGCGTGAATGCAATTTCCATGCATTGTTTCAGTCTGGAAATGAAACAATTTTCATTAATGGAAACCTGGTTCTCAAGCAGAACAATTAGACCCACTTCAGGTTGAAAAAAGATAAAAGCATGCTAATTTGGATGGAGGACTCTTCTTTCAAGGCAGCCAATTGAGTCATCAGCCTGCCACCCACCTGACTGTCTGACAGGTAATTAGGAGATAGTCCTCTTTTTGTGTGGAGTGTGTGCGTAAACCTCCACACGCTGGTGTCACTGCCCATTGGGACTTCCACAGGAAAGAGCTTGTCAGTGGCAAAAGAGTGAGGAGAGCATGTTTGTCAGTCTTTGCCCAATGAACTGACTTGATTTTTTTTATGTAGCTCATTATTTTTGTCTTTTCAGCAGCTACCTGAAGTTTCTGGCAGTAAATTCGCCATGGCAGACCTGGGCTGCAAAAAACCCAGCGACTGCACTGTCTCCAGGCTGCTCAGCGTAGTGGAGAGCGAACTCCGGGCTGGGAGAGACAAAGGCGACCCCACTGAGAAACAGCTCCAGGTTGTCTTAGAGGATGCGACGCTCTGGCAGAGATTCAGGGAAGTCACTAATGAGATGATCGTGACCAAGAACGGCAGGTGAGTGATCTGTGGGCTGAGTGTAGGTGACAGCCAGGGGGGTTAAGAGCTATAACAATAAACTGTGTGTGCAGACTCGAAAGAACTGCAATGAGCACACAACAGTTTTTAGGGGACTGCAGCCTCACGGTCCTCTAAAACCAGCATATGTACAAAATGGGGTGTCCCTGCTCCTCTTTGATCACTGCCAAACAACTCCGGCCACCCATTATTCCTGCTGTGAAACATGCTGGAAAAATATATTGACTGACTTAAGACTGCACAAAAAGGGAACTTCTGCAAGGGAATAGACATACCTCTCAAAACCTTTGGAATGACCCCTTGTGCTAATAACCACCAGCCTTTATTAGAAGTCCTTACCCGTAGACCTCAAAGTACTGTACAGAAGCAGATTGGTGCTGTTATCCCAGCTGCAGTTCCCATCTCTCTGGCCTTGGATAGTAACAGCTTTACAAGCAGTCTGTACTCGAATGGGGTATAATAAAACCGTGTTCTATGTGGTATGTATGTGTGCATGGTCCCACACTGGCATGGCTCCATAGTTTTTGCTGGTGCCCTTAGAAACAAGTGCGGAATATTGGTTAACATACATGGTTTTAGAAAGACAAAATACTGTGATGTTAATGGATCACATATCTTACTGTTCGGGGAACACAGAAAGGCACAAGAAAAGAGTGCAAAAACCTGTCAAGGATATACTTTCTGAACCAGGCACTGGCTTGAGGGAGGCTCTCCACAGAGATTCTGCTCTGAATTGGGCTGACAGCAGAGTTCAGCCCGTAAGAGACAAGCAGCTACTAAAATAAGATTTGCCAGTACAGTGGCACTAAGATTTTAATTTAATGTACCCTCTGCTGCAATTCCCACTCCCACCCCCCAGCATGCATACGTTTCTTTTGCGAGACCTCTCAGGAGATCCACATACGAGAGAGGAATTAAGAGATGGAAATTTACTCATGTGGACTTTCACTGATTTTGCGGTCTACATTTTAGTGGAATTTGTGGATGAAATTACTGTTGGCTGTAGCTTGACAAGGGACATAGGTGAAAGCAGTAAAAAGGAAAAATCTAGTCCTTCAGCTTAGCAAGGTTACTCTGGTGATAGAACAGCTACCTTCCCAAAATACCAGCTCTTGGGTAACAGTACCTGTTGCCATTCTGATTCCTCTTAATAAACTACAGTGATAGAGATCTGCTACTGAGGTTCTCCTTACACCGAGAAGCTGCTTTTGCTTCATTTAAATTGCTTTAAAAACTGCTGTTAGGCTACAGCAAACTTCTGAGTGGACATAGTGTAAGGTAGTTTAAACTGACTCCTTGGCAGCATAAGTGACCAAAATAAGGTAAGAAGGGTTTGCCTAAAATTCATTAAATTGATACAAAGAGTTGCACCTTACCAACAGGCTTTTTTCAGTTTCTTTCCTCGGAGCTAATATAAATCATGACTGTGTTGTGATATTAGTTCTCTCTAAAATGTCAGGGTGAGTGCATAGACAAAAATCTTTTTGTGATGATAAGCGAATCTTTCATTATCTGAATATGCCTGGTTACTTTTTATTTCATTGTGTAAGCTGCCTTATTTTTGTTATTCTAACTTATACACACCTTATCAGCTTGATTCTACTTTTTCTAAAGCCAGTGACATCTCTATTAATGTCACTGGGGGCAGGAATAGGTTCTTTATGATCAACATAACAAACTACAAAAGTATGTCACACAGTCATCTGCATAAATCCTTTTACCAAAGTTACTGTAGCATCAGGGACAATGAGAAAGGATCTCTTCTGTTTCTGAAAGTATCCTTCATAAAAAACACATTATTGCACCAAAAAAAAAAAAAAAGAAATACAGCCTGTGGCCTGCAGCAAAGATCTCTGAATAAGTCCATGCTATTCAAAAAAAAGGCAAACTTGAGACAGTTTCTTATGAGTGCTGAGTTTTTTTCAGGTTCAGAATTCTTGTCTCCAGAGGGATTCTCAGTAGAAAAAATACTGACCTTATGCTGCTGCTGCTTCAGTCAGTATAACTAACTCAATCATTCTTGCTGAAGGGTATACGAGTGCTTTTGAAAACTGTGTTCTACTATGAAAGAGAAGAGCCAGTCTAAACTTACTGTGTGTGAAAACTAAAACATTTGGTACGGACATGTTGTTAGCAAAACCCTGAAATTAAACCAAAACCTGATCCGGGAGCATCCCAGAGAATGAAAGTCTAATTAACTAGTGATCCTCAGGCATCGAATTCTAGCATGCACAGTTCTATCTACTCTTATTGTGTCATCTCTAATTGGTATCAAGGGTCCCAAAATGCCATAGTTAGATGAACCATCTTCAGTGTTAATACACAGATATGTCTCCGTGTCTGTATCATACTTCATTATAATAATCACCTGCCCTAGCAATATGTCTAGGTAAACAGGGAAGATAGATACATTCTGACCAGGATAGACATCACTAAAAATAAACCACATGGTTTATCACAAAATACATCCCAATGGGTGCAGCTGATACGGTGGGAAACCATCTCCTATTTTACTCAGATTTGTTGTATCCAATTGACACTTCAATATCAAATGCTCTGTTTTCTGATTGAGTAGGTTTTCTCTCTCAGTGGTTATACCACATTAGCTATTCAGTATCCTGAGACTTTGCAATCCCTGTTATTGCCTGGAGGCAGGAAGGCACTGATCTCCTCTGATGGGAACAATCCACAGGGGATCAGCGAAGGCAAATGTGAGTAGGGGGGAAAGAAGGCCTTTGCAGGCTTAAATGCTAAAGCAGCTTTACTGGTCCCTGCACATTCAAGTTTGGTATCAAACATCTTCCCACTCAAGTTCTGTGCTGTGGAGTAATTGTAGCAGATCTGCTCTAAATAAATTGAAGATGCTGAAGTTCATATTTATTGCAGTAATGCAGGTCACGTGTGCACCTACCTGATCATTGAAACAAACATTTTGACTGAAACAAATTTGGAGAAATCACCATTTGCCAGGCTAAAAGACAGATATTAATAGTAAAGCCACTTGAATCAGCTGAACAAGTGAGATGGTAAGTTCTCCACCATTAAAATCTGTACATGCTGCAGTCAAGACATGCTGGTCCAAGCAAGGCAGGGATTAACTGTGAGTGAAGCTGGTTAACAGAGGGAAGTGCTATAATCTTGGTGCTGCAGGAGGTTAGAGTTGATGAATGACTGTATTCTCTTCTGGCATTAGTCTACAGGTGCTTTGGGGATAAACTCAAGCCTCTCAAATAGAAAGGCAGAGAAGCCTGCATTGTAGGCAGAGGAATTAACAACCTATATGTACCACAAATCTAGTGAAATCTAGTGAAATTAAATTTTCATGTGATTTATTTTCCCCTCTAATTCAATTTCATCTATATATCTAAATGTATTACTTTGAAGACTGTAGAAGGTCTAAGGGGTGGAGGGAGCAATGCATCCATACTTTTTCTCACATCAGTTGGATGGCTGTTATATCCTGGTCAGAAAAACACATGTAGCATATAAATCCTTGACCAAACTTCTATTCAGTTAGAAAGATCATGGTTCACAGTATTGTGGAGACCAGTGATGAGTGATGTTCCTCAGGTATTGGTATTGGGACTGGTACTTTTCAACACCTTTGTTGGTGACATGGACAGTAGGACCGAGTGCACCCTCAGTAAGTTTGCCAACAACATCCACCTGTGTGGTGCAGTTAACACACTGGGAAGGGATGCCATCCAGAGGAACCTTGACAGACTTGAGAGTTGGGCCTGTGTAGACCTCATAAAGTGAATTTCATGTTTCTGCATGGGGGTTGGGGCAATCCCAAGCACAAATACAGGCTGGGGGGGGGAATGGCTTGAGAGCAGTCCTGAGGACAAGGACTCAGGAGTGTTGGTGGACGAGAAGCTCAACGTGACCCACCAATGTGCACTTGCAGACCAGAAAGCCAAACACATCCTGGGCTGCATCAAAAGCAGCATGGTCAGCAGGGCAAGGGAGGTGATTCTGCTTCTCTGCTCTTGTGAGACCCCACCTGGGGTGCTGCATCCAGCTCTGGGGTCTTCAGTACAGGAAGCACATTGACCTGTTGGAGCAAGTCCACAGGAGGGCCACAAAGATGATCAAGGGTTAGAGCACATCTCCTGCAAGGAAATGCTGAGATAGTTGGGGTTGTTCAGCCTGGAGAAGAGAGAGATCTTAGAGCAGCCTCCCAGTACCTAAAAAGAGGCTGACAAGAGAGCTGGAGAGGGACTTTTTAGAAGGTAGTGGAGTGATACAAGGGGCAACTGCCTTAAACTGAATGAGAGCAGGTTTAGATTAGATATTAGAAAGAAATTCTTTACTGTGAGGGCAGTGAGGCACTGGAGCAGGTTGTCCTGAGAAGTTGTGGGTCTCCTGTCCTTATGTGTCCAAGGCCAGGTTGGATGGGGCTTGTAGCACCTGGTCTAGTGGAAGGTGTCCCTGCCCACGGCAGGGGTTTGGAATGAGGTGATCTTTAAGGCCCCTTCCAACCCAAACCATTCTATGTTTCTATAATTATTCTATGATATCTTCCTCAATGTTGCACTGATGCTACATCACCAATTATTAATATTAGATGAAAAATCTCAGATTTCTGAATCCTGTCTTTTCCTGTCAGCAGAAGGTGCTGAACATATACAGCAAGAACTATATAAAGGTATCCAGAAAGGTCGGTGGTGAGTGGGATGTCATGGGAGATTGATTATTAGCAATATGTATTTGTGTGTCACAGGAGAGTATGGCTGCAGGGGCAAAGACTTCCAGTGTCCCTTGAAAGAGCCTGGAGTTTCAGCTCCTTTATGTATTTTGGATGTCTTGCACTGCTACCTAACTAAGCCTAGAGAGCTGCCCCATGGCCGCAGACCTCAGGCCATTGTTGTGGGGTTTTTTGGTGTAATCAGTCTCTCTGTACCCATAGAGAAAAGGAGCTCAAAGATTCATTGGCCTGTCCATAAAAGTGTGTCATGGAAAAATGGCAATTGCCGGGAGAGGTCAGTGTGGAGGTGTCTGGGGCAGGGAGGCCTGTTACTCATGTGAGAAGAATGTTGGAGGTGATAACTAACAGCAATTACATATGTTCCTTGACAAGCTAAGAAACTTAATGAATAGGATCCCTTTGTTGGGAGACTCCTCTCTTCTTCTGACCACAAATTATTCCCAGTTCCTGAAACTGTTGGAGCTTTACCAACCCTTTTGCTGCAGACTTTCAGGCACTGAGGTGTCAATTCAAAGCTGTGTGGTCACAAGCACTGGGACAGACAGAAAACTGCTGGAAGTCAAGCTGTGGGCTCCTGCAAATCTATTTTACAAAAGAAAAAAGAATAGTTAAAAGGGGATTGAGGAAAGGTGGCATTGGACCTTTAAGCACAAAAGGAGCATTTCCCCCAAACTGAACAATGATAGGATTTCAGTTTTAAATGCACAAGATGGTGGAAGTCTGGACAGATGTTTAGAGCTTAGAAAAGGACAACATTGCATGTGAGATGGAACTAAAGGCAAAAGAACCCAATCAAGCTGATGAGGTCAAGGACTATGGAAGTATGGGACCAAAATACTGGAAAAACTGCCAAGGGCAAGGTCCAACGGCAAGGATTTTAACCAGAACTTCTCAAACTGGATATTTATATGATTGTAATGGGACAGTACGTGAATAGGTGTACTTAAGAAAGGGAGAAAAAAAGTTTCAGCTGACTACAAACTTTTTACTATATCCCTATAGTAAGAATTTAGGATGTATTTTGAATGAAAGAATAATGAAATATGTGGAAAACAATGGAAAATGAGATAAAGAGGCATTTTATTAAATGTAAGTCATGCCATACTAACATGACACAATCCTGATAATGTAAAGAAAATTTTTTAGACCGGGAAAATCTTGCAGGTTAGGGCATTTAGAATAGTGCTATGTGGAAACCACTGCTCAAGTGGGAGATGTTGGGTAAAACAACATAAGAACCATGGGAACTGACAGAGGGAACTGACTGCCTTTGCTCCCAAAATTATAGGATATGACCATCCCTTCAAAGGAAGAAAGAAAACTTTTTTTGTGTAGAGTAGTGTGGTCAATAAATCTAACTGGATTCTGTTGAACACCTCTTTAGTATTATGTCCTGATTGCTGGAGAATGCAAGATGATTTCAGAGAATATATCCAGAGTCAGACAAAGTGGGACTTGGCCACTGGACAGAGCATGGTAGAATGTAACAGGGTCAATCTAAACACCAAAGTGCACTTTTTAATAGGATTCTGCAGTGAAGCAGTGGTTCAGTTCCACCTTCTCAGTTATTTTCAGCTCTGTTTAAAGCTTTTTGTTCTTTCTGGTTCCGCGCCTAAGGATGTATTTGCCATGTCCAGATCCCATGGATTCAGCTGATACTATACACCCCTCATTATGTTCATTCTTATGTTCATTCTTGGCATGATCAAAACCTTAGTGCCCCACTTAAAGATAACATGAGGTTTTTTCCCAAATGATTGAACTAAAATAAAAAGAAAACATTAACCTTTAAGAGACTTCTTCAGCTGGATAGAAGGAGGGAGGGAGGAAGGATGTTTTTTACACTCAACTACTCTGTCAGCATCTGGACACAAATATACTGAGGAGAGTCTTTCAAAACCAGTTTCCAGTGATGTCTCCCTTTTTTGTTTCCACGGTCAGGCGGATGTTCCCTGTTTTGAAGATCAGCGTGTCAGGCTTGGACCCAAATGCCATGTATTCCTTCCTGCTGGACTTCGCTCCGACTGATGGCCACCGATGGAAGTACATCAATGGAGAATGGGTGCCAGCTGGGAAACCAGAGCCACCAAACCACAGCTGCGTCTACATCCACCCGGACTCTCCCAACTTTGGGGCCCATTGGATGAAAGCTGCCATTTCCTTCAGCAAAGTCAAACTTACCAACAAGCTCAATGGGAGTGGGCAGGTATGGCCTGATGTTTCCACATACACCTCTTGGCTTCAATTGCAAGCACCTACCAATCAAGAAATATCAAGGGTGCATTTATGTAATTATAGAAGCCCTTACAGGCCTCTTCACCCACAGATGCCAATTATTCTCTGGAGGCCAAATGTAAACAGGGATAAACAGGCCTTAATTGGCACTTTCAGATTTTAATGGACTTCTTGATGTTAAGAGAGACAGAGTGCCGTGGTTTACTTAATCATCAGGGAGCTTTTCAGAGTTGGTCTTGTGTGCTGGGGATTTTACATAGGACTTCAGAGAGAGAGGGGAAAAATGGTCATGGGTATTAGGTTTTTGTTGTGTTCCCCAATGTTGTTTGGTGTAAGTGGAATGTTGGCAGGAGTCAGATAGCAGAATAAAAGGCTGCTCCTAAATGAAATAATTACTATGTCTGCTTCTGCATCACGATAATTATCAATATTCTATTGAATCAGCTTTGGCCTTTGGAAAGAAACCACATGTACCAGAAATAAGTGACTTTCTCTTTGAACCCCTTAAAAATGCCAACAGGGAAATTAGTTTTGTTTCATATTTTATTTTTGATGATGCATCTAAGGCAAAATGTTGCACAAGACCTTTTGTCTGCTCATTTGTTTTGTACAAAACTCCTACAGTGGATGATACTTGTCAGCCTAGAATCAATTTTTTCCATGCAGATGTTATACATTCTCTATCTGTTATTTCCATTGAGTTTGTGAGGTGCTTCCATAAGCCTAGTACCCTAATTAGGTAGGAAATTATCTCAGTTTTTGCAGACTGGAGAACAGGAAGATGATCTGACTTTTCATAAGTCAGATATGGAACCAGCACACAAGAATGACTGTGCAGCATAGAACAGGATCTGAGTTTGCAAATGCTTTTCTTGCATCCAAGACCTCAGAAAAAATATGCATGGGGGGAAAAAAAGCTACAGGAAACTTGGAGGGTCAAAGAAACCCTGGGGAAAAATACAGGGGAACATGGTATGTATATATGATGGAGTGGAGAGGAACACAGTAGAAAGCAGGGGAGGAAAAGCCACATGAGAAACAGAGCCCAGACAAAAGTCACCAAACAACAAATGGCTGAAGCTTCCCTTGTTTTCTTTTGAAATCTTGACAACGGTAAACCGCGTCCCCATTCTGTGCTTCAGCTTCCCATTATATGATAGTATTAGAAAGTAGTAGCTTACTAGCGGTGCTTTATGCTAATAGCTGTGTTCTTTCTTTTATGTATGTTTGTAGATATGTAGCTATGCACACATCACTTTACAAAGTACAGATTTTTTTTTAAAAAAAAAATCTTTTTCTTGCAGTAGAGATAATAAAATAATTTTATAGACTGCCCGGAATCAATGCTATTCATAGCTTTTAAGCCAGGTTAGAGAGATCTGCCAAGGCTTGTTTAGATATATTTCATCTTGCCCAGAGAGGTGACTAGGTGACTCCCTCAGCTCCCTCCTGGCCTCAGTTTCTGTGATGGTGATTCTCTGAGTCTTTCAGATAGTAGAAGCAGGACAGGGAGTGCCCCTGCTCTGTTTCAGCAGCCTCTACTGCAGTGGAAGCCCAATGGTTTGAGGGCCATAGCTGCTAGTACAAATACTCACTAATGCTGCTGTATCAAAAGCTTCAAATACAAGTCCAGTGAAGTCTCATTCTGTTCAGCCCTGTGGTTTTCATAAGGGAAGGGAAGTGGTCACAGCACCAAGCCTGTTCTGAGTTCAAGAAGCATTTGGATGATGATACTCTCAAGCACATGGTGTGACTCTTGGGGATGGTCCTGTGTGGGACTAAGAGCTGGACTCGATTATCCCTGTGGGTCCCTTCCAACTCCACTTACTCTGTGATTCTGTGCAGAAGGCACTTGTCCTTCTGTTTCTGTAATCACTGACAGGGGAGTTACCAAGCCAGAGCAAAAGAGCAGCTGTGAGATACCAGAGTGGTGTCTTCCTGTTTTGCTTCTGCAGATTATGTTGAACTCCCTGCATAAATATGAGCCCCAGGTACACATAGTTCGTGTGGGAGGTCCCCACCGGATGGTGATGAACTGCTCCTTCCCTGAGACACAGTTCATAGCTGTGACTGCCTACCAAAATGAAGAGGTAGGTGGATGCCACACTGTGCTCTTGGTCACCATTGATGAGATATATTAAAAGGTTATTAGCTACAAGACCATCCTGCTTTTTTCTTGTTTCCCCAGCAGTCCCATGCAGTGTAATGTTCCATCCAGTCTAATACTCTGTCGTCCCTCTGCAGTGGAACATTGACTAATCTAGAGTGTGGCTGCAGTACTAAGCCAGGCTTAGCTTAATATCCTGCCACATCTGTTCCAGACTTGTCCATCTGTCCTGGCATCCCAATCCTTACTGGAAAAGAACAAAAAGCCCTACAGCCCTACAGTCAAGTCCAATATCTTTCTCCACCAATAACTGATAGTTATAATGATAACCCTATCTCTCCCTGCTCCTTATAATACATAAAATTGCATAACAGCACAATATTCCATGAGAAAATTTCTTCCCAATCCTGAAACTGTAATTGATGTATGCTTTGGATTGTGAGAATTGCTAACTCCTATGTCACATCTGTTAGCTAGAGTTGCTAGAGATTTTATTCATACTTGATGGGAAGTCAGTGTTTAAACTCTTGAAATGGTCCACCATCCCACAGGATTTGCCAGAGTAGCTCATGCCAGGCTGCCCCATCTGGTGTTCTGCCTGTGGCACTGATCAGTACACGACACTCTGCAACAAGCAAAGGTGTCTCCTAAGTAGCCTTGAAAAACATAAAGTGTGGGGATATATTTTAGGCTAACCCAGAAAGTGCCACTTAAGATTACTCTGGAAGATGTTTTGTAAAGTTTCTATTCCGAACTGCCTTCACTAACATGCTTTGTTTTCTGTAAACTCAAGATAACAGCTCTCAAGATCAAGTATAATCCCTTTGCCAAAGCATTCCTGGATGCAAAGGAAAGGTGAGTTTACCTTTTTTTGCTCTGTAACTCCTTTTTTTTTTTTTTTAATCAGTAACATTTTGCTGCTGATATGGTTAAAACTGTGGCATGACAATATGAAAGAAAAAATACATAATTGAATCTTGTTTCTGCTGTCTTAAATCCAGAGTTGCTCCACTGATATTAGTGGGGAGACTCTCTGTATAATTATTACAGTAGTGTCTGAAACGGGTGAATATCCTGTTGGGGATCCTAGGACTTAGCACTGTCTGCACAGGAAGCCTGCAATGAGATGGTATGAACCTCCCCAGTAATGTTGTACTCAGCATATGTTCACTACATTGTACTTGGGCTCCAACGAATCCTGTAATTTGATAGGTCGGGGAGAATAAAAGTTAACTGCAGATGTCAAAAAGCATAACTGAAATGAAATTGCAGTGTAACTGTAATGTAACTACACTGCTGTTATTAAAACTCTGCGATA
Organism: Cephalopterus ornatus; assembly: GCA_013396775.1. Classification (NCBI taxonomy): domain Eukaryota; kingdom Metazoa; phylum Chordata; class Aves; order Passeriformes; family Cotingidae; genus Cephalopterus; species Cephalopterus ornatus. The sequence goes on from VZRE01006137.1 coordinate 78,364, forward strand.
ATGTATGGTGTGTTTATTTAAAGTAACCCATAGGTGCTAAGATGTGCATATGTAAGATGTCAGAGATGCTTCCATTGGAAACAAATTTTGGTTTATCTTCTGAAGTTTTATTTGCATCATCTGTTTTTCTGCAGAGAGGCATCCAAAGGATGCATTCCTGCCCATTAGAGCTAATAAATTTTGTTTAGACCTGCTGTATCTTCAGACACGTGAAGTGTCCCACGTGCCTGAAGGAGAATCTGTGTTTCCTTTCATTCCTCTTACCACTTAAGAAGCTGTTGTGTCTCAGCATCAGGGTTTGCAGTTGCAGAAGTGGGAATGCTGCCTTCAGCTTGCCTGGCTGAGCAGGAGGCAAAGCCCTGCCTTGGTCTGGGGAGGAGGCCTAAAAAGAGGAATGGTGCCCACAGGTAGATTTAGAACTTCAGGTTCAGCCCCCAAATATGGCACAAACTTACAAACATTTTTGTGTATGTTGTGAAACATAAGCTCCTGTTTCCTTTATGGCAGAATGTAGAAAGGTCTACCACTGCCTAGCAAGAGGCTAAAGAAGATGGATTTCCCCCTCTTTTTAACTCACTTCTCCAATTTTTAGCGAATAGTTCTGTTTCTAACTTATGTAATTTCTCATTGAGAAGTTTTACCACTAAGTAGTTTGCTTTTCAGAAACCATTCTAAGGATGCTCCAGAAACAGTCTCTGAAGGTCAACATATGACATATTCTCACGGTAAGGTTTTTATTTGTGTCAGCTGGAAGTTTTGTGTTGTATGATGGGTGCTGGCAGCCTGGGACTTACTTAACAGGCTCATAACTGGCTCAGTCATTTACTGAGTCCCGAATTATGTTCATAGAAAGAGACCTTTAAAAAAAAAAAAAGAAGATTGAAGAAATCTCATGATAGGAAATAATGTGAGAAGTTCTGCAGAGGGATCATTTTCCTTGTGATCCAGTTTTTCAATATTAAAAGATGATATATGACATTTTTGCTTCCTTAGCCCCCTTTTTTTTTTGGTATTTGTAACTGTGAATATTTTTGCCTCTCATAAAATTATCTTTCATTGGTAAACAGGTAAAAATGGAGGGAGCAGAGTTTTCTTTTGTTTTAATGATAGTTTTTCTTTCATTTGTTCTTTGGCATTTGTGACATGTTCTGGTAGTTGCTTTCAGGTCTTGTTTATAGAGTTGGTGGTTTGGGGCTTTTGGGGGGTTGTTTTTTGGGGGGCATTTTGATTTTTTTGGTCAGTTGTTCCCAAAAACCAGTGTCTTGGAATCACCCGGTATTTCTGAGGCACGGGCTTTCTGCAAGAAGGCCGGTTACTTTCTTAATTGTATTGCAGCATTTTTGTGCAATAGTAGTAGTTTTGTTCTCTCTTTCCCCTCAAAGTGGGTGGCTGGTTGATTTCCAACCCAGATGCAATGTGTGCACCGGGAAGCTCTAATTATCAGTACAGCGGGCCTCTGCCTCTACCAGCTCCACACACTCCCCACAGCTGCGAGAGGTATTCAGCACTGCGGGGCCATCGGGCTGCTCCATACCCACCTCCCTACATGCAGAGAAGTCACTCACCTACAGGTACTGCTATAAAACATTGCTTTGTTTCCTTTGCCCGCCTGACCCTTGCTTTAGGTTAGCACAGGCATTGCGACAAGCATGAGCTGAGGCTAGGAAAGAACGTGATGGGTGTCTGTAACAGTCGGCACTGAACCCTTCATGCACCGAGTACGTTTAAGGCAGCAAAACAAGAAGTACAAAGAGCTGGGTGCACTGTAACTGTTAATTATAAATGAGAGGGTATGACTTTGCTTTAAATGTAGCTCCCAATTATATAAAAAGAGCACTGCATGTCTTCTTTCAGTGTCATGCTGTGATGCAGTTGAGCTCTCAAGTTGAAGCAGCTTTCAAGAACATGGTAGGAGCTGATGTGAGGTGAAAACATTTGGGTATTGGCAGAACATCTTTTGAGTCCCTTTCACTTTCTAGATCTGGGCTCCGAGTTTCAGAAATTGATTCTACTTTGATCAGAAAAAGTTGGTCAGAAAGAAGAGTAAGGATAAACTAATCTGCTTTCTAAATATAATTTATCAAGAATTCCTGTTTAATTGAAATATTGATCATAGAATCATAGAATTGTTTCACTTGAAAGGGACCTTAAAAATCATCTTGTTCCAACCCCTCTGCCATGGGCTGGGACACTTTCCAGTAGACCACGTTGCTCCAAGCCCCATCCAACCTGGCCTACATCAAGAGATAGGGCAATATTTATAAAACTTTATTAAGTATTTAACCTCAAATTATAAGGACACCTGTATCAAAACATTGCCAGATATATGTCGATTATTAATGAAAAACTATTATTCAGGCTTGCAAAAATGCATATCCTATGTCTGTCATGCTGTACCTTCTCATATATCACACCTGGAATTACTATGACACCTTGCTACTCTCTTAATAAACATGAGAATTTTGTCTTTTTACCTGTGCTTGGGAACCTCATGATCAGATTGCTGCCTCAGTGTTTCTGAAGATTTGTTTGTTGCTTTTTTTTTTCCTCCCCAGTTAATTTATTGGAGAGTTCCAGCAACAATCTTCAGGTATTCTCAGGACATGACAGCTGGACTTTGCCATCCTCCCCACATGCTAACTTGCTCTCAGTGCCACACACAAAGGGAGGTGCCAGCCCTGGACCGAGGTAAGGTTACAGGAAAACTGCTGGTACGAGGAGCACTGAGGCTCCTAGGACTGCCCCAGCTTTAATTGGTGTCCAGGATTTGAAACGTGTCCTAAGTGCCAAAATCAAGATTCCTGGACAGATCTTTCTGACAAGCTAGTTATCTCCCGCTCTGAAATTAATTTTTCCCCAGCACTGCTGAAAACCAGGATCTTGGAACAGCCACAGAGAATTTTGGTATCTACAGTCTGTGATCATTGTAAAGCTAAATTACTTTTCTCCATTTATTCCTCACTATTCTGCTGCATGAAATGAGGAACCTATCTAGGAGTGGATGGAGTTTAGACCTCGAGAGTCAATTAATTATCAAATATTTTCCCTTCTTTTCCCCAAATGAATGCACACATTTCTTCTCTAACTTAGGTGCCAAGAAAATCAGCTGCAATTCTCAAAACTTTACAAGCATTCACAACAAAGATCTCTAAGTCTTGAAACCTCATATCTATGTGTCTATTTCTCTCCAAGCCTCTGTCCAAGGTCATCAGGTGTGATGGTGGCTGGTGATTTTTCAGCTAAGATCTGCAGGGCTGATCGAGTTTAGTAGCTTAATTTGGATAGCTGATAATGCAATTGACTTTATTGTGGCAAGTCTTATAGAGGGGAAAATGCTTTGAAATAAGTAATTCAATTTGTACTGCTTTTTTTCCAGCCACTACCCTTGCCTGTGGACAGTGAGCAACAGTGCTGTAAATGTTGCCAACCCAGGAAGCGAGGTGAACAGCAGCCCTTCAAGCATGTTTCTAAGGGGTAATGTCCCCTTACCCGCTTCATCATCAGTCCAAATCCCTCTGCAGGGAATGGTGTCTGGCAGCATGGAAACACAAGGCGAAAACAGTCTAGCCAGACTAGCTGACTCTGCGTGGACATCCTTACACTCCTTTTAATAGACAGGCAGGTCAGGAGGGAAGCTCAGCCAAACAAGACTGACACAAATGGCAAACGATCCCCTAGAAGTGCAGCGCAGAGCAGAACGTATGCAGAAAAACAACTTCATCAACCATCACTTTCCATAATGTATCTCTTGTGAGCCAGTGAAGCCAAAATGCAAAGGCAGGAAATGTTATGAGAACCAGCTTATTACTGTAACCTTTATGCGTCATTCAGAATGATGTCCAGAAAGAATCTTTTTACTTAGTTTTGCTTCTGTACCACATTAAAAATGGTCAGAGACATGGGACTGTCCGGCAGACATGGCAGCTGGATATTTGCATGTCGTTTTAGAAGCCCTTTCTGTAACTAATAGTCAAGTCCAGGAGAAATTGTGATCAAGTTCGCAACTGGTTATTTGAAGGGACATTGCTGCTTTAAAGGATTTCAGAATCTCTTTTATGAAGGTTTTCACAGTACCTGAGACTAAACCCTTCAAGGGATGAATTAGTCTGACATCCTTATGCCACCTGCATACATCGTTCTCTGTCCCCTTCCCTTCTCCAGCTCCTGTTTGCTGTTTGTGTTCCATAGGGATAGTGCACACACTCAAGCTGAGAAAGTGGCTGCATTGTAGCAGCAGGGTGAAGGGCAGCTAGTTTAGCATTTAGAGTCTGATGTCACAGTCTTTGAAACGGAAAGTTCCAGTGTTTCCAATATGCGCTATTTTTGAAAGGGTAGAGGGAAAAGAATTATAGAAAAAATATTCTGCTTGCATTTCCACTTTGCTTCAGATATGGAGTACAAATAAAATATGAATAAATGGTGTATTATCTCCTGAGTGCCTTTCCAAGTTTTAAACACACATACAGTCTTTTTCACCTAACAAACTCTGAGCTAAAACAGCTCTACCAGAAGCAAGTTGATGGAACAGGAATTTTCTATTCCTTGTCCAGTTACTGGACTGCTCTTGGGCGTGGTATTTCATGTCTTTGCACATGTTTCCCCTCTCACCTTTTGTATGCTTTAGCTTCCTTTTTCAGGCTACAGCTTTTCCTATCCCATGTGAGTGTACAACATCTAGCATCGTGGAGGCCTGATCATTTCTGCGATTTCTAACCACCACTGTGATACACATAACAACAGTCATTACCCAATCTTCCTTGTCCTTTCATGTATCTGCTCAGGCAAGCCCTATCAGCTTCTCAGAGAAGAGTGCTGCTGTTTGATCTCTTGTAGAGAAAAAATTGCAGGCTAACTCATGTAGATATGTCTTTGTATAATGAAATGCCCAGCAGCAATTCAGTTCTGTTTACAGCCATGAGCACTGATAGGGGACAATCCTGAGCACAGGTATAGAAGAGGATTCTCCAAAGCTCCTGTGAGCTGCTGTCTCTGCAGTGGTGTTTCTGCTCTGCTAGATACAGCAACATACCCTTTATGAATACTCATTTATTACATACAAGCTCTGGGAGCAGCATTTGATTTTGGGTAGACATCAGAGGCAGCAGCAAAAGGAGCCTTTTATTTAGGTCATCAAATGTGCGTCTGTCTGGTGAGCTCAGCAAGCTCCTGTTTTGTATTCTATTACCTGGCCCTGAACCACATTTCCATGACTTCCCCATCTGGCTTTTCCGATTTGCTGCAGGATGCACTTGGTAACACTGTTAGTTTTGCTGACTTGTGCTGCTATCCCCTAAAATCAAAGTAATGAAGTTACTTTGGACGTGCATTTTTATTCATGGAGGCATTGCTCAAACAGGAGCTAACAGAGTGCAAAAAAGCTCTGTGTCCTGCTATCAGTCTAATCCTTTTCAGTTATGACTGTAAATCTGCCTTCCCATGTTCTGACAAATCCTTGGTGATGAGTTTCTCAAAGTTGTATTTCTCTACCTTGCAGCCAGAAATGTAAGCAGGTGTTTCTCTCAAAAATGCCTCTTCTTTACAAATGAGGTTCATTAACTAACTTATGCTACCCTCTTCTGGCTGTTTAGCTCCCCACAGACACACCACATGCAGAGTCTGTATGAGATAGCTATAGACGCTAAAAATCAGCAAGTGGTGACTGCTCTGTGTTCCAGGAGTTGCAATGCTTCCTTCATGGTTAACAAGTTGGATAATTTCTCAGTTATCCCACATACCGCATTACAGTAGTACAAGGGTGATTATAAGGTGTTACACAAACTGCATTTTTATTTCACAAATAATCTAGGAGAAAATCTTATCAGCTTTCCTGGTAGTCCCATAGGATCGAAAGGATTAAAAAGTATGAAAGTGAACAGGGAAAGTAATTTTTCTTTCTTACCACTGTAAGAGAAATCATGATCCATGTCACAGGAGGCAAGAACTTCTGCGCTTTCAGAAACAGACTAAGTTTTTATCATTGCAGACAATCTGATTTAGCCCAAGCCTGAGAAATTACACGGAGGTATAAAAATACCCTTGGCTTGCTCACTGCTCTTGGCCCTATTTCAGTACAAACTGGCATCTGTAGCCCAAAGCCCTTGGGCCTGAGGACAGCAGAGAGTATGCTGATCTTGGCTTTACTGTTCGGGAGTCCTGGGAGGAGCAGAGAGTTGGACTCCAGCCTTATGGCTCCCTTCTAACTTGAGATCTTATGTGATTCTATTCTATGATTTTGCCACTTCAATAAAGAATTGGAGATTTGGTATCTGGCTTGGACAGATTACTTCTAAGCAGTGGAAGCACTGGAGAAAGCTTTTGCTACTTGTTCACAAGAAAAAACTGCAGTTTTAACTGTGCAAATCTGCTTTCCCAGTACACTGGACTTCCCTAAAGCACAGTAACAGGCTGGGCTGCTGACTGCACTGTTCTTCTGTGGGAGGCAGATTCCCTTAAACTGTACATAAAACTGTTTCCCTCTGTATCAGCCATTATTGTGGATTTGATTTTGCACCTATAGTGCACTTGTTTCCAAGCAGATTTTTGCCCGACATTGAAAAGCACAGAATAATAATATCTGAATGAATATTTCAGTGGTTGCTGTAAGCAGTAACTGAAATGGCAGCAGGAGAAGAGAGCAAACAGTCTCCCTCCCCAGTTCTTATATATTTTGACAAAGTCACTTCTTGACTTTGTGGAAAAGAAATGCATTAAGAGACTAGAAGAGCTCTTTTGAGGTCTCCAGAGTAGATACACTACCTGGTATTAATGATATAGTTCATATTTCTTAACTTAACTAGATTACAGAGACTACACTGTAGGTTTCTGTCCTGGCAGAAGCAATGCTGAGTGCATGGGTTGTATCCCTCAGGCCTCTCACCCGGACAGCCAAAGGGCGAGGGCTTGAGGACACAGCTCCGTACAGATCTCCATGTGATTAGATGGAGCAGCCATTTGTTTTCAGTTTCTGCAGGGCTTTAGCACTGTACCCAGCTACTAAATGTGAGGTTGTGGAGGGGTTTGTGGGACACCCCATTTAACTGTATTCAAAAAGAAGGAGGGGGAAGTGGTTAATAAAAGCAGAAGATCTAGAGGGTAAGAAAACCCCCAACTAACCAACCAAAAAAACCCCAAACCCCTAAATTTAAGATAACTTGGTTGCCTCTGATGCCACAGTTTCTACTCCTGTAACAGGTCCTCAGTGTCCCTGCTCCTGGGAGCAGTGCTGAGCAAGAGGCGAGGGAGAGACATTGCCCTCGGTGGCTGCTACCCTTTAATCCCTTCTGTGGGCTTCAGCTGCTCTTGAATCAGGGCTTCTTCTCAGCTTTCCAAACCTTTCCTAGTACTGCCCAGCTGCCTCTCCCTCCAGGCGGAGGCACGTGCCTTTTGCCTCAAGCTTTTCCCTTGGCATTTATTTTCCTGGCAGTTGGGCAGGGGTCTCTCAGGGAGGCAAGAAAACACCTCTGGCTACACCCAAGCACCCATACAGTTTTCCCCTCAGAAAGCAGCCCACAGGTCCCCAGATAACTCTGGTTTTAAGACAGCAAGAAAGGCTGATGCCTGCCCATCTCTGTGCAGTGTGGTGGGTGCACTCAGCAGTCCGGATTTTGTCATCCCAAAAAATCACCTCCCCTGTGCTTTGCTGGGTTGCTTTCCAAGATGGGCTGTTGCAGCCCACACACCTCACCTGAGGCCAACAGAGGGGCTTATCCATAACTATGGAGTTTCATGGGAACCTCCCTATGCTCCCTTGCAGGCAGAAAACCAGAGAGCAGACAAACACCAGCACCCTGAATTGCCCAGCAACAACTCAGGTGTTTCTTGGTAATCCAGCCCTGGGTTCCCATCACCAAAACATCTGTGGCTCTGTTGCCAGTAGAGAACAAGCAGCAGGTAACCTCATCAGATAAGATCTTTCCCCCCTTCACAGCCTTGTCCTGACCTGTTTCCTGCCCTGAGTAGGCTGTAACCTGTCCTCCCCAGGAAATCTTTCCTCTGTGCTTGCACTGGATGCTGTGTGGATGGACGCCACCTCTACAGGTCTGCCTGCTTCATCTCTCAGAGCAGACATAGCAGAGGTGCTTCTGTGTCCTCAGATCATCGAGAGCTCTCAGGCTTACAAACGGTAAGGTGCTTTTGGGATTGCTCAGTGAGGATGTTCCATCTGCTGTGGAAAAACTGTCAGTTTTTTCCTAGTATGTACTGGTACAAAAAAACACTGGCATTTTGAGAAGGCTGGGTGTTTGACAAGGCACAGGATAAACCCCCTACTGTGTGGCACAGTTCAGCCAAGTTTGCAGTGAACAGAACAAACCAAAATGTTACGGCCTGGTTCCCAAAACACTTCCTAGGCAGGGGCACATCTGTAAAGGCTGCTTTTGCCAACAAAACTCTGCAGTGCCTTCTGTACTCATCTGGGGCATTGGCTCAGCACCAACTGAGGCAGAAGGGTGCTTCGTAGTGAAACTCTACCATGACTGCTGGGAGGATCTTACTTTTTCCTCCTCTCCGTGACTCACTCTGAACTGTTTTGCTTGCCCTGGCGTTATACTCACACAAATTATTTCAGCCATAACACTGAAGGAGTTCTGGAAGTCAGCAGTACTGCTGGAGAACCATCCATCCTCCTCTTTCCCAGTCACAGAGACAGCTCACAGGGCACACTGTATGCCATATTCTTTGTAAGCTCTGGCCTTAGGTGTCCTTCTAAAGTCAACTCATGTTAGTACATACTGCTGCTCTCTAGGATGACAGATGTATATTGCAGCTGAGAGATACTTTGCTATAATCTGTGTTTGTTCGTCCTTGCTTTCCTCCTGCTTTCCTCTTGTTTTCTCAGTATGAGCTCTCCACAGCAGTGAAACAGTTCCATTAAGGCATCCAGGACTGTGATCTGGATTTTTGTGTTCCATACAGACATGAACTATTTTTGTAAAACATGCATCATTGTTTGAGTCTAAAAGGTCATGCAGCTTGCAGGGCAAAAATGAGAAATTAGCTTCTGTATTTGGATTCAACAAACCACTGCAGCAGTGATAAATTTTCTTAGAGGGCAGCAATTTTCTGAGTGCTAGGTCAGTTTCCACAGTCCTAGCTGTTCAAGGAAGTTGTGTCACATCTGAGTCTGTAAAAAAGACTTGGTAGTATCCAGAAAACTAGGCCTAGCTGTTGGTATTTCCACTTGCTCCTGGTTTTTTTACTTCTTCTGCTATGAAATGTTCATTCTCTGATGCTTTATTGGCTAGAATTTAGCAAATGCTGAAACAGGGAAAGAACAGCTGGTAGTAACGTTAACAACATTTTAAAACTTAGAAGAATCTCGAATTTTGTGCTATTAGTGAATAATTATGTAAATTTAAACATAACTGCTACTGTTTGTCCACGCTGAGGTGCAACACTGGGTGCTTGGATCAGCACTCAGGCGTGGTTTTGTTGTGACGCCGGTTCTGGGTTCTCATCCTTGGGCAGATCCTCTGCACAGCTCATCTAGGTTCTGTGTTTCTGTTTGCTCTTAATATGAGCATGATAACAACTGATAATACTTAACCATTTTTATATTTTAGCCATATATACTGGTTATACAAGTACATAGGTTATAAATATAACACACTGTTACAGAAATACAATTTCTACCTAATGGCTGTAGCTGTTGTGCGTCTCAGTCTGCTAGGCCTACAGCAACAATAAACAGTGCTTATCATAGAGATGCTAATGCTTATTATATGGTTTGAAAGTGTCTCATTTTAAGAAGTTATCTAAACATAAATTATGAGTTATTTTTATGGTGAATTGAAGGATACAGTTTTTAAATGAAGAATTGATGGAACTAAGGGAAGACGTGAATTATCTGGACTGAACATCCATAGTTTCCATAGACTCTCTGTAGGACTTTGCATAAATGACTTACAGGCTTATAGGTCAAGTGACTGAGCATCCCTTTTTTTTTTTTTTTGGCACAGGGACAGTGTTGCGTCAAACATCTCAGTTTCTTACCTGAACACTGGGCATTTTGCCTTTCTCTCAATCTCTGCAGTGGAAGATCTGTGGGATAGGAGTTCCTCTTACTGTCCATACATACAGCACTGGCAAAATGAGGCCTTGTCTTGCTGGGGCCTTTTGGTGTACTCTTATGCATAAAAATTACAGATCCTTGAGTGTTTATATGTGTATCACCAGTGAAGGCAGAGTCAGTAGCACTGTGGTCCTCGTACTCTAAAACCTGTGAGCCAAGGTCCAAACAAGACGTTGTTAGTGTTCCCAAAACATTAGAAGGAAGCAATCTATTCAATTAATCTGCCATGGTTGATGGTGCCATAGAAAATGCTTTAAAATGTTTTAGAAACTTGCTTGCCAGGCGGTGTCTTTGCAGTGAAGTCAAGGTAAAGCTGTCTTCTGTATTTCAATGATGCTCTGGGAAAAATCAGGGAACCTCCCAAGTAATTCATCTCACCCTGACTTTTGTGACAAACCTGAAATTCAGGCTAGATGTAGACCTGGACCAGAACAGAACTGTGGGCTTTGCAGATTGCACAGGATCTCAGCTAGGAGTACCAAACACTGTGAGGACAAGCAGGACTGGAGTCTGTATCCCCACATTACTGCAATCTCTGCAGCTGCAGCATCTCTCCTAGCAAAGGAGTGAAGAGTCAAATTCCACAGGCATAGGGCGCTTGCTGGCTACTATAGCCTACACCTCCTGTGCTTTATATTCCAGCAGCAAAAACCCCACAACAAATCCAAATCAACAAACCAAAAACCTTTTGGAAAAAGCCTGGCTTTCTTCTGTTTATATATGCCATTGCATGACAGTTATGACTTTGGTCTTTGGATACTGTATCTCTAAATGTCTTATGCTCTCTTCTATTCCTGAGTTGTTCCAGAGTGAAATATGAAATACAGAAGGTGTAGACTATGCGTCTTGTCCAGAGGAGTTAGGCATTAACAGAGCAGAAGTGTGGCAGTTCAACCAAGGCGTGGGTGTGATGGTGAAGCCTTGCTCCATGTGAGATAACTGGCAGACTGAAGGGCTGAGCTGACTCTCATCCTGGGGATCAGGAGACCAAGTTGGTCTGGGGCAGGCTTTCAGCTACTGTGAAATTCCACTGTGCCACCAGCTGAGCATTTTCCTTTCAAACCCCAAGGTCTCCAGAGCAATCAATTTAAGCCCTAGGACAAGCTGTGTGTGTGTGTCTACATATGTGCCTGTGGATTATCTGCATTTGTAAACCTTCCCATAAAAAGGAGCTGGCAGACAGAAAACTGGATATGTTCTCTATCTGATGTGTTTGAATGTCCTCAGGTCCTTGCTGTCTCCTGCTGTAGAAGTTCCTCTCTGCACAAGTGAATACCCAGGCAAAAAAATCAATTTCTGTAACATATGTTGGTCAATTGAACCAGTCTTGCTCTGAAAAGTCAAATGTCCAAAGGGGACACATTGCTTTTGATCTATTCTGTCAGCTTGCAATAAAATGTTTTGTCCAGATTTATTCAAATCTTTGGCTTGAGTCACCTTGAACAGTGTTTTGTTTGGGGTTTTGTTTATTTATTTTGTGTTTGTTTGTTTGTTTTGCGTGGGGGTTTTTTTACATTGCTTATAGCAAAAAAATTAGTTTCTGCAGCCCTTAAATGTGTTCAATAGTTTCTCTGTTAGAAGGGTCGGTATAAAGAGACTATCAACCTGGGAATGTAGAATGGGCAGGGGGCTCTAGGAGCATGCTCTATTCCCCTGCTATTGGAAGGAAAATATAATTGATTTTATAAACTAATCAAGATTTCTTGGAATATTAATTGAGGCTTAGGACCCAGTAGGCCATAGAGAGGACTGGCATTTAGAAAGCTTATTTCCAGCCTAAATGTGCTTATGGTTAAATTATAAACATTAGTTCTTGGACTGTGCTGTCCTTTAGCTGAAATTAATTTCTTCTTTCATTTTTTTGGGTGCAGTTTTAGGGGTTTTTTTGTGTTGTTGTAGGTTTGCTTCTTTTGGGTTTGGGGTTTTTTTTTTGGAACTGCTGTGCTTGGCAGCACTTCATAAATTGCCCTCTTAAGACAGTTTTACATTGTCTTATTTGACCTTTCTCCTTCTGAAGGAGATGATGCTTGCTTTTCCCTCAGCTGCATGTTTCTGCTGCTTTCTTTGTCCAACCTTGCCATGCAGCAGCAGACCAAGCTTGTGATCTGCCTTGCTGAATGCAAAGGGGACTGTGGCACTGCTGCCCTTCTGATGGGCAGCTGCTGTTAGATCAGATTATTTTGTAACTGCAATCCCAGCCTGAATTTTGCTGGCCAACCAAGCAAAGGTTTAGTTTTATTTCATGCCTCCACTACCTTTGATGTATTTTGATTTTCTGTGGCTGTGTTCATCCTAGAACCCTTTTCTATGCTGACTCAGTCGAAATTTATCCATCCTGAACTTAGTGAGCAGAGCTGTCTGCAGTATTTCAGAAGCAGTCTTACCAGTGTCTTGTATAATGCCACAAAAACTACCCTCTTTCTCCTGGAAATACTTCAGCAAATTCACCCTGTGATCATATTTACCTCTCTCACAGAAGGTAAGCTTCCATTTTGGGCAGCACTGATGCATGAGGAATGACCTTATTCCCCTAAGGGGATCCTATGATTCAGGACTCCTTGCAGCTTTTACAGCATTATCTGAACCAGCCTGCTTACTGCTGTGGGATTTGTTTTTCTAAATTATTAGTGGTGCTTCGAAAAAAGCTGGAGCAGAGGAAAACCTTGAATAAGGGAGCAGATGCGTTGTTAGCTACACAGGGTAAAATCATGGTAGTACTTGCACTGATTTATTAGGTGTGGAATAGGAGTCCATAGAGAACTTTTCCTTTCACACAATGTCTGGCTGAATAAATCAGTACCTTACATAAAATCTGGTGTCTAACTGTCGAATGTGTGATGCATCCCTAATTTCAGTATGGAAGTAAGGAAACAGAGGGGAAAGAAAAGGAGTGGGAAGTAGGAAACACAACCTCCACAGGGTGCTTTATACCTGATGTAATTTCAGCCAGGCCTGTGCTTCCTCTTGGTGAAACAAAAAGCTTAACCACTGCATCCCATGTTGTAAGGAACCAGGTGAAATAAATTTGACCTGAAGAAACAAGAAAGGGGGCGCAGCCTCCTGCCATAAATAACTAATTAAAAGCTATCATCTTGCATCCGGCAGCTGCCTGACTGGATGTTAAAAATATCCCTGCCAGTCTTCGAAAGTATGTTTTCATGGTGGTGAGATAACTGGTACTTTGGCCTTTGTACAGGATGTTAAAAACCAAGGGCTGATGTCTGAGATAATGTCTGAATGTGTAATGGCTGCTTCCTCTCGCTGCACAGGCTCTGCATCCCCAGCTTCTGACTCATGCCGAGGTCCCGGATTTTCAACAGAAAGCCAGCTCATTTCTACACTTCTGCAGAATTCTATCCTGACTTTGTAAGCCTTGTTTTCACGATAGCTTTTCATCTTTTTCTTTTCCTGTTGTTATTTTCTTTGTATTTAATCAGGAAGGCGTAAAGCTGGTCTGCAGATCAGTGATCTGGAAGCATAATTGCAAGGCAGAGCTCACTGTAAAACTTGCTCCATCCAGAGCAGGGAACTTTTTGTGTTTGTGACTGCCTGATAGTGCCAACAGTCCAGATTTGCCTTTTAGACCGAGAAAAGAAAACAGAAATAAGGTGCGGGTGAGGGGAGAGGACCAAGCCAAAGCTGAGCCTCAGACACTTCAATGTTTGGGGCATTTTTTACTTCCTTTCTGCCTGGCAGTGAGGTGCTGGTATAATTTTTTTCTTCCTTAATGTTTGGGGCACTTTTTACTTCTTTTCTGCCTGGCAGTGAGATGCTGGTGTAATTTTTTTCTTTCCAATCCAGCAGATGGTGTTAGATGGCTATTTTAATGACTCGCATGGGATGGAAAGAACATCTCGCTGGTGACAGAGCTAGAAAGATGCAAGAAAAAAAAGTTTTGCAGGGATGTTCAGTGAATCTGAAAGCTGTGATAGGCTCCTGTTCTAAGCAACTGTGTGTATGCTTTCAGCTTACTACTACTAGGGGGTGGGGAGCTTCGTAGTTGTAGTACTTGATTTAAATCAAGACTTCTGTGACATCTATCATACTTTTTCCTCTAAGGGTTTAGGCATGTTTGAGTGCAATGGAGCAGAAAAAAATATAACTACTGGCCCTCATTGAATATTTTGGGGTTGGGAGGTATATAAATTATTTTTTGTGTTTATTTTTCAATTGCATTTTTTCCTTGCATACACCTGAAGAGTGAAGTGGTACAAACTCTGTGCAGTGCACTCCTGTGACAGAAGCATTTTCTAAATCACTCTGTCCATACAAAAGAAATAAGTCAGGTGGAATGAATAAAATGTGAGTTGAGCAGGATGTATACTGCCCACCCAGGCTAAAATATGACATCATTTTCTGACTGCTTTCTGTTAGCTGGTGTGATGAATGCATTGGGTCTTGAAGCTTCTGCAGAACAAGTGTCTGTCTATACTGCTGACCTAGATCCGTTATAGATGATGGTATTACACATGGAATCTGATAAGTGCGAAACTCTGAGTGCCTCTGGGCAGAAAAAAAAAATCAGCTTGAACAGACATATACACAAATAGGCTGTAACTTGCTACCATTTAAGAAAGATCTTGGGTTATTGTGGATATTTCACAGAGTGGTTAGCACACAGCAGTTAAAGTTAAGAAGTGCAGAGAAAGATAGATAATCAAACATATGTTCTGCTGCCATATAACTCAATGGTGTAACCTACCTCTTGAATACTGCAGCCAGTTGTAATAACTCTGTCTTAAAAAGTTTATAGAAGAGCTAGAAAAAATATGGGAATAGGCAACAGGAATAGTCAAAGGCATGGACTCGCTACTATGTGAAGAGGGTTTGACTCTTTGCCCTGGAGCAGAAGGGACTGGGGTAGGATATGAGTGAATGCTATAAATGAGATGCTAAAGGTGATCAGTGAAAGATTATTGCTATTTATTGAGATGTAATTGGAGGCAATGCCCAAAAGGTTTTGTTTTGTTGTTTGTTTGGGTTTTTTTTAAGACTGCTAGTTCTCACAGTGAAATCGTGGAGCTTGTAGTCACATGATTTTTCTTTTTTCCTTGTGGAATTTGGAGAAATAAATGTATCCAAAATAGGTTGGGCAATTTCAGAAAACCCATGTCTGCTGTGAAGTGTGACTGTATGAATTCGGGTTCTGGCAATATAAGGTGAGAAGGGTCAGCCTACACATTCCCTTTCTAGTTTCCTGCTAAGCTTAGTCTTTGCTGGCAGTTTCTGTACGTCACATATACTTTTGTTCAGTTACTCTAAGTGGCTACTGGAAATGGGATTACTTCCTTTCCTGTGAGATAATGATGCATATTTAAGTGATAGATTTAAGAGCTGGGGTTCTGTAGGTGTGGTATGGTAAGCCTACAGGTAGGCTACTGCACCCTGTTGTTCAGAGAGCTGCTTATAGAACTTAGTCTACATCTGCTTCTGCCTTTTAAAGCAGCCTTTATCCTGGACCCTGGGGCTGGGTCAGGTTTGCTGGCAAGATTCACCTTAACATCAGACAGTTAACAGGCTGACACAGAAAATCATCTGCACAAAAAGCTTGACACGCCAGTCAAGGGCATAATTTATACAGTCCCAGGAAATTTGTTTTTATAAAGTGACAGCTTTTAATGATGGGATAATGTATTCTACTTGGTAGACTTGTTCCCGAGCAGTCCCTGAAGATAGCGAGCACTAGGGTATACAAATGTCCTGGGCAGAGGCACAGAAAACGAAAGAAAGATAGAGTATCATGACTTGTCTGCTAACAGACTGCCGGACTGGTTCTTTTTGAGAAGACTTTTTGTGTGTTTTTTGTTTGTTTGTTTTGTTTTGTGGTTTTTGTGTTTTGGTTTGTTTTTGTTTGGTTTTTTGTTTTGGTTTTGTGTTTGTTTTTTTTTACTTATTCCTCTGACAGGACAGGGGGCTGGCTTCTGTCCTGTAAGTACATAAATCCACGCCGAATAATTAGAATAATTTATGCCATGGTATTTAATCTTTGAGCATCCCAAAGCAATTTACAGGGCAAGGAGACCCTTACCAATATGTGACCTGGGAAGCTAAGTCACCCTTAAGTGTGAGCATCCCTTCCCTAGCTGGAAATCATGTGTCCATTCTGGCCTGTGGAGGGGAGCCCCTTACTCTGCCCCAAATCAAAAAACGCCCACCCTCCAGGAAGCCCTACTTCCTATATTTTGGCATTCCTGGCCAGCTTGTAGAATCCTTTAGAGAAGAAAGGGCTATGGTCTTGCCTTATGCCCTGAGTTTTCAGAGGATTTGATTTCCTCCATGTGTTCCCTTTTGTTGGATTTCTCAAGAAACAGCAAAGGAAAAAAGCATGTAAGGAAAGGCTTCTGGTTAGTGCATCTCAAAGCCCTTGCTGGTTTGAAGGGGAATGTTGTGGTTAGCAGTACTGCCTCGATGTCTCATACATGTGCAATTCTGCATTGCAGATCTGATGTAGATGAGCTGGCTGAGTATGTAATATCCTGTGCTTGGGCATTAAAGCTGTCTCCTCAGGCTTGCTTAGCTCCCAGTTACTTTTAAAATAAATCTTAAAAAAAAAAATTAATAAAATCTTGTCACTGCGTTCATCCTTTCTGGTTCATGTCCATAGATGCAGACCTCAATGGAAATGGACTCATCCTCACTTTTGCAAACAACAGTTCTCTTAAGTTAGTGGGTTTTGGTTGTTTTTTTTCAACTCAGTGTCAATTTAACTCATCAGTTTCAAAGGCAGCTGTATGTGTCCCCATACTATATGAACTGAAGGGGAGCAGAGGCTCTCCAAATGGTCCTTGGCAGCCAAGAGGATGCAAGTTCATAAGTAATGGTTGCTGTGGCAACACATCAGTACTGTCCCTGGGCTGAATTTTCACCGGTAGGTGCTAACATCTGAAATTATTAAACTGGACTGGAAGCTGTGTTGGTGACAGAGAACTGCAAAATGGAATTAACCACTTGAGGTATATTAAACAAAAATATTCAGTCCTCGTCCAGATGACTATGAAGACTGAATGAAGGGATAATGCAGCATTTAGTGGGCTTTGGCTCTTCACAGCCAGACAAAGCATGGGTATGCAAGTGCAGTAGTGGATGAAGTCCATAGGTTTTTCTTTGTCTTCTTGTTGCCAGTCTTTGCAAAAAGTCCAAGGGCTGATATTGGCGCACTTCAGGTGTGTTCAGAATCCTCCTAGCCTTGCCGATGACCACTAACCAGACACTGTTGGGAACCTACACTGCCAGTGTCCATACTGAGGCCTAGCTGTCAAAATCTTAAGGATGGTTTTAGCACAAGTTCAACGTTTATGAACGAACAAATGGAAGCATTGCTCAGGAATCTAAGCATCTTTTCCCAGTTACGCTTCTTAAAAACAACTTGCTCTATATTTAGAGGCCATCTAGAAACAACGTTTTTAATCTTTCATGTATTAATATTCTCTCTGGACTGGAAGAACAGCATGCATTATTCAAATGGCCTCTATGCTGTATGTTTGTTTGTGTTTCGGTGTTCGTTAGAAAATAAAATTGAGTCAGATTAATTTAATTGTATTTATACTGTTTTACTTTCTGATGCATATGCATTAACTCCCTGCCCCTACATTATCTTCCTGGGATAATAAAGGTTTATTTTGCCTTTTTTTTTTCCCTGTGTGTCTTTCTTTTTTTCTCATTTTTGTATGGAAAGATGTTTGTTACTTCCATTCATATAGCAGCTCTGGAGCTTGAGATGTCTACTTTCTAAAATATTTCCTGTTTTCAGCATTAATTAGTCATATATCCTTCTGTTTATATGAAGTTGTTTTGGTTTTTTTTCTGGTGATATCTTTGGATTTCCTGGGTTATAAGTTTTGATTTAAAAAAAAGGCTTTCTTTCAATAACCTATCTTCTTGCTGCTACTTCATCCTTTCTCACAAAGTATATTTTGTTAATATAAAACATGTTGATTTCTTCTGGACTTATTGATGTCTTAAGATATTTACTCCTCTTGTATTATGCATGCAGTATCATATTAATGCACCTTAAATGGTCATATTTTGCCTGATGACTTGGTATGGAGCTCTCAGAAGTTCCAGATATGGCAGTTGCTATATGACATTCGCTCTTAGTCTATTTTTATGAACTGTGGATCTTCTGTGAACTTGTGGCACCAGCAGCTTTTGCTTGAAGAATTTTACTCTGCTCCCCCCCCCCATATCTCCTTATGATACTTGTCCCAAACTTAACTTTAACCCCTTATTTTCCATAGGAAAGCCGTGTTCTTATCTGCTTTCAGTGATGTAGGAAAATGCTTGTCTGCCAACGGTGTGAAATAACTGCAATATTTCAACAGCCTCGCAGTGATTTGGTGTCTGAGAACTGACTAATAGTGGTGATTCTTTGCAAATGTGGGCAGCATAAGCCTGCAGAGCTTCCACGTGCCCATTATTGAAGAATACCTACACTTTGGAGGTGCATTTGGGTCAGCATGTAGTCTCACAACATAGTTCTTTAAGTGATTTCCTCCATATTTGAGCCAAATGCTGTTCTGCAATGACTGGAACAGATGGGGATTACCTTTCCTGCAAATCTGTGATGCAGCATTCCTCTTCTGCAAAACCTTTTGAACGTTGACCAGGTCAGAAAACCTGTTGTAATAATTTGCTTGTGGCTGCCTTCAAAGGTAAGCATCATCTGATGCATCATCTCCTCATGCTATTGAGGACTAAGAGAAAAGAGCTAATAATAACTTCACCTATGCTACAGGAAGGTGAAGTATTTCTCCCTGCTTTCCTCATCTGAGATGAAAGGATTCAGCTTTATTCTAGAAATCAGTAACTGTACCCTAAGATAAGGAAAGATTCTCACCATTGAAATCATGCCCCTGTGCAAGGGTGTGTAAGGTTCAGTCTTCCTTCGGTTCTGCCCTCAGGCCTGGAATTATCTGTCAACACGTTAAGGGAATTTAAAAAACTAAATGAAATTTAGGTGAATGGCAAAATGCCCAATGAATTCAGGAAGGGAGCCAGCATTCACTTTGTCCTTCCCTGATCTCTTACCACAAATAAGAAAGTACTGTTGATAGCTAGAGTTTGTTCTAGTGTGACTATAAAGTCTCATACTCCTGCCTCCTCTCTCTGCCTCCCAACCCTGGAAGAGAATATTTCAGAACAAACCGAATTTGCAGATAGCTGGATAGTTGCATACTATCTTCCTTTTGCACCTGTTAGAAGGCTTGTGGTAAGGACTCCACAGGGCCTTGAGAATTACTCTTCCTTGCAGGAAAGATTTCATGCAGAGATCTGAGTAAATGGCTTCAGGTTTTTTTTTTTGTTTGTTTGGTTGGTTTTTTTTTAGTTTGTTGAGGGTGGGGGGGGTAGAGCATGGAAGCATGTACGTTTTGATTTTGTGTGGGTTGTGGGGGTTTTTGTGTTATTTGGGGGGTTTTTTTTGGTTGGTTTTCATTTTATTTGGTTTGGTTGGGGGTTATTTATTTTGAGGTTTTGGGGATTTTTTTGTGGGGAGAGTTTTCTTTTTTTCTGCCCAAGTAGACTGAAACAAGAGAGACTCAGAGTGGATCTATTGAAGAAACTTTTATTTTGAGGGAAGAGTCAGGTAGAGGAGCAGCTTGCCCACCAGAGCTGTGGTGGCTCTATCCCTGGAGGTTTTGAAGACCTGACTGGATAAAGCTCTGAGCATCCTTGTCAGGTCTCAAAGCAGATTGTGCTTTGAGCAGAAGATTGGATTAGGAATCTCCTAAAGTTTCTTTCAACCTGCATTATCCTTTGAACGTGAACCTTCCCTAAGCCCAAGGCAGCGCAGTCAAGCTTGGCACTAGCCTATGTGAACAAATAAGGTCCCAAATTCTCAGCATTGCTTACAAGTTCAATCTGAAGTAAGCTATTCTCAGCGTGTTTTCCTGATCCTCACCAGTAGCTCTTTCTTGCCTCTGACAGACTTTCAGATTTTGTTTACTTCCTAGCAGGACAGTAGCACTCTAATTACTGTTATTGTTAGAATTTGTGCCAGTCTTACTGTAATTCCTTGTGAGTATGCTCAAAGCAGTGTAAATGACACCAGAAGAAGGTGAGTGTACTGAAGGCTAAGCTTATGTGCACAAGGAGCTAACACCAGTAATGTTAAAACCATGCCAGTGTAGTTTTGCTGGAAAACCCTCCTTTGTAGGGGGGCCTGATGACTATCATATTTTTGAGTTTGATCTGAAAGGTCGCATTAGGCTTATGCTGTGTATGGTCAGGAAAATAGTCCAGTACCTTCATATGAGATCCAAAAAGCTCAGAAGCTCGTGTCATCTCTTCAGCTGTTTATGCCAAAATGCTGGACATGAAAGACCAAATTATATTTTGTGTTTTGCAAGGCTTTCCCAGTCACTTCTGCTTTCTTTTTGCTGTGACCCCCTTACTGAGTGGCTGAAGGATCTGCTTCCATTCCCACCCTCCAATGACTGCTTTAGCTCAGGAATACTCAGCCTTTGCCATATCACAGATATCTTTTCACATGTCCATACTCCCAGATCTGCAGGTACTCTCTTACCTTTTGCTAACAGGTTGTTTAGGGCATATTTTTGTGGTTTCTCTGCTCTGTCTGCAGGGCAGGCAGTTACAGTGAGGCTTGGGCCACAGCTCTTTACAAAAGTAGATGCTTTCCTTGACTTCCAACAATGTATTTCTTATGCTCTGCCGGTAGGAGACCTCAGAGCAGACTGGTTGGGTTTTGTTCTGAAACTGTCACTGAACTCGGGTATCAGACAGGCTGGAATGCTTTGCTGAAAGCATTTTCATGGTGGAAATGCAGGAATTTTAATCCTTCCTGTTGCTGTTTCTTGTCTTGCTGCTCTGCGTGACTTGTTTTCATAATTTGTTTACTGCACAATGCTGGAGAAGGAAAGAAACAGAATATTTGTTCCTGTGACAAGTGCAACAGCTGGGAGATAGTCAGCAAGCAAGTCACTGTTTTCGTGGTCAAAACAAAAAACTTTTTTGAGAAATGACAGCAAAGATTGGTATTGCACAGAGGAGCCATAACTTCAAAAACAGTTTTTAATGAGTCATGGTCCCGTTCTTACACAGGAATCTGATATTCACACATAAAGAACAGAAATTAAAAGAATATCAGACTGTTCCCAAAAACAAACACATAGGAGAAAAGAACAGCTCGTCCCCTCCACCTTTCACAAGCAAGTGCCTAAATATTCTACCTAAGCTGCTGCTTGAAGATCAAGGCCAGTCTGGGAGCTAAACCAAAGCAAACTTCCTCCTGCTGAAAAGGTAGGTATGTCTATTGGATTGCCTCAAAAACATTTAAAAAAACCTTAAAAAAAAAAAAAAAGAAAGGAAGAGGAAGCCTCTTATGTCTTAGCTTCAAGTTGCCATCAGATTGCTGTCAGGGATCAACATCATAAACTAGCACGGCAAATATTAGCTTTGTCTCTTTGCTTGCAGCAGAAATGCTCCTCTGACTGTCTTTTCCATCTGTGTCTCGCTGGGAAGTTTGCCTTATCTGTAGCTCTCACGATCCTGTAGCAAATCTCAGACAAGTGGATATGAGGCCATTCATTTCATTGACCCAACACCTTCAGGCTCCTACCAGCAGCCATTTTAAGCTGCCTTCAGGGGATAACCTTTGTTTTCACCTCTTGTTTTTAATTAAGTTATAAGACTAACTTTATTGGAATTATTGAGTGGGCTCTATGGTACATATGGAGTAGACAAATACACAGATTTCCTTGTATCAGCAAAGGTAATCTAACATCCACTCCATTTACCCCCAGAGGATGCTGAAGAAGGGTTAACTTGAACGGTTTTTGGGGACTTTAGTATTGTTCAGCTACAAAGTTTCAACCTCTCTTCAACTCTGTCTTTGCAGTTGAGAGGGGGTAAATAGGGTATTTCCAAGATAAGATGACTTGCCCGAGGTCATTTTGTTAAGTCTGGAGGGCTGGGCTAGAAACTGTAAGGCTTTGGCAGGCTCTGGATCCGGGCACTGCGCTGTGCCAGCCCCCACTTTAGAGCGTGAGTTTAAATTATGGAGCATCTGACGGTGATGAACATTGTAGGTTAATGTCTAAGACAGGGTATGATATTTTATTTATAGGTATTGCTTAGTGGAAATGGTAGTAGGGTTATTTGTTAACCACGCCTGTCTGGAAGCGGTATGATAGTTGAATAAAACCAAGTGTTTACTGTCTCTGCCCTTCTGCCCCAACTGTTTTATTTCTCCTTCCCTAAGTCCCAAGACTAGCACATTCAAAATGCAAATGCTCTTTGATAGGAGCTTCTGTGACTTTGTTGCATTATCTGTGCAGCTCCAGGTTTCAGGGGACCTTCACACAGACAAAATTGATCAGCAGCAGGAGGAGGAAAATAGCTGTTGCCGCAGCAACGGGTGATGACTCAGCCCGGGTAGCAGGCAGCGAAAGCTGTGAGGCTGCAGTAATTTTCCAGATGCTTAATCCAGCTCTTGGTTCTTTATTTCTCTTGCTGACAGGCAGAAGTCCTCCTCTGCCTTTCTTTGCTTGGAGACCCACGCAGCCTGCAGCCGTACGTGATGCAGAGTAGTCCTTTGTGGTGCTTATCCAGAATGGCGTCACAGAGACGTGTCTGGGTAATGCAGATGAGCTACTCTACGGATTGAACTGTAGCCCCCAAAGGTGGCAAAAATAGAACTGTAAACTGCCTGTCTGCAAAAATACCCCAGCGTGTCATTGGCTGCACTCAATTCCTATCTACTAACTAACATCACATTTACTGTAGCTCCAGCTATGATATGTTAAACCAGTTCATCTTGTTTCTTTTCAGTAATGAGGCTCTTCTTGTACTGCATACAGAATGTGGTAAAAAGAGAAAAGTTAACTGCAGTCAGTACGTGCATTTCCATGAATTAGCTTCTCATTTTTCTATGACCTAGTAATTTTTGTGCACGAATTTCAGTCTGCATGTAATGAAATAGCGCAGGTTAAGAGACTTATCCAGGAAAAGGGCACCTCACATGTCACTCAGGGAATACCTACTTTGTGGTTTTCCTGCAATGACTGCACTGTAATACAAGCATCACCCCATCTGGGGCACTTTTATGAATGTTCAAGTAGTTATTTACCCACTCTGGTGGTGATGTAGAGTTCTTTCTGATTGAAGTATGATGCTGAAGAATCCAAGTGTAACTAGATTAAAGGTAGATTCAGATTCTTTATGTGGAAGGTACACATTCCCCTCTAGAGCCCGACAAGCAATTAGCACAGACTGGTGATGGAATTTGGTTTCCCTGCTCAAGTGAGTTCATCCAGCTGTGGGGAAAATAGGAAAACAGCAACTGAGCCCTGTGCTTGTTTCAGGAAAGGGAGAAAAAAGTACTGATGCTGCCAGCTGCTGTCTCAAGCAATCCCTGGAAGGCAGATGGCTTTCTGTGGGTGAACCAAGTGAGACCACCAGCTCCTTCTCCTATAACGTGCCCTCTTGCTTGCAAGTCCTCATTAAAGTTTTGGCAGAGTGTGCAGCTGAACCAAGCTGCTGCATTGCTGACAGGCTCTGCAATGTGTTGCTGGCTGCAGCCAAAGCCATGTAAAGCCACCAAGTGTGGGAGCATGAGAAAGCTGTATGTGATGTTTATTTTTCTGCTTCTTGTTATTGTTGTCATCTGCTTATCTGACCCATCTTAGATGAATAGGTATTGTCTTGAATCTTTGTCTCCTGTCTGTAGGTGGGATGTGTAAGCATTTAATGCATGTGCTCTGGGTGCTTTTTAGGGGAAACCAGTTTTAAAGGGCAACAGTAAAGGCTCATCTTGTTACTGTGAGATCCTGAGCTCGCTCTTGGTGTGCAGCTGCTTCTATCTGTGACCAGGTTTTAGATGTCCAAAGTAAGAAGAGTTCTATATCAATCTATATCAATACTGTAACCTTTTTTGGGTTATAGCATCTAGTTTAGGACACTGATCCTGTTTCACTTCGTATCCTAAATGAACTAAACATACTATGCAACGGATTGACACGTGCAGTGAATTTGCTAGAAAGACATCCTTTCCAGGAGCCCACAGTTTGTAAAGTGTAACAAACTGAGATTTTGATCCATCCATCTCACACCTCAAGATGGGAATTATTTGCTACCTGGATAGCATGACATATGTGATAACAAAAATACTGCTAGTCAGGTTATCTGCAATTTCAGCAGCAATTACTGCAAGCCTACATAGTTGTGCTAGTTTTATTATAACATGCATAGCTAGTTAGCACCAAAAGTTCCGCAGTCTTAGCAAGCTCCTTAAAGGTAATGATCAGATATCATAAATTGTGTTAGGCTAATATATATTCTGTGGGATTTGGAAAAGGTGCTGGCCTCTCTGTCTTTTTGGAAAAGAAAAAAAAAATTAAACACACCTGTTTAATGGTGTAATATTCACTATTAATAAGGATATATTACTTGCTAATGCATCTTGTGATCAGTTAGACTTGAGTAGGTTGCCTGAAATCTGTGGAAATGCATCTGCTATACTGACTGTAGATAACAGCATTTGTAATTAGTTGCACACTGATTTCTTGGTTTGCAAAGGTTGGCTAAGGCCACTGTATCCAGTGAAGGTCCTCAAGTACCTTTGATTTTACAAGGGATAGCAGCCTGACTGACTTCTTTTCAAGGTGATGCGATATTTCCAGATATCTTCTTGCTTTTGGAAGATATAATTGCTAAAAATTGTGACTGGATAAAACCTTTTATAATCAGGGCGGCTATGGAATGGTTGGAGTTGAGGCACAAATCATACACTACTAGTCTTGCTGCTTCTCAAAATATGAAAAACTGCGTATTTCAAATTTTTCTGCTTCTGGAGATTTTTCTTTATTAAGGCCTTTTTGTACTGAGGGTAAACTCTTTCACATCTCCTTGTTGGGTATCCTGTACAATTGGAGCCTTACAGTGTAGAAAGAGGTTCCCACCTCCCTTTCAAAGTTATTTAGTGCAGTGCCAGGATCAAACAGAAAATCACTGCTGAACTTGACAAAGCTCTCTAAGCCATGCTATGGATGAGGTAAGGCATCTGGCCTTGAACGAAAGCAAAGGATCCAGCCTGCATGTCAGAATCTGCCCCTCTCACGGACTCCCTTCTTGTTAGTCACTGACTGTGCAATGGCTTGGCTTCCAGTATTGCAAAAACAAAGAAGAACAGATTTGGAAATCAAAACAAGTTTTGCAGGTCACTGTAGTCTCTTTGTGAGGCAAGAGGTGTGAAGAAGGTGTTCAGTGGAGGCACACTGACTGATACAGTTCAGCATGTGTATGTATGATTTCACAGCCAGCTGGCAGCCTGGAGGGTGCTGAAGCAGAAGCACCATCCATCACTGCTGTTAGCTAGGGTCATATTCCACTGAGCCAGTCAACTTTATACCTAGAAAATGGGCTGGTATGGCACCTCTGTGGGAAAGGAGCAAAATCAGTAGCTGCCCTTGACTTCACAAAACTCCAGGCTGAGTTATCCACTTGGAAATACTGTAAAAATAGGGTTCATTTTTGCTTATCTTAGAGGACATTTTATTTTATGTTAGTTTGCAGGAAAGAAATATTTGAGGATTAGGAACAGTGTGAACTAAATCCTAGGTTCTAAATACTGGGCATGTATTTTCATTTGGATTTTGAAACTGCCTGTTCTCCTTCTAATGTGTTCTTTAAATCCCTCTGATCCAAGGTATTGTTTACAGAAAGCAGGAATCTTATGTCTTTGAGATATGAGGCTCTGGGAAAGCTTAAAATCCGGGTATATTGTATCTCATGCTGCCTTGTACCAACAAGGTAGAGGAAAGCTCAGTTCTCATCTCAGTCAGTGCTTTGCACCTCTGTATGGAAATTCCCGATCAGAAACCATTTACTAGTAATTTAGTTTTGGCATTTGGATGACTGTCCTTTGAAAACAATATTGTAG
Source organism: Cephalopterus ornatus (assembly GCA_013396775.1). NCBI lineage: Eukaryota > Metazoa > Chordata > Aves > Passeriformes > Cotingidae > Cephalopterus > Cephalopterus ornatus. Next base: position 104,328 of record VZRE01006137.1, read on the forward strand.
GCTGTTGAAGAGAGAGCACAGCTATCCCACTGATGAGGTTTATACATTTGTCCACCTTCAATTTCCTGCATGGTATTTCCTGGTGGTAAGATGCATTATTTTGGTAGTTTTGCAGGGTATGAAATAGAAACACTACTTTCTGGGACATTAAAAGCCATAGCTACTGAGAGCTTTTGAGAGAGGTGATCTCCTCAAGCAGGTGCTGTATGGTGTCTGGCACGGCAAGGTCCTAGTGGGTCCTAGTGGCTGCTGCATTACCTCTGAAAAGCACTGAGATTCATCACAGTACTATGAAGTTTATGCTCTCTTTGCACAGTGTTTTCTAATACCAGGAAGATGAGTGAGAAAGTGAGTCCAGCATTACTGGATGAAACACAGGCAGAGAAAACTGAAGTCCTGTTACATTCCTGGGCTCCTTGTTCGTGGGATTTATTTTTCTCCTTTGTGCTTGTTTAAAAATGCCTACCTGAATTTCCCATGTCTAGGGATGCATGGAGCTGTCTGTTAGTACATCTTCTGTATAAAGAGACACAGAAGAAGCTGTTTGTAGTCAAGGTCCTGTGATACTAAAGTTTCTGAACTAACTAAGAAAGAAGAATCCAGTGCTTTGGATCAGTTGTTATTGCACTCAAATTTAGTCTTATTTTTTTTGTGGAAGGGAAGCTGAGCCTGCCAGCACTTTATACAGGATAGAAGTCTTCTTTCTTTCCTTCATGAAACAGTTGCAGTTCAGTCTGGCACAGCTCTGGTTTTTTCTTTTTTTTTTTTTCNATACCCTTAGTTATGTAGTCAATTCTATTTATCTCTCCACGGTGTGTCCCAAATATCTATGCCACTCCTGGGCACTGATTCAGAATTCAGTGCCATCTCCTATCTTTTGTGTTGTTCCCTGAGGTGTGCTGAGATTTCTCTGCAAATCTGTCTCTGAAGTTTGGGCCAAGTCTGCTTTGCCTAGATAAGAACTATCAGTGTTGAATGCAGTTGTCTTTAACAGTGAGCAAAGTTATCTTTAGCTTTCTTCCTGTGCTGGCTCCTTGTACATTTTCACCCATGAGCACTGCAGAATTTCCTCTGCTCAGCAGCATTGTGTCAGCTCTGAAGCTTAATTAGCACCAGCGTGCCGAGGTGGTTTGCTGTTGAGCACAGGTTTCAAGTCAGGGAAGAAACTGAGGGACGTTTGATTTTTCCCCACCCTCCCTTTTATTTTCCTTTTTTTCCTCATGTCTTCAATTATTATTGCATTTGTGTCAGTGCCTCCTTTGGCTTTGAGGGTAAGAATGCTTAAGGCCTCTCCTATCCATCTCTAGCACAGCGCAAAGACGTGACTTGAATGACCTGTCATTGCAAAGAAGTTGGGTAGAGACCACTGTACTTTAATAGCAGCCCTTTCTTCTAACCTCTGAAACAGGTCACCTGTGTATATAATCACCTCTCTTGTACGTTGTGTAGCAACACCTGTCATTCATTTGTCTGAAGCTTTTATTGCCAAAGACAGTGCTCAGCACCTTTTGCTAGTGCTACATTCTCCATAATACCTTCTTTATTTTAAGCAGCACTTACGTTTCCCAGACAGACAACCACCGCCTTGGGAATTCTGGGAGCATCAGCAGAGAAAAAGAATTTTCTTCCCTCACAGAATTCAATTTTTTTCCTTTTTTTTTTTTTTTTTTTTTTTGCTATGATGTTCCATTTGAAGTCACTGGATCTAAAACGTTTTACTTTAGGGGAGGGGAAAGGGGAAAAAGAATAGAAATAAGCTCTGAAAAGAAGTTTGTGCTCTGCAGCACTCACCTAATGCAAGGGATGAATATTTTTAAGGATACTTAATTTCTACAATACTACGTTGTAGAAATACACCACGCTCTCCTCCTACACAGAATACTTCATTGCCTCCATTTTACTTGGAAGTCAACTGAGGGCTAGGGAGCCTCTGTTGCCCTGAAGGAGAGTATTAAACTAGCCCTTGAAATCTTTGTTTTCGGTTTAGAGAAGCCCAGCCTGAGACTGCATTCCCATTTACCTTGGTTTTTTTCCATGTTCTGCAGCCCACTTGGTAAACTGGGAAAGGCAGTGTCTGATCACACAAGATTTTTTCTCTTGCCAGGTAACTGAGGATGGTCTAAAACTTCCCCATGCATGTAATAACTTCACTATTATCTGAAGGCCACTGTCCTTCAGCTTGCTGGGTGCATATGAGATTATCACACAGGCACTGGTATAATGAAGCATGAGATCACTTTTTCATTTACCTTTACTAATACAGTTCTTCAGCTTTCTCAAACATTAAACAAGCTCTCTGCAGGGCAGGTGAGGAAAAGGGCAAGTCAGTACCTTAAGGAGTAGCGCTTGGATGCAGAATGCTCCATTCCTGTACTCGGTAGTGAGGAAAACCCAGCGAGTTACGTCCTTGAGAGGATTGCACCCAAGTCTGCTACAAGGGTTTTGATGGGGCAAGGAAAATAATTTTCCCCAGGCTGGCTTACTTTGAGGATGCAGCTTTTCATGTGATGATGTGCCTTCGTACAGGGAAGGTCACAAGCTTAGGCTTTGCTCTGGGCTTTCCCTGTTGCTGTGGCAGTGTCTGCTTCCTATGAGGGATTTTGGCTGATGTGACCAGGAGGCTGTTGCATGTTCCTGCTTCCAAATGGGTGGGCACCTCCATCCTCCCCTTACAGCTGCCTCTTGCTTGTCAAAAAGATGATGATCCATGCCAAAGTGAAAGGCTTTAAGGCTTCCTAATGGGCACAGAAGCATTTTAACTCTTCTGTATGCTGGTTCGGCCCACAAGTTTCACCTGTCAGGCTTTCCTGATGTATCCTAAAGGAGTAAGCAAGGCCTTGATAACATCTTCACTCCCCCTCTAAAGGTGCTTTTAATTATGAGCTGCCAGAGCTTGTAAATCTGGCAGATGTCATCAAGGGCAGACAGGTTCTGAACCCAGGCCATCTAATCACATTCTCGCTGCCAATAAAGCAGAGGGAACCATCAACTCCTATATTTTTTGATGGTTAAAAATTAATTAGTCTCTCTTTTAATGAAAACTAAATGAATTCACTCTGGGGGCAAAGCATTCAAGAACTGTCCTTGAAAAACAATTCCCAGGCTCCAGTTGGAAATAAAAATGGTAGTTGATTCCACTAACTTTCCTGGAGCCCACAAAAAAAAAAGATGCGAGAAACAGATGTGAAAACTTCAGTGGAAAGGGTATTCTTCATTTTTTGTATTATGAATTGGATCACAGGTGCAGGGTTTGGATTACTCTGTAATGTGGGATACTCAGCACAAACCTTCAGGAAAAAATGTTGCAGTACGAGGCCCAGTAACATCAGGAAGTTATAGATTGCTTGATACTGGAGGTGCTTTAGAATTATCATACCAACATGTTGGAGGATTAGCAGGATAAACTTGATCTTGTTTCAGAGAAAACATATGGTTTGAGAGGAGAGCTCTCCTTCAGCTGCATTTTTGGACTAGGCAGTCTCCTGTTGTTGACTGTGATCATGTGCTACCACTGGTACCTGATAAGCACAGGAATGTCTTTAAATAGCCAGGAAAAGGGAGCTAGGAGGCCTAGGTTCTATTCTTGCTCTGCAAGATGTCTGTGGGCAAATGCTTTTGCTTTCTAAAAAAATCTTCTACACCTTATTCCATCTCTCCCTTTTAACTATAGAATCACTGGTGTGGGGCTGATTTATGTTTGTAGAGCACTGAACATAGCACAGCTCTAGTCCTCCTTGGGGCTGCAAAAGGATAATAGTGTTGATTTCTAGTTCCATTTACAGATGAGGGAAGCATAAAAGGCACGGTTTTGAACACCTGTAATGTTGTGTCTTAATAAGCTAACAGAGAGTATTTTAAAATGTTGGGAACTGCTTCTGAGAGCAGGTTGTGCATGAAAAGGTGGAGCCAGCAAGATGGACAAATTTTGGCCCTGTAAAGTGGATGTATTTGACTGCTGTTTCGTCTCACGTGGGTGCTAAGGGATGCTGTAACATTGGCAAATGGTCAGTAAGTAATCAAGATCTAGAGAGCTTCTAAAGTTACTAGGTGGGACTTAGCTTGCAGGTTTGAGTCCTGAGTTGTGCTGGGTTTGGTTTTTGTGCCTTTCCTCTGGCCTACTGACTAGATCTGAATTTTTGTTTTCAGTTAAGAGGGGAAACATTCACTCTGAACTTTGCTTCACATTTGTTTAGTGAGGAAAGTAATCATGTAGATTTTCCTACCCTCCCTGTGCTTTTGCCTGGTGTTCCTCATTTTGTCCTCACAATAAGCCAGCTGGGTAGTGTGGAGGGAGACGTGAACAGAGTAATCCTTTTCCTTAAAACAGTTCCACTATTCATATTTCTTGTGCCTTTGTTCCACTGAGTGTACATGTGTGAAGTGTATTTCAGGTGGTATGAACATGGTGTACAGTTGTACCACAAAATTAGCATTTGAGTGGTTTGGGTTTCTTAAAAGAGCAGTTTCTACTTTATAGCATACACCAGCAAGAAGCAGTTCAATGAGTGTTTTGATTTTGTCACCATAATGCCTGGCATTCAATGCCTTGTTAGTTTTCTTTCTCTTCCTCGAGTGTGTCCTGTTGCATTGATACAGGTCTGTACCTTCCTTCAGTCCTGAAACACAAGTGCTGTACAAAGGAGGGCATAGAATAAAAATTTCCCTGCTTCTGCCTGCCACTGCAGAGGCTGAAGCAAAATACTTCACATCTCTATAGGAGAACTGCCGGTATTAATTAGTACTGGTTTCCAAGGAAGTAGGTTCAGCTTTACCACATCAGGTGGCTGAATTCAGCCCAGCAGTGGGAAGCAATGTTTCTGACAGCAGGGTGCAAGCCGAAGGCCTGGATGTCAGAGGGCTTAAAATACCAAGGCATTTGTCTCTTCTCCCTTTGTAAGTGTTTGGTATGGCTTTGCCTCCCAGCTCTCTGCTTCTGGCCATGTTGGGATATCAGCAGTTGGGCAAGAGAAAGTTGTTTTTCAGGGGAGGAACAAGTTTGTTGCTCTGCTTAGAAGCTTCTGTCTGGCTTTTTATTTATATCTAATTGCATATAAAGTCAAATACCCTTAAACAAGCACAGATAAATGAATTTAAGCATATATTAACACACTTTTGCTCATGTGCTGTCCTGAAAAGGGGGTAGATTTCTGAACTGGACTCTTACTGGGTTTTATTTGTTCTAAAGTTTATTCTTAATATGAATGTCACAGTTCCTTTTTAGACAAGATTTTCTTTCAAAACACATTGTGGTATGGAGTGTCTGAGAACTGAGGTGCATCAGTGAGGTATTCAGAGATCTATGAATGATTCTTTTTTTGAAGGTCACTTAAATCTCTTGGAATACTGATATGCTCCACCTGGTTTGGGTAATGAAAATATTGAGTGTAGATACTTTTGGTTTGATTTAATGTTGGCATTTTTTTGCAAGACCACCTTTAGCTGTAGCTTCTTTAGAGATGATGTGGCAATATCGGGATGCCAGAACATGATAGAGAAATGGGATGGGACAAGAAGATGCCTTTTACAGTCAAGGAAGTGCACATAAACCTCATCCACAAGTGACAGTAGATCTGCGCAATTTATGACAGGCCGTTATTATATGTAATTGATAACATCCCTTATTTTATCGTTAAGCATCAGTAACCTGCTGATAACACTTCTGCTCTTAGCAGTAGAGAGGGTAGTAATTACCTAGCTGTGAGGCAGATCATAAGATGTCTGTAGAGGAAAAATCTACAGTAAGAATGACCAAAGTTATTTCTGGTTGCTCATTAAATAGATAGGCTTAAAAATAAAATTACATGCTCAGCGTGATTGCTAAAAGAGCACAGCCAGAGTGGGACCAGCCAGCTTAGGTATGACAAAGACTCCTACGTTGATTTTTGTGACGCAAATATAGCAAAGGCAGGCAGCCATTAGAAAATGGCTTTTCATAGTCATTCCTGCTATTTTTAACACTGAATGTTTCTGAAAACTATCTTTCTGTACCTTGGAAGAAGTGAAGACATATACAAGTTTTCCAGCTATTATTATCCTGCAATTGCCATCTGGCCAGCAACTCCAAGTAGCTATCTGAAATAATGGCATGGTTCCTGGGTCATGTTATCTGTCAGGGAGATCTTGGCTGGAGACCTGATGTGTTAGTGTCACTGTTATTGGGTAATTGGGTGTTAGCTTTTTCCCTCTGTGACCCTGCAGCAGAGTTCGGAAACTGTGGAATACAGGAAGAATGACTCCTCTGTTGGTACCCAGGATGGAAGCTTCCATGTAAAAGGCTTTCTGAAAGTATTATGTTTGATAGAGATGCCTTTAAAAATGTAGACTTTTTTCTGAAAAAATCCCCATAGCAACCTGATGCTGCTGCTTCTGTACCAAGTGTGCTCATTCTGTGAGTAGAAACCTGTGAGCCTCTTTTGTAATTACCACCTCTGCAAACTCAGCCTCTGGCTCTGTGTGATGAAGAGCCCCATGACAGAAAGGGACAAGATTATATGCTCAGTTCACAGAACAAAAAGGGATGAACTAGTACAAAATCTGCCAGTAAAAGTTTGGTCAGAAAACGTCAAAGGGGCATCTTCATCTCATAGCTTTTATGCCATGTCATTTCATCTCTTCTTCTGTAGCTGGGATAAAAGAATAAAGCTGATTGACAGTGTCACGTGTTCTGTACTGCTTAAAACTGCAGCTGAGCAGCTGTGCCTAAAACTGATAAAATTTGTTCCACTGACTATCCAGCAGTGCACAACTCCCCTTGCTAAGGGCACAGAACCACGGTCTGATGGGGATTTGAAAAGCCCTTCCTCTCAAAAGACTTTTGCTAAGGATACAGTTACATGTGTACTTCTTTCAGTGGTGGTGCAACCTAAACAATTTGAGTCTGGCACAGCTGAGATCTCTGCATCTCCAAGACAGAGATGGGAAATGGTGAGAAGAGAAGGAAAGAACAATGATGGGCAGGGACAAGCAGGAATCTTGTAAATCAGCTTTGTTAACAGAGAAATAACGGAACACAGCTTTGATCTCAGAGGGATTTGTAGTCAAAGAAATCAAGACTGATGTGGAGCGGATCTATGTGTTCTTCTTCAGAGCTGGGTAGCCTCTGTATGGTAAACAGGAACAGAAAACAAAAAACTCAGGACAGCTAAACCAACAATTACACTTGCAAGTAAAAATTTTTTTAAGGGAGAGAAGAAATAAGAAAAGGCTGTGTTGTTCGGGTAGTGTTTTGCTTTGTTGTTGTTGGGTTTTTTTCCTTTTACATTGTTCTTTCTAGTGCTCTGACACCTCACAGTGCACTTTTAACATTGACCATTGAGAGTAAGTGTGAATTCTGTGTTTGAGTCCTTATCCTTATCTGATACTTGCTGGGAAAACCCCAGAAAATTGGGATTCTGAAAACTTTCCTTCTTTCTTTTGGATATCCCTACCTTGGGTCTGCATGCCAAATAGACAGATTTTAGATCTTCTCTGAGGAATGAAATGAAGAGGGGAGGACACTGCAGGCAGGTTGATGGTGCTGGTCTTCCCTGTGGAAATCTATGCCTGATTCTAGAGTGGTAAGAGGATGTCAGGCTGGACTTTCTCTACTCCTAATGAATGGGTGTAAGATTGGCAAGACATACGTGTTACTACAGTTGTATCCCTTCATACACTAAATTGTCTATTTTACTTCTCAGTTTTTCCCTTCTGTTTACACCACTTCAGTGTTTGTGTTGTGGCACTGCTGCAGAAGAAAAGTGCCATTTCCTGAATACTTGATCCTACCTCCTGATGGTACAAACATGCAACTCTGTGCTTGGTGAGATCAAGCCACAGTGTTGCTGCAGGCATGAATAGAGATGAGATCAGTAGTACAACAGAGAAGGCAAATGGGGCAGAAAAATAAAGTAGATCGAGGCAGAGAAATACATATAGTCGTTACTGCAGGAAGATACTTGCGTCTGAAATAGTAAGTGTAAAGAAAAGAAGTAAGTCTTTGTGACCCTGTATTGTAAATTCACGATGCATCTGGCCACGGTAGTGTAAATGTCAGTGCTCTGCGCTGAGAAGATGGGCTAAGCATCTTAAAATAACTTTCCCCCTGCCCATCCCCACACCCAGACCAAAGGTGTCAAAACTTACACATACCTTTGAAGAACCACAATCAGGAAACAGATGCTGTCAGCTTTTTTTTTTTTTTTTTAGAGTTCTATGAATTTTTCAAGAAGATGAACAGTTGTGTCCTGTCATTTGGTCAGTGAAGCCCTAATGTGCTCATATAAGTAAGCACATCAAGCTGTAAATCCCTCCTGTACCAAGTGAAACCCATTCTCTAGAAGCATTAGCTGTTTTGCAGACTGGTTATGACAGAAAAATGGATCCTGGGGTTTTGAACACAGGAACAGCTATGGTTCTCTGACTTTGTTTGAAATTTATTTTCCCATCCTCCTTCCATGTAATTTTTGTTTTAGTACGTTCTAGTGTAGTGCCCTTAATTTTCTTCCCCAGGAAACAAACTTTCTAATACTTGTTTAAGAAATCAGAGAAGTTCTCTTTTAGTATTAGTGTGTGCACTTAAATCTGATCAGAAGTGTTTGTTAGGAAGTATTAATGTTGGTCTGACAGACATAGTTTCTCTACTACAGTATGTGAGACATCTTTCTGGAAAATCTGGCAGGCATAAGAAGTGTTTTAAGTGGTTTAGTATTTGACCATCTCCTTTCTGAGTAAAAACACTCTCATTTTTGAAATGAGAGAACTGGATAGAAGAATATAGGGGTTTGGTAGGAGGCTTTGTTTGGGTAGAAAAGCTGAGCAGAGGAGCGTCACTCATTTGTAGATTTTAACTCTCTATTTCCTTGCTTACTGTTCTTTGTGATGCGATGTGCAGTCCAGATTCCTTTTCTGTTAGTGGAAGAGCAGCTGAATGAAGTTCATTTTTAAATAGATGATGGTCTGAATTCTCCAGGATAATCTCTCTTCATTGTTCACACTCTGGCATACCACTATGTCTTGGTCTGGTTGATCTCTTCGTGCAGGCAGTCTCCAGGCTAGTGGCTGGTATTCATGCTGGCATTGCTGCTTGATTGGCACCAAGGAAGCAAGGAGGGACAGGCTGAGGGACTGTGAAAAGTGGAGTTGGTGAGTGCCACAGGAACAGTCCTCAGCTAGCAAAACGTTTGCTCCACTTTTAGCTGATTCTCTTTCCCCAGCTGATGTTGGGGCTGGAGTTTAGTTGTGGATCCTTGTTTGCTATCAGTAGGTCAGAGCCAAGATGTATCTGTAATAAAACGTCTCCAAGCTGGTCTCTGTCTAAATCAGTATGGACTTTGCTACCTGCATGGCCACAGGCTGGCTCTTTCTTTATGAAAATAAGAGAACAGCATGCAGTGACCCTTTAGCCTATCTGTGCCTTGCCCCTTGCCTGTCTGGAAAGGCAATGATGGACTGTGAGTTTTCCTGACCTTTTAAATTCTTTATATTCACCCAGAGATAAGGTTTCCCAGTAAACTGCAAGATTGGAAGGTTACTAGAAGAAAAGCATGGCTTCTTATTATGTTTGAAGAATGGTAAGCACAAGGGGATGGCAGTTTGTGTGTGTGGGAACAATGATGTTCGCTGGGTTCAGACACCAGTAAAGGTCTGGATGCAAGACATGGAGCAAGGGGAAGGTTTGTCTTTCCCGGTGTGGAGCACATCTCACAGTGGAGAGCCAGAGTGGAGGACTGAGAGTGTAATCTTTTGGAGGTGCTGTCAAGATCAAATGCCTGCTTTGTTTGCTGCTTCAGTAGCTGTAATGAACGAATGGGTGTGCCTGTGCAGTAAGATAACCAGGCCTTGCAACAGGATTGGGTTCACAGTGACCACAACTGTCACTTGATATTTTGGCTTATCCGAGCTTCTGAAGGGAGCTCATGCTGGCCGGTGGGCGGCAGGAGCTGGATGTTATACATCACTCTGATTGCACTAAGAAATGAAAACACTGCTGACACGCATATCCTAATGGATATAATTTCTTGCTTTTTATGAAGTTTGTCACACCTGGACAAATGGTTCTGAATAATGCTGTCTTGCTTATTGAGGTATGCTTTCACACAGGGCAGATTGACAAGCTGTCGGAAGCCCAGCAGAACAGTCTCATAGAGAATTTTAATCCAGCCTTTCTGACTGGACACTTGTAAGCCTGACAGAGTGAAGAGATGGTAGTGGTGTTTTAATTGTCACAAGGAATAGCTCCATATGTCTGCGGAAGTGAGGGTTCTCTGTTACAAGGATTGGTGGTGACCTGGCAAGCTGCTGCTTGAAACATGGCTTAGTCTCCTTTCTGTGGGCTGGCACTGTTGCTTGGACGAGATGCACAGTGCCCCTGAATGCTCAGTCTCTGCAATGTGCATGTTTTAAAGCCATTCCAAGTTTGCTGTGAGCTCTCGTGGTGTTGCTGCCTCATCTGAAGTGGGCACCAAACATGAATGGAGCTTTATGTACTTTTTGTACAAGGAAAGAAATCTGGTTTTAGGCAGCATCAGGCTTGGACTCGTTCCTGGAAAGTCACATGGACTCATGTGCACTTACTTTCCTCAAGCATCAGGAAGTTACAATATGTAAAAAAAAAATCATAAGATATTAAAGTAATTCTCAGTCTAATCACCTTGTTTATGTACAAGTGTCAGCCTAAGATAGGCTATCATCTAGAATATGATAGCCATCTATCCATGAGTACCTATGACTTCACAATTTGACAGACCCGCAGCTGAGGGTCACCACTGGTCAGTAGTTTCTGAATTACATCTGCTGTTCTATTTGCATTTTTTTCCTTTTGAGATGTTTGTGAAAGCCGTGGGAGTCTTCATCTTTCTGACTGGCAGATAGCACATGTTTTGCCTTTCCTAACTGAAGATAATCTTTGCAGATAAATATGGACTTGATCAGGTCCTGCTTTATGGGAGAAGAGCTGATCTCTTAGATTGTTTAGAGCAGTGGATTACTTTATTTTCTCCTTGGAATACTGTTCTTTTGCAGGCTACAGCTACTTCCTTTGTTTACTTTTGCTGTGCTGACTGTGTTTTTAACAAAGTGGAATATGCAGTGACTGAGCTGGATACTTCTCATCCTTAGTTCAAATAAGTGGTTAGGCTCTCTAGGGAACTCCACCATTTAAATTAAATTCTATTCCTACCTCCCTTCCTTTGAGGCTGGAATGAGAGAAAAGAGAAGTTATCTATTCAAGATACTGCAAGGCACCTGGGTAGTATGACTGCACATTTTAGTTACACCCATGACAGCTCTATGTCATATGTTCCTTATTTTATGGATGGGAATCTGAAACACAAAGACTGTCACACTTTGAAAGGAATTCCAAGAGTTCGCTTATGGTTTTGTACGTGTGTTTTGTTCTCTTCTTCACATCCTTTCCTGAGCTTCACTGCAGCTACTGCTGGATGCAACTGCTGTTCTTATGAACTGAAGACTGGATGTGTTAAAGCCTCAGCTTTTCCAAGAGACTAGGCCACGTTTTCCTGATAGTGGAGGAGGGGCATTATGGCTGATCATGTAACTAATCCATGACAAGTCAAGCTGAGTCCTAGTCAGGCCTGTGCTGCACATTGTCATTTATTTCCAAATTCGGCTTCTCTGTGATAATGCCAACTGGCATTGGGTGGTCTTATTGCTGTTTGGTTTATAGTAATATATGGAAATCCATCTGAGATGCCTCTTCTAGCCGGCAGGTCAGCAGTCCCATCCAACATACTCTTCTCTGATCGTCAGAGAGGTGCACACAGTCATGGGGAGCTTAATCTCTTGCTGCAGGCCCAGAGCATGAGTTGCGGTATCAGGCTGGTTTTGTATCACAGCTGCTTGTCACCATTTCTGAGTAGGGAAGTCAAAGCAGACTGGATATCACGACAGCTACAGTGCTCCTTGTGTGCCATCGCTTCTAGAAGCAGGTAGGACTTGTCTCTTTTAACCTGAAGGAGGGATGCATACAGTCTGGTTAACTATCTGACTTCCAGTAGTGTCTGAAAACTGCAGTGAAGGACTAACAGTGCTGTTGTGTTGGTTGTTGTATGTGAGTGAGCACATAAAACTTTTCTATGTTAAGTTTGTCTTTGGCACCAGTTCAAAGCTCTGCTGTTTTTGAGCTTATCCCTAGTGCTAATGATTCATTACTGCTGTCCTGCTAGTGTAGAGTGTTTTTTTCGATTTGGGGTCTTTTAAGTTACTTATATAAAGTTGTTCAGTGGCCAGACAAAGAGTTGGAACCAGAATTCACGCACAGCTGGATCTTTTCTTTCAGTGGAGTTTGTGCCTAGATCATTAGGTAAATTAAACTTCAGGCTGACTTTATGCTGGAGGAACATTATTATCCAACTTGGTCTCTGTCCAGAGTAGCAGGGGTGATGCACTTTTCCAACGAACAGCTTAAAGTGTATTATCCTACTATGCCTGCCTGCTATTTCCTTCCTTCCCAGGTGGGAGTAACCTTGTAAGCAACTCTGATTAGCACAGATGGCTGTGTCTCTGTTGTTCCAGCCCTCCCAGCAGCCTGCTATGATCTCAACAGATGGAGTGGGCTTGGTATGCTCCAGTGTTAGGAGCTGCAGAGGACATGTGTATGCTTGGTGGAAGCAGAAGACTGAGTCAGTCAAATATTTGTTGAAAAGATTAATGTGAAGATGAAAAGTGCAGAAAAAATTGCTACACTGCAGAAGTAACTGTGGTTTCCAGAGTGGAACTATAAACAGCTAAACTGTGGAGACTGATTTATGAAGAACAATAAAAGAAGGAATTCTGCAGAGCTCAGTTAAATGATGACAACTGTTAGGCCATGAAGGCAAGCTGCTATTTAAAGTGGGGAACAAGGACACAGCCAGATTCAAGGGAGCAAAAATGAGTGTACAAAATGCTGGCTGAACATAGCAGAAATGTTCTGGGCAGTAAGAACTTTCTTATGCTTTCTAAGGAGAGTGGGAGAGAGCCCCACCACTCTGGATAATTGGTTTTGTGGTGAATAAAACAGGGCTACACTCTGCGTTAAAACCTGATGGCAGGGATGTAGCCAGGGAGGAAGTGTGGACTGTTCAGACCTCAGATCCAGACACTTAAATTATTTGTCCTAAAGCATCTCCCTCTTTTTATGTTTCTTTTTATGAAATTGTGTTCCTTAGACTCTTTTTTTGAATTTCCTTTTTCTTTCCTTATAGCCTGAGCCGGTTCTGGCTTATAATACCTGCGAGGTCTTCCTCATTCCTGCAAACTTCTGACAAAGACTACTGTAAACTGGACGCAGTTGCTCAGGCTTTCTTCACGTGACAGATTAGTTTGGAGATTTGGAAGGGAATGCATATGACACAAACTTCGGGAACAAATTATGGGAATCTAGAGTCAGGTTACCTCATGTACATATGCCTGTGTCTCTGAGATGGCAAAGATCATCCTCCTTTAGCTCACCTGCAGCTAGGAAGTATCTCAGACCCCAGATTCTTCGAAAGAGCTTCAGCGCTGTTCCTTCCAACAAGGTAATCAGTGAAGTTGTATTTAGAAGAACCATTTAGCAATGAAGCATTTTTGAAGTATTTTTTTCCTTCCTGAGAAGCATTCTAGAGCAATACATGACAGATCAAAAAACAACAAAATGCCAGAAGGCTCCAGGATAAAATTTTGGAGCGTGGTGTGCAATTCCCCTCAACATAGGGCAATGTCAGTCTCATTCAAACACTTCTTTCAAATTTGCATTTTTTCCATTCCTCTATTACAGCCCATCACCTAGGTTCACATAATGTTGCCTTCTTGATAGTTTGGCTTCTTACTTTTGATTAAACAAATTGGTGCACTAGAGGAGCAACCCAGACACATTTCCACATATCCTTTTCATTCCTTATTGATTCCTGCATAGAAAATACACCATTCACATTCAGCTTCCATGCAGAGATCTGCAGTTAGGTACTACAGTGCTCTCTTTATTGTTTACAACATGTTTTCTTGTGGAACAACAAAGCAGTGAGTATTACTGAGTTCTGATTGTGCAGACCATGTTTTCTGTGCGTGATCTGTGTGCCACACAGGAGCTGCTGCACTAATCCATTGGGAAGAGCAGAACAGCCACCTCCTACAGAGGACTAATGCATGTTCTGTAGAAATAGGTGTAAAAATCACTTAAACCACTTCTCTCTTTAGTGACTCGGTTTGGATTAGTGAATAACATTTCTTTCATACCATTCATGGAGCGCAACTTTATTATCTGAAGTAAGAGAACTGAGAACAAATTAGGATTTTATCGTTCATGATTTTATCTAACTTTTTGTTGGCTTTTCTAAAGTTACTGTATTGTGTAACACAGTCGCATCTGATACTAATCAGTTTTCTGTTTTTCTCTTTTCTTCTTCCTGGGATCTCTAACGCATAAGGTTTTCTCCAGTTTCTGCCATTTAATCTGGTCTTGGAGACAGAAAAAATGCCACAGTTTTAGCCTGTGGAGGACTTTGAATGTCATATTAGCAAACTGGGCTTTTTCTTCTGTTGTTCTGTAAAATGTTTTTCCAGGTTACTTAGTGCATCTTCCCAGAGGATGCTAGCAGTTCATAAGGGAATTGTACAGGTTAGAAGTCCTGTAGGATTATCTATCCTCCTACTCTCAGTAATGTCACAGAAATTTGCAACTGGCCTTTGCCAACCAAGGAGAGATACTAGGACACAAAATACAGCATTACAAGGATAAGTAAATATGCATTTGCATGAGATTTTTCCTCTAAGTTAGGCCACTCCAAATATGGTTTAACATGGGGTTCTTATACTCTTCAAGTGTTCAGGTGCAATATGATTTGACTATTCACTGACACTCACACTGATGATTACTAATCATAGTAGAACTTTACAAAGCTGCTGTATTTCTGCAGCATTCTTGCTGCTTGTCTGTTTCTCTGGATGTACCTGGAGTCAGTTTTGCTGCAGTTACTTATCTATGATGCCAGACAATGCTTGGAGGGTTTCAAAGCTGTGTTAGAGGGGCCATGATGCTGGTGTTATCTCAGTTGTCCAGGGATATCTCTTGTCCTTCATGGACAACTCTAAGCTTCCAAGAAGCAAAGCCCTTATTTGCGGGGCCAAACTGTACTTTAGCTTTTTTTTAAATAAGCATGAACAGGACCAAGGCCTACAGTAAAATTCCACTACTTACATTGCAGTATATAATGTGAACTAATATATATCAACAAAGTTAATGCACTGTCCTAGTAAAAACATGACATTATAGTTAGGGAAGCTTGCTACCCAGCACCTAATGTGGTCTTTCCTCCTATTGCATGGCAGGTAAAATGATTTCCATATTTACCTGTGTTTGGTGGGTTACTTTTGGAGAATGCTAGCCATATATTTTTCCCACTGTTATCCATAAATTAGATCTTTTATTAGGTTTCATGTGCTAGCAGGAGTCACTCCTTCTGTTCAACAATCTATTGAACAGATCTTGGCAATATCAAGAAAAGAATATAATCTAGATAGATTTTTTTGAATATTCCATTATATTTCTTATTTGCCTGTAATGATCTCATCCTCTGTGGACTGTGACCCAGTGCCTACAGAGACCAGTACAGTTATGTACTCTTGCTAAATTCCAGCTGTCTTTGAGGACAACTGGCTGCTGTTGTCCTCATCTCCAACTACATATTCAGTGGCATATGCTCTGTTGGGGCTTGATTATTTTTGCTTCTAAATTCATAATACAATCCTTCATAGATTTTTCTCATTACATGCTTTTAAAGATCTTTCAGAAACTTAGCAATTTTTTTGCAAAAGCTGCCTGCGGGTTTACACTTTGATAGAGATCAGAAATCACTGGTGTAGTTAGCACATGAGCCTCTGGTTCTGAAATTTGCCTCTTTCTTTTACACTTGGTGATCCCTTTTACTTTTTTTTATAATGGGGGAATGTGAGGCCTTCCCTCAATACTACAGTCGGGCAGATCATTTATCGCTGGCAGCTTTACTATAACTCTTCTTCCCCAGTGGCTTCTCTTTCTTGTTCTATCTTCCTTCAAAGTGCAAGGAAACTCTGGAGAATTTTTCTGTCACTTGCCTGAAGCACCTCTCCAGTAATGGTTTCCTCTCCAGTCACTCTCCTATTTTTATGTTTAATAATGGAGTTCCCTTTCTGTGTTACAAGTTAATTATACAGAAGCTCTAAATATTTCAGTTTGTGTTACTGCTTGGCTGTTGTGTCTTCTGAGCCCTCTCTTGAGCTTGCATTGGGGGCAGAGAAAAGATGGTTTCTCTATATTCTTCTGCTTCAGATATTTATTTCTTCTGTCACTCATTTGGAGGATTGTCACTCATTTAGAGAGTAATCACTCATTTTAATCCCAAAGTTATTTGTTATAACATTCAGTAGTGTTTGTAATCAGAAATATAAACTAACGATTATGAGTTTGGAGGGAGTCTTCTGTGCTGAAGCAGGAAATTCATGACATAAAAATTTCATGAAAGAATGACTTTAAGGGACCTTGTTTAAGATGTAAATCTCAAATTGCTTCCTATTTTTTGATATACACTTGCTTGAAAGGTTGCCTGTTGTTGAATCTTTATAAACTTGAAGATAGGTTTGTACCAAATGAAAAAGTAGGAGTGTTAAACATTCTGCAGCTGAGATACGGAAGACTGTACTCTGTGTGCTGCATTTCTTCAGACACAGATTATGAGGTGATCTGACCTGTTTGGAACGTGATTGCTGTTTGTTACCATTTTACCGCAGTCAATTCCAGTAGTAGTATCTGTGGGTTGGCCAGAAATTAAATTATGAACAATCTTTTTCTTGTGCTGCTCCCAGAGCACATGTCTGATGCCTGGAGTCCTATATACAGTTATAGATAAAAGGAAGGTGTTTTTTTTTTTTTTAAAGAAACTCACTCCCAAGGCAAAGCAAAATACCAAAAAAAATCTACTGGATTATTTTGAGCACTGCTGATAGAAGAAATTTTAGGGAGTCCATTGAGACAGATATTTTTCATGAGATGCCAAAGACAAGAAAATTTACTCAGGGCTCAAGTCTGGCTGCTTTTCCAGACCCTTAGAGCTGACCTCATAGCTTCTAGCTGTATATTAGTATTTATTTATATCATTCTTAGCAACTAGTAAGAACTGAAAGTCAGATCAAATTTAAACTCAGATCAAAGGCTCAGAAGTCAAGAATAGCTGGCACTTTTTCTGAATTGTTGCACCACAAGCTTAATTTGTTCTGGGTGCTTTTTTTTCAATCTCTTTTCTTCTGTCACAGCGTATAAAAAAGATTTTCGTGCTGGAAGGAACGTGGTTGAGTTCTAGTTCCACTAATGATGAACAAACCAGAATGGAAGTGGCTTTTTTCTCTCTGTTGTTCTGTGTCTCCTTTGGGTTAATTAGAGGATATCACAGAAGAGCTTTGCTCCTATATTGACCTTCCAGTGGCTACGGAGTGATTTTTTCCCATGTCTTTTTTCCCCCTGTGCTGACTTTTCCAGACTTTGCCCTGTTAAAAACAGGGACCTTCAGCAGCCAAATATGTTAGCTGCATACTGGCATTGCTACTCCTCCCCTATAGCAAGGCTGTTGCTGTTGCAAGGCTGTGGAATCCCACACAGTCATGAAGGACTTCACCCTCCATTCACATCAAGACAGCACCTGCCCTTGTCCATGGTCTCTCCTCATGGCTCCTTTCCATAACAGCAGTGATGGCCAGGGCTATTTGGAGATCAGTAGACAAGTTGCTCACTTTCCCTCTGACCACAGGCCTGTTTTCAGGCATCAGCGGAAAAGTCACTTAGGAGGCAACCTTATCCAATAAAGGTGAGGATGGTTCATGGCATGGCACAAGTAAATTCTTGTGGTGGCTCTTTTTTTGAGTGACTTGAGGAAACGGCGGGAATCAGCGGGCCGATAAGGCACGGCTGATATACGGGAGCATGGTGCAGGACAGCCAAAGCACGGTAAGGGCCAGTGGGCCCCCACCAATGATACGGATGTGTTCAGAAAGAGCTGCTTCTTTAACCTGCCTACTGGTGAGCCAGCAACGAAGAACTGACTTTGGCCCCAAAACCCCGTCCCGTTCCAGAGGGAGGTGAGCGCCCGGCATCCAGACTCCTCCCCGTCCACCGCAAGTAACTTTTGCAGGATTTAGTATCCTTCCCTGTTGAGCGATTCCCCTCGGAGAAACCTCGGGAAAGGTGTTTTCCAGGCGCGGCTCGGCGCGGCGGACAGGCTGACCGGGAGCTCCCTCTCCCGGCCGCGGGCCGTGCGGGGGCCGGCGCTCGCAGCCTCCCGAGCGTCCGTCCGCGGAACGCACCTGATGTCAGCTCGCTGTAGCTCAGCGGAGCAGGGCTGGCAGGGTCAGCGCTGGGAGTGTTGAAAATTGAGAGTAGGAAAACCCCAAGCACCAGGTTCTGCCTTTGCCTTCTGCCGATGAAGCGCAAACACTGTCACAGTATTGGATTTTCCACCTTGATGCCCGCTCTTGTGGTTAACAAGCTCTTGTGGTTTCCACTCGACTTTATCTGTCTCCCATTGTCTGGGCAGTGCCTTGCCTTGATCCTTTCTGGTGAGAAGCATCACGATTTCTGTCTCGTATCCCTTCCTACTAAGGACAGAAGACAACCTCTCTGCCACCTCCCCTCTTTCACACTAGCCATCCAGTCTTGCCTTTCTGGATCCGTTTTGTGCTTTGTGCCTGTAATTCTGGCAGACTCAGTGTCTGTAGGCTGTTCTATGACACAAAACGGTCTGGGGGCAGACTGAGTTACTGCATCTGTGCTGTCTAACAGGTACCATCAAGTACAGTAACAGGTACCTGTTAAATTTTTCATGCTTCTGATTCTTGCTGTCTGTAACTGCAATCTCCACATTATTTTCAATGATTTGGGAGAGCAAAAGACTTAAAAAAGATAGCATTTGATTAATTTTGAATACCAGCAAAACAAGTTAATTTCCCTGCTGATTATCCCCATTTTAAAATGGTTTGGAGAAAAAATAGCTGACATGAGGGTAGGGATGATCATTTCTGGCAGAATAATAGGGTGAATCTGTTCCTTGGGTGTAAGGGAAAAAAGGGGCATGTTGACTACTTTGGGTGGTCAAGGAAAGTCTGGCCTCAACTGTTTGTGCTGGGCTTTAACCTGTGAGACAGGGTAACTGAAGGCTCTGTACATATTTTTAAGGGCTTCTCTACGGCTGGACATCAAATGAGATGAGGATGCTTACTGAAAAGATGGGTACCAGCTGACATCTTGATACTGAGAGCAATGACATCTCTGGCAAGCAGGATGTGGCAGGACCACAGTTCTAGACAGTTTTTTTTAATGTGGATAGGCTTCTGAAATTATTGTGAAGTGCCATGGGGTAATGTAGGGGTTGGGTAGCCACATGAGTCACAAAAACAAGCCAGTCTATGGCTTGACTCTATTTGTTCAGGAAAAGCACTCCAGAGAAAAAACTGTGGAGGTTTTTCTTGCTTAATTTACTCATGATAAATGAATGAGCTGAAGAAACAACAAAAGTATCCTTCAGTGCAGTAAATCAGCAGAGAGCTTGGATCAGATAATGGACAGTGCTAAAATAATGCTGCTGTATCCTACATGATAATGGGACTGTGATAAATCTAACTTGCTAATTAGATCTAGCAAAGGACTTATTTGAAGGCTTTAGTTCCTGGTTAGGGTTTCCTGAGCTTAGGGACTTGGTAAGAGGTAAGTTTCACAGGAAAAGAGTGGTGATATACTTGTTTTCACAGACTCTCTCAGGAAGCCCTGTTTCAAGCATCTGACTCACAGCTGTGGCATCATTGACTCCCACATTTTTCTGTGTGTGTATGGGGTCCATATAGAGCAAATCATCTTTATACAAGGACATGGGGTTTCCCAGGGGACATGAAATTAATCCTAAATGAAAATGGCTTATGAGAATTGAGGAGAACATCACGCTCACCTTCTCTCCTCTGTCGCGAGCGAGGCTTTCACTATTTCAGCAAAGTGGCTGTTTTCTTTCTTTCAGTGCAGTGCACCTTGCTTCAGAGCTGACTTCTCAGCCCTAAATTTGTAAGGCACTGAGTTGTAAGGCGTGCAGTGGACTGCAAAATCACAGCTATGCCAAAGACACAGAACAGCTTATTGGACCACTGCTCTGAGAGACTGAATTGAGAAAGAGAGAACCAGAAGAGGATAACGAATGGCTTGGGAGAGGAAGGGGAGAAAAATAACTCCAAGCCATTTTTGTAAGTTCTACTGGGTGGCTTATTTAATAAAAAAATTTTGCCACAGTCTTTTCTGTGTCTAAATATCAGCATTGCTAGCTAGGACCACTGTGTTGTTGAGCTTGCTTCCATCGTGGCAAAAGAAGTAGAATAATGCATGAAAAAAATAACTGTGGTTCCTCACTTCGGTTGGAAGTCTGGGAAAATCATGGCTTCCTGTGGCACTTTCCATATGTTTGTCTCTTCAAATGCCTCTGTTCAGACATTTGTGTGTGACTGCTGGCAGGAAAAGCCTTATCCAGAATCATGTTATGACAGCTTTTCACTAACGTGATGTTATTCGTTTCTCTGGAAATGGATAAAGAAATCCTAGGAATTGCAGACAGCTGAACACCTGACACAGAGCTGCATCATTTGGATACCACCAACCCCAAAATGCAATAATGTCTTCATGGATATCAATTTCACTTAATTTCATTATTACAACCCTGTTGATATAATTAGTCATCCATTGGTCCTGAAGCCCTCCCTGGCAAAGCCAGCAGGGTACAAAACAGGAGATGCTTCTGATCTTTCATTTTTCCAGTTTTACATCCTCCTGCATCACTCCACATACTTCAAGCTAGCTGCTTGAATATTTTTCAATATGAAGCCAAGTTAATTTTGTGCTGACTCTGAAGGGTCTGGTTTAATTGTGTGCAGGGTGATGTGGGTCTGGTCAGTGGTGCTCTGTATCCTCATTAGCAGTGTGGAGAAGGAAAGACAGAGGGAGCTAGGGAATTTAGCCGATCATAGTAATTTGTTTCAGTTGGTGAAAGCTGTTGAGGTTTGTTGCACACTCCAGGAGGAATTAAACATCTTGGCAGTGCAGTGAGAAACGAAATTTGACATGGAAAAAGGTACAATAATGCCCGTTGGCAAAAGTAATCCAAATTTTTCTTCACTTGCCTGGGCTCTGAATTTGCTGCCTCTGTGAAGGCAGAACATTAGGGTAGATGTTATCACAGACAACTTAATGAGGTGTGTAGCTGTAGTTTTGAAAAAGGAGCTGAGCTGCTTGTGTGTTTGAAAAAAAACCAATACAGTAACACAGAGTGAACTCTGAAACATGAACATTCTGGTAAAAAGTTAATGAAGAACACATACCACAAAATTAACACTGCAGTTGCCTCCTGCTGGGAACAAGAGCTCAGCAGGTCAAAAAGTGTTATCTGCTTGCATGGATATTAAACGCACTTCAGATTAAATTATATGAGATAAATACTTAAGAGGCTATTCTATCTCTATTCTTCAGAGGCATAAGGTAACTCCTCTTTGAGGCACAGAAGAAAGTGTTATGGACATGGGTATTATTTTTTTTACATCTTTCCTCTGAAGCATTAGTACTGGCTGCTGTCAGTGTGACAGAACACCAGAATGGACTTCAGGTCTGATCCAACCAGGAAATAAGTTATATTTTCATAGCAAAATTACAGGGATGCATAGTACAGTGCTCTGTTATACCAGTAAGCTCTTGGACAGTACTTTGTTTTAGTCATCTCTCCTTTGAAGAAATGCACTGTCATCTTGTTAAATGCTAGATCTGTGAAATTTTGTGCTGAGTTGGATAATATTCCATTCACCAGGAGATAGCTTCAGAAATCTAAAACTCACATGCAGGAGGTGAAGTTTTAAAAGAGTCTGGAAAACTCTGCATTACTGACAAGAGCAAGTTTCTGACTCCCAGACTGGCCTTCTCAGGGGCAAGGCACAGCAGAGTATGCAAAAAGTATTTTGACCTCTTAAGTTGAGAAGCATAAGGATGAACCAGGAAATACAAGGAGAACCAAGGGCAAGTATTACATTTAGAGGTTGCACAATGTTCTTAATGTTTACAGTGAGTGGTTTAAACACATAAAATAGGAAATACAAACACTTTTGAAATGTATTTTCCCCCTTACAAATGCACAGAGTCGACAATGCTGCCTCTTCATAAGGTGATCAAATGACTCTGGGTTTTAAGCACTTTACTTTTGATTTGCCTTTTCAGTGCCAGATTACAACCCAAATCCTTTTTTCCTGGAGCCATATTAATTTGGGAGCCATTATCACACCAGACAGCACAACTTTGGTTTCTATTTTTTCCTCAATTTGCCTGTCTGGATTTGGGATTTTTTTGCAAGCGTGATTGTGCTGGAAAAAGCATTGTTATGACAGTCTAATGGTGATATTCTTTTCCTTGCAGGCTATATCAGTACAGGAAGAGCCAAACTAAATTTCCAGGGAACACACCCGGTGCCTGGTCATGGCCAGTCATTGTGCTGGTACGTGTGTAATGGGGGCTGCTGGCACCACCATATTGCAGTATGGACTCCCGGGCACGAAACTGAAGCCAGTGGCTTCACAAGGGCCCTTGGAGGCTCAAGCATTTCCCACTACAGATCTGAGGTCGGTTCCTGCAGAGTACAAAGATGACAGTGTCAGGTTCAGCCTGGAGCTACCAGCGTTGTGCGAGTCATCCCTGGCTGGGAATTTGAAACACCTTGTGCCGTTTCTTCGAAGTTTTGCTTGCATTCAGTGGCCTGGCTGGGTGCTCAGGTGGCTTTGCCTCAAAGATTGTGCAAAACACTCCAGGGCTAGATTGTGCCAAAAAAATGTCATGCTTGGCTGTACCCAAAGGGGGACAGTGAGACTTACTGACTAGTGAGAACTTTCTGGTATGGATCTTGTATCAGTCCAGTTCCTGAGACACTAGCCTGTATGTATTTAGTTGTTTTCTTTGAGGGGAGAAAATACGAAGAAACTTGTTTTCCCAAAGTCTTTTTATATGCATTTACCACTTTAATTTACACATTGTATGCCTTCTCTAAAGTAGCTGTGTGGTATGCTTCTTGAGCCTAGGTCATCATTTGTTGAGGAAACAAATCAAAGGCTGACTAGATCCTCAGCAGATGAAAAATGGAATTTGAAGCTATTCAGTTTTTCCTAGCTAAGGACTTGACTCCTGCTCTTTAAGACACTATTTCTTTCTTTTTCCTTTTTTTTTAGTATTTTTTGTGATGAGAGGAAATTGTGGGGTAAAAGGAGAAAAGGTGTTCAACTGTTCTCATATATGACTCTTCCAAAATACAACTGAAGGATGTGAAGAAGGAAGCATAAGTAGTGTTTGTAAAGGAAAACAATAAAGCTTCATCACCCAACTATTTTCTACTTTAATAGAGCAAGGACTTCTAAATCTGCTGCTGCTATAGAGTTTTGCTCCTCTAGCCACGAACACCTACAGTCTGGCAATTTTCTCAAGTATTCATAGGACAGTCACTGAGTACAGGATGCTCATCATTACACTCAAAGGTATCCCTACAAGTAGTGCCTAGTCCTTAGTGACTCTCCCTCAAAGCAATTGAATTCTGAGTGGCTGCTGTCCTTTTTGAAAAGAACATTTAATTGCTTTAAAATATAATAGCATCAACCTTTATTGTTTTTCAGTCTGTGCTCTGCACTTGCAACAAAATGCTGTTTACAGCTGCCTGTGTGGTTAACCCAAGGGAGTGGAGGTGAAGAGCCACAACTGTGCCTCTGAGCACAGAAAGGAGTTAAACGTACATTAACCATATATTATCTGCTGAGAGTCTTAGAAGTTACAGTAAAGATGAATGGGCCCCAGTCAGGTGGTATCTTGCAATTAAACATCATTGCCTCTGAGTCAGTAAGACCACCCATGGCACCCCATTTGCTAGTGTATATGGATATGACCCAGCACTACGCTGTACTTCAGTACTGGTCTGATTAGATACTACAGTAACTTGGCTTGTTGTGGAAGTGTTATGTATCTTCCTAGCACTGCCACGGGGCACTGGCTTATCTAGGAAACTTCAGAATACTTATGTCTACATTCCTCTTTTTCTCTTTGCACAACTTGTGTCATTTAGGCCTGGTACCTCACAAACTGTCCTAGTGTCCTATGACCAAATGAATGACTTTTTTTTTTTTTCCCCCCCTTTGGCATATGGGGGAAAGAAAAGGCTGGCTGGCACATAGGGAACCACATTGCACCTTTGTGGTGAGCTGCTCTGACCAGTGTCAGATGTGCTTCCATTACAGATCCCCAGCACAGAGCCACTCCTGACTGTCTTGTGCTCACTGTTCCCATTTGTGGAGTGCAAGGAGCCACCCTTGTCACAGGTTGTGAGGGACTCAGAGACAGGGTCAGGAACAGCCCTTGGCCCAGCAAATAGAGCATCACCGGTAATGCTGGTAGAAAAACCTTGAGTACTCCGGACTTTTGTGGGGCTCTTCTGAAATGAGAGTCAGGCCTTAAAAGAGTTAACTAAGATTGGCCCCCCTAACATCTACTGTGCCTGTGCTACTAAGACTCGTTCTGTTCTATTCGACCAAAACTTAGAGGAATGTTGGAAGCAGTATACAATAGGCCTACAGGTAATAAATTAGGATAAGGCAAGATAAGGTAGACATTTGAATAGGAGAAATAGGCCTGGGGCCAAGGCTTTCTCCAAGCGTCAGTGAGCAGGGCAAGGACAATGGAAAGATAGATAGGTCAGACCCAGGAAGATGAGAAAAACACCCCAGACTCAGGGCTGAAGGCTGGATGTACCCCCGAAATTGAGGGCCAAGAAAAGCACTGCCCTAAGCTCTGCCTATACTCCACCTATCATTAATATGTACAGCAGATGTTGCAATCATGAATATGTATAAGAATCATATATGAAAATTGTATAAAAACCCTGATTTTGTGTGATACCTTCAAGCAAGTTTTCGGGTTGTGTGAATCACACTTACTCCCAATGTCGCAAGAAATACCTTGCTGCTCAGAAGGCCCAAAGTCTCTGAGCAGTTCTTCGTATCGGATTTTTCGGTTTCACTTCTTTCCATGGAGATCTGTTTTCTTTCATTTATGAAATCATTCCTCCAAGTCACGTTTCAGGCCTGAATATATTGCTACTTACGCCTTGTACCTTTTCTGCTGATCAGCAGATGATTTTAATTTCTGAAATTTGTCATTGTCACTCAGTTCACTCAGACTATCACCAGCTCTCTTGAAATCATGGAGCTTAACTCCAAAGGCAGAAGATCCCTGTGGACTGGCCACTAATGCTCACAAAAGTTTTCCTGTAACTGAACTGACAGTACGAGGAGGATCTGGGTTTCACAGGTGAAAGCACAGCTTGCTAAAGAGCACAGTGGTCTTGTGGCTGGGAAACAGTGTTTCTTCACGGTGTGAAACGCGTGGTGAGGTGGGGGAAAATATGTTTGTGATGCTGCATACTTGGAGGGGAAATGTTAGCTGAGTGGAGGGGATGGGATGTGTGGGGAAGGGTCTGTGTGAAGTGCAACAGTAGGAAAAGGTTTCTGTGCAAAGAGGTTCATAAGACTGATGGGAGTGAAGGAAAGAGTGGGCTTTGCTGATGACTGCTTTGTGTGCTTAGTACTGCTTTGGTTTGCAGAGGAGGAGAAATATGGAGAAAACAGTGTTGTCGTAGGGCTCTTCTGAGGTCATAAGTAACCTGTGGTTTCAAGAGACTCATCGATAATTATGGGTGGCCGTCTGAATGGTTAGAGTGAGAATATGCACACGAATTCAGTTTCCTACCCTTTCACTAGTGTCTGTAGTTTTAAGCAGTGGCTTGCAGTAAGGCCTTTCTGGTGAAGGATGGCGGAGACATCGGATACATTGACCCCAACCTATATACACTGCTTCCTTATCATTTGAGCTGTAGAGGTTTCCAGAGATTACAGATTAACTTCCAAGAGGCTGCTATGTCTCTTATCTGTGGTTTTGAGCATTAGAGAGTAAGTAATTCAGGCAGTGAGTTTCAATAGCATTTAAATGCTTAACTTATTTCTGGATTCTGTGACAATTTTTGAGTTCTCTGCAGTCTTTTGGGCTAAAAACCTTCTGATTCTTCTTGTGTGCTGTAGTTGATAGCGCTGTGTTCTTCCCCTAGGACAGCTACACCTCATTGAATTTGGACAGTGGTCTGTCAATGTGATTTGCTTTGTTTAGAGACCTCTGTTTTACAGTTAATTATGTAGTATCCAGAGTAACACATATATGCCAGGTCTGGTACCGACAGTTTTTAAGTGCTGCCTTAGGTCATCCTATCCCTGAAACTGCAGGCTAAAAAGCAAATAGCAAATTTAATTGCTGGTAACAGCAATGTTTCTTTCCATTTCTTTATGGAGGAAGGTCCTAGCAGAAGTTAAGATGCCTGTGAGGTTTTATTTTGAACTGAAAATACGCAAATAATTTGTGCCTGTTCAGGTTAAATCCAGTTACTTGCCAAGGAATGGCTTGTTCTTACAAGGCTGTAGGCATACATGTTTACCTGGCAACGTATTCACTGGCATCTGTGGTGCCTGGTGCTCTGTGATATTTACCACATTGCAGATACGTTGTTCGTCCCCAAAACGCATCCTGTGAAAGCTAGCTTGTAAGCTGAAATTCTTCTGATTTCAGTCGGGTAGCTCAGCTGAAAGAAGTGGCTTTGCACTGAAAGGGACATTGAAAATCCATTCAGGGTAAGGTGCACTTTTTAGTGACAGGTTTATATGATGCTGACAGTTTTCATGTAGTGACTGCCATGATGACCCCTGTCTGTACCTGTGGCCTCTTTTTTCACTAACTTTTCAGCCTCTGATTCCAAGTAGGTCTGTGACAAGCCACTCAGCTTTTACCTGTTGCTGAATGCAGACCTTTTCAAAACAGCAAAAAACTTTTCGAAGGATGATTATGTGGAGGAATGTGCCAGAGTTTTGCACCCCACTGGCTTAGAAGTGTACAAAAGGAACATATGACAACTCAGTAGCTAGGTAAATTATGTGAAAGCAGGACTTCAGAGAGATGTTGGTACAGGCCTTTGTAAGCCCTTATTTTTAGAGCACATTGCCAGGTTTGGGGGATAAGGGAGTGATTCAAAGTGAAGGTGAAACAAAACTTGCCAGATAATATAGTGCTTTCAGTTCCACTGATTTATTTATGCTGAGGATCTAGTACCTTCTGCTTCTGTTTCAGGTATAGTTAGTTAGATAATAGTTATAGTTGTGCTGTTAGTGCTTATTATTGTTGGCATGGAAGGCAAGGGAGCAGATGCAGGCTTTGTTTGCTCTGGTTTTGGATTTAACTTTTGGCAATGGCAATTTTGTACCCATGATTGGTCATTTCTTTTCCATCTATTTGATATAAAACCAGATAAATAAAAGTCTGTCAGCACAGAATTTGAAGGAATGGAGTCAAACCAGTGTATGAAAAGCCAAAGAGGATGAGATGAACTAGATACCAGAAAGCCCGCCACCAATTATGATGTGACAGTATATTTCCTGCCCTGTGATAGAAATAGATTGTTTGTTTGTCGTAAAAAGCATTGTTATCTTCTCTCACTTAAGGCTAAGGCTGGATAGAAAAATGTAATTTAATTCGTATGAGAAAAACCTTTCTCCTCTTAGTCCCCAGGTTCTGGGCAGGAAGCAGGGGAGCAGCAAAAGAGTATGCAAAGAGAGAGCTAGAAAACTCATATTCAGGTTGGATCTGGAGTCAGTGAAAGAGGATAAATTTAGGACCAGTTGTGCTGTCATTGGTTTGTACTTCTTAGCTGAGGGAAAGGAATGGGGGAAAAGAGTTAGTGTAATAAATACACAATGGTTGTAGATCTAGCAGCAAGTTTTTACAGCTGGAGATGGACTAAGTTGAATTTTGACCTGCTAAAATGTTAAGTTAGTTGTCTATTCATCTGACTGCATCTTGGAAATACTTAACTAAATGGTGTATTGGGACTTTACTGTTGGTGCATTCCCACTGGAAAGGGAAGTGGTTATCATTTCTGTTTGTGGTAATCTATTGTGCACTGTGGGGAGGTAAAGGAAAGGCAGATAACTCACAATATGCTTTTGACTCATTAAGCCCCATTGAAACCCAGAATGAACTGTCTCAATGTTGTGCTATCTTGAGAGTCTTGTGAAAGATTTTTCCACATTCATCCCTGTCATAGGCTTTTTTTGAGATATTTCTTATGGTCTGCTCAAGATATATTTTGTGTACCTGTTTGTGCTCCCCCTGCAAATGCTCAGCTGTGCGTGTTTGGTCTTTCAAGCCTATTTCAATTCAAACTAATGACTTCAGGGAATATTACCTAGGGCCACAGAAGGGTTTACTGTATTTGAATCAAGTGACTTCAGTAACCAGAAGGAGAATAAATATGGACCATAGATCCAATATAAGAATAGGTATACAAGGTAGTTACATTCTTCTAGGAAATGTGCACTGGGAGCTTTTTCTGGTTTTGGTAAAAAAGCTATTTTTTGAAAGCCCCAATTTGAAAAATCCCTGAGAATACCCTCAGAATTAAACAGGATGTACCCTCTTATATTGAACAGCTTAACAGCCTGTAATAAAACACAATTCAGACTTGTCCTTTAGGAACATGATATAACTTCAACATGTATAGTACGGACAAGGACTCTTAGAAACATCTAACTATGAATCTCAGCTGAGCATTGCTGAGAATCTGACCCGGACCGGGGTTATCACCTCACAGGTTCTTCCAAAACTAGAAATAAAAATTCTTTCATTTGCATTTTCCGAAACTTAAAAGATGAGTTGACTCTTGAGCAGATGCCACATGTCAGTGCCAGTTCCTGCAGAGGAATAACAAAGCTCTTTAGGAGTGCTAAAAATAGTCATAAGCTATAGTCATGAAGAGTCAATCTGTATTACCCAATCTATAAATAAGCAAGATACTGACAAGTATGGTAGTTTTATATCTTTCATGTATTTTAAGCACTTTGGAAAGCAGAGCTAGCATGATCTAGATGTTAGAACAACAAACTACGAACTGAGGACTTGACTTTCCAATCTCTGAGACATGGTTTATGTGACTTCCAGTAAAGACAGCCACAGGTTTTTGGGATCTTACAGAGCAGTGGTACTGTTTTCAATATTTACCAGTTTCAAAATATAGTCAGATAAGATGGGTGGGACATTTTAAAATGCAATTCCACCACTAGATGGGGGGAAATAGTTATCTTGACAGTACTTTACAGTCCCCCTTACTAGGAAAAAAAAAAAAACAACAAAAAACAAGCAACAAAAATGCTTTACTGTAATGCTGCTTTTAAGCTGTTTTTAAGCACAGTTCATCTGACCCAGTGTGGGTGTCTGCAGTCCAAGCAGGTCTCTTGAACTCTGTAAAGGGGATCCTAAGTGGTTTCAGATAAAGGCATCTTCATTATAGCTGTCAAAAAGTGGGTGAAGCAAACCCCACACCTTTTCTTCACTACTTGCAGGTGCTGCCTTTCACGATCTTCCTTTCTGGGAAAGCACGTTTGTCTACCAGACTGAAAGATTAGGGAGGGCTTTCATCTGCCTTTGTAATCTGAAAGGTTGGGGAAAAGTCTGTTTCTCTTTCACCATCTGTTTCCTCCAAAACAGAGTAATCTCAGGGGTCTGCAGTTGCTTTGCCTCTATCACGGGGCCCACTGTGGCTGGGGCTCCTGCGACATGCGAGCTGCTTGTTCTGTCTCATCAGTGTCACATATGCTCCAGCTCTGTGGTTATAGCTGAGGGAGACTTTAGAGTAATTTCCACACCTACTCCCTTCTCCAAACAGCTTTCACTTTAACTCATGAAAATGTACAAATGTTTGGGGGGGCTTAAAAATGGGTTTCTGGAGGCAGAGTTCAGTTTTGTAAGACTTATACCTGTTATGTTACCTAACCTGAGATGGAAATGTCCCCTCAGGTAGTTCTTCACTTTTAAACAGGTATTTCTGAAAGACTTAGGCCTTGATACAGTCCACACAGTAAACTAATAGCAAAACTTTTGTGAGTTTGACTGGTGATAGATGAGGTTCTGGATTCAGTCAAAAAATCCAGGTGGGTTTCTGTAGTCAATTTTTCCAGCAAAAGTGCAAGAAATTACAGCTTAGTTGAAAGCTGTTACATTGTAAAAAGCATAAAAGTGATCCCAGCCTGTATCTTGCAGGGCCGTCCAACTTGTCTACTTCCCTTATCATATATTCATGCTAAATTAAAAGGACACTGGTTATTGTGACCTGGCTTGCTGATGGTTTATCTTCATCTCTTTTTCTACCTTCAGAAGGAGACTTGCATGAGAACGGACACAATATACCTGCCAAGAACTTCTAAATTTTGCAGAGGCTTCCTGCTTCCTTTCTAACATGTAAAAATGTGGGTTTACTTGTAAACAGTCCATGGTGAGAAAATTGTCAGGGGTACACACATTTGTATTTAGATATTGTTTCGTGTCCAGTACTTTTCTTTTTCTTCAGAAGTGATTGGTCCTGCAGGCTTTTGCTGAAGGTCAATTTAATATCTATGTCTGTATATAGGCACGCAAAAACCACATACAAACTGGTTTTTTTGGCTCTGAGCAAAGTGTTCTGCTTTGCAATAAATGGAACTTCAAAGTATAGCTTATTTGGAAGGATACACATATTTTAAAATTAAAGGAATAGATTGCTTTTTGTTTATAAAATATTTGTCTCTAATTGTCCTTTTAAAATAAAAAACCTGACATCTTTAATTTTGCAAATTTCAAAACGAAATAGTTTCTGAGAACCGAAAAAAAAATATCTTTTAATCTAAGTGAATTGTGTGATTTCACAAATATTATTGCTTATCTTAAAGACTGGGAAAAATAAGTGCTGAAGAGAGTGGAAAAAAAGAGAAGTAAGAAAAAAAACCCAAACCAGCAGCTCTTGCAATGCAATGAACAGTCTCATCAGACAAGCTGTGTACAGATATCATTGAAAAAGGTAAGGCAGTCAGTTCAAATACATATAAACAGGGAATATTTCAGTTTCCAAGGCTGATAACCTTGACTTTCATTGTCATTATAACTGATTTTTTTATGTAAGGTCCGGTTGAGAAGCTGGACATTTTTTTCTGTGATTAGAGGTCCAACTGAGAAGCTTGTAGGCTCCTTCCCATCCTCTTGAAAAGGGAATTCTGGCTGGATACCACACAGCAGTAGTTTTCCATCACTTTTCAATTCTACTAAAGCTTAAAAAACCTCCATCTCTTTCACTGGGAAATACAAGTTCAGCAGGAACTGTGAAAAAAATATGCTGCAGTTTCATGATCGCAAGGTTATTTTTCTACCTGAGCTATGATATAATAATATTTTAAAGCTTTCTATTGTCCATCTCCCAGCCAGGATAGAATTGCTCTTTGAGACGTAAATTCCTTTATTCTGCTAGGAAGGCTCTGAATGAGGAGAGAAAGCAAGATTTAGGAGCTGAGCTGATAACCAGGAGAGCTACATTCCCTTGGACTGTCAACTTCAGCAAGTCATTCCTTGGCTTTATGCCACCTACAAAATGGGATGAGAGACGTGTTCACTTGCTGTTTGTCTCGCCTCTGTAGATTGTGGAACATATGGTGCACGAATTGCCTTTTCCTTGGTGCCAAGGACACCAGGGATCCAGATTGCAGTTGTGGCTTCCAAGACAAGCCATAAACAATAACAGGAAATGAGGTATTTGTTTTGTCTTTGTTTTGGACAGACCTCTTTAAAAATGCCTTTGTGTTCCTCCACTTAATCTAATTCTCAGCTAATTCCCAACTGGGGGCTAGCCACTGAAAGTGTGAAAGGGTCAAAGTCTCAGTCTCCTCGCCAAGAGAAAGCTCCTTCTCACCTACTCATACCCTCCTGACAAGGGGCTGCTGCTTTTTTTTTGCTGAGACTGACCCTTGACTTGTGAACGGGCAAAGGTGGAGGTACTTGATGGAGAAGAGAGGAGCCAGCCCGTGGGTGTGGTGAGAGCAAAGAAATAGGATGCATAAAGCAGCGTAAGTGTTGGTACTGGAACAGATGTTGAGCAACATGGAAGCACAAGTAGGACACACAGGAATTTTGTCTAGATGAGGAGAAGGGTTTGGATAAAGCATGTTAGTCCTGTGAATTAAGGGTGAATTAAGAGCTTCAGTCATGTAGCTGATGCCGCGACTAGCAACATAGTACTTTTACTGAAAATTTCCACAGGAAAATGCTGTCTTTGGATAAGAAACTGAAGTTTCCTTCAAGGAAAATCTACCTGAAAAATATAAGATTAAATCAGCATTTTGAAGAGAAGTGATGATTTTCATTTATCTTTGTCTTAAAATGCTTTTCTCTATTCCTTGTTTATGAACAAAACAAAACAAAAAAACGTAATTCTGTTTTAAATTGAAATGGAACAAAAGTCATTATTGTACATCAAACCACAAGCTTAAGCGTGAAATGGGATTTTTTTCTTGGTTTAATGATTGTGAATAAAGGTTTTTTTCGCATGAATTTAATCAGTGGAAAAACCCAAACATCTGGTATTTCAGCTCCTTTTTAACTATCTCTAAGTTGTACAGCACCATTTAGGCACATGTAATGTTTCTTGACAGTTAAGAGTAAATGTTTTGTTGGGAATGAATAGCTGCAGTGCTACACACTTATGAGATGCTTCTTGGGTAATCATGGCTTGCACGGTCTCTCTCCTGCTGAATTTGAAGGCATAAACAAGGTGCAAGAAGGACCACCATACAAACAGCACTGATAGGGCACTGGGAAATGGGTGGCCTTCGAGCAGTACAGAAATCCTTTTGCTTTGTTGTAACCTACCCTTATCTGCAGGGCCGGTTGTTGGAGTAAGAGAATCAGGTAACTGCCCAAGGAAGTAGGTTGCTGTGGGCAGTAAGATTGCTGCCTGTGCCAAAGCCCTGCAAGGCCAGGCTGCTGCCAGAGAGGTGTGAGCCCTGGGGGACTGTGGCTTGCCCTTCCTCGGACCACAGCTTCCACCAACCTGCCATCAGCCATTCAGCTGGGTCTTCATGTCCCGCAGCTCTTCATCCTGGGTTCTTCTGATCTCTCACCATGGCAGAAGCAGCCTGTCCCTGGTCTCTCATCCTTTGGCATCCAACCTGACTCAGTGTATGTGGACATCAAGCCTTGGAGCTTGCTCTGTTGGCTGCACAACAGACAGACTCTAAGAGTCTGCTTCTCACTGCATTAGGCAGTGCTGAAGCATTCAGCACCTGCAGCAGCTGATCAAAGAAGAGGGAGACTTTTCTGTGAAAATACATCTGTGCAGATTAAACTGTGCACATTGCCTGAGTCAATCTGATTTTCAACAGACTGCCACAAATCTATGCATGTCTTGCTCTATTTAGAACAGTATCTTCAGCTTTCCTTTTAAGATAAAAAGCTAGAAGAAAGTCAAGCTGACAGTAAAAGTAATTCCTTATGTGAATATACAGTTTGTATAAAATACATTCCAGCAATGTTTGCTGTGTCAGATGGAGAACAGAATTGTTTTTTTCATTTACATTTTGGTTTTTTGAGTTCTGAAATATCAGACACTCTGGAAGAGAATGTTAGCCTAGTTGTCTCTGGATTGCAGCAATATACAAATGGTTCCATTTTTGGTGCACATCTAACATCAGAATAGATGTCTTTGAGATGTTAGAAAAGAAACTAATTATGGTCGTAAGTTTTGAACTGCTACCCTGTCTTGACAAATGGCTTGTGTAATTGGAAGCAGAAGACTAACCCGTGCACTCTAATCTTGTTAGGAAAAAATAGTCACCTATCATCAAGTAAATTTCTCCTCTTGACAAATGACTGTTAAAATGGGAGTTGCATGGTCTCTAGCATTTGCTGGGGACTGTATGGAAATGGTAATCCAAAGAAAAATGTGTTACGGTGTTAACATTGTATATATTCAGGAAGCTGTAAACCAAGTATCAGGAAAAAGGATTTAGAATTGAAAAAGTAGAGCAGGATCTGGAATTCGATGTGTATATATATATATGCACACATATATATACACACATATATATATACATACATACACACACACACACAATCATGATATTCTCATGGTTGGAAACAGAGGCTGTATCTCTTAAAACTGAAAACTATCTGGTGTGTACTTGGATAGGAACCTTTTCACTGGCATCCTTACTTCCCTGTCACTGGTAGTAATTTATTTTCTCTCTCAACCTACCCCAGATTTACGCAAAAGGGAGTTTATAGACCTCACATATCAGGAAATAACCAACCTTTAAGTGACATCTAAAACTGAAGACTTAGCCTTACTTTTTATAGTTTCAATCCACTCATTCCTTCAAAGCTTTGTGTTTGTTGTAGTTTCTTTTTTCTTGCTGTGATAAGGTCTCATTGGCCTGGTATTTCTTGTTTCCTCTCTTCAAGCTATGTTATGGATGTGAGTTAAGCTTGAATCCCATTTACTCCAGCCTTCTCTCCTTGATGCTCTTGTTATCTCTGTATTGAGCTGAAGCCTGTCCGCTTATGGAAGTCCCTTTTGGAATTGAATGTAACAAGTGCTTTGGATGTCACAGTCACTTTCTGTGTTTGACAGTACTTTCTAGAAGATGGCTTAAGCTGAAGCAGAGTCCTAATGAATTCCATAAATTTTTGTTATTGTTCATAGTTTTATGAAAACTGTTGCCACATGGGGATCTGAGCCTTTTGCATGAGAAGGTGCATCTTCTCAATAATTAGGAGTAGCTCTGAGAGAGTCCTTTCTCCCTGACACATGCAAACAGTAATCTCTTCAATCAAATCTCTGAATTTAAAGGCTGTCTTGAGGTGATATTTTTATAATATATCTGGCTATACTTTCTGGTCGAAAGCACTAGGAAGGAATGGACCTTGGATGACGTTCCATTGAAATCTAACAGGAAAATTTCTGCCTCAAGACATTTTTTGTCAGTGAAACAAACGTTAGTTTTGACAGTTCATATGGAATGGCTACTTTCCTCATACATGTTTGCTTTTCATACCAACTATACATGTGGTGCTGCTTCTGTCTCTGGTTGCATTTGGAAAAATAGCCTCTAAAAAAGCCAATGAATATTGAGCCAAAAGCCAGGTCTAGAAGTGTGCCCAGGAAGACAATTCACAATTGGTTTTAGTTTTTCGGGGGTTTTTAAAATCTTTTCCCCCAACCCTCATGGCTGTAACAAAGGGATTTGGGGCAGCAGATTCCCAGCCTTGCTTCTTTGTTTCTGTCTCTTGGAGCTCTAGCAGATAAGCTCTGGTAAATCACACCACAGCAATTTGAAATGTTACCTTTCCCTTGCTGTTCATCATGCTGTCAGAGTGATGGATTTCATGGTCACATAACAGCACCAGCAGATGGGTGTCTTTGTGTCTTGGCTACCCCAGCTTGGTCTACAAGTCTGGCCTATTAATTTGTGTTTCTAAGGAACACCGGCCGCACTGCTTTGCTAGGCTAGAACTGCAGTGCCAACCACTCAGATGCGCTGTTCTAAGCTGGTATAAAGTTGGTGAGATGACAGCAAAAATAGAACAGGCCAACCCTCTTGCTCCTGTCTTGGCCTTGGTAGTCTTGAGTAGGCTGAAGGTGGAAACGCTGTCAGGTGCTGGGCAGAGTTGTCCTGAATCTTTACCTGCGCAGTTTCATGTCGCTGCTCAAGTGTATGTGTTCCAAAATCTTCACTTTTAATATAAGTAGGAGCTAGAGATTTAAGGAAGAATCTTGAAAAATATTCATTAGAAAATGAAAAACAATTACTTTAAAAGCAAACTAACAAGAAACTCAAGTGTTGTGCATTTTGCTGGTTCCATTATAAAGCAAAAGATAGTTTGAAAAACGTTATCTTTAACTTGGAGCATTGTCCAAGTATCTCATTCTTCTACAATACTTAAACTAATATTGCTTAAGACTAAACTTAGTTCCCTCCAGATTGCTCTCCTGGTCCAAATTCTTTCTGACTTCGGGAAAAAAGGTTTGATTTGTTACTTATACTGCAGTGTTAAAGTATCCTGTCCTTCCCCACCAAAAAATATTTTTTTTCTGATAAGACTGTAATTTTCTAGTCTTTAGTCTTATTTGTATTTCCCTGGAAATCAGAGGAGCATCCCTGGTGATTGAGGCCCAGAGTCTTCAAAGTTGTTTCTGTGGTCTCTCTTCTAAAACCTTATCTCTGGAGCCTCATATATGCCCAGATATCCTTAAGTACATGCCTAACTTTTGCACAGCCTCAAAAAGGATACGAAGCTGGAGAACAGCATGCCTGAGCAGTTTTGTTCTGGGAGTCCTGCGGTAGCACTGCCTTTTGTAGTCTCAGCTCACATAAAGCTAAAGCTACCAGGAACCACTGAGTGGTTTTGGCAAACCTGAAGGGG
This sequence comes from Cephalopterus ornatus, assembly GCA_013396775.1. NCBI lineage: Eukaryota > Metazoa > Chordata > Aves > Passeriformes > Cotingidae > Cephalopterus > Cephalopterus ornatus. Next base: position 140,671 of record VZRE01006137.1, read on the forward strand.
AGCAAACATTTAAATTTACAATTGGTAGATTGTATGCTCAGCCCTAGGCATGTTCTTCACCAAGTCAAACATGAAGAACAGAACAAAGGGCTACTGATAGTTCATGCTCTGCTAGTTTCTCGTGCTGCTGCTTTTTTTCTTTCTTGGCTTTTTTCCTTCCCATTAACAATTGTAGAAGAGATCCTTCCAGCTTCTCTGACCAACTCTTAATGGTTTCCTTAGAGAGGTTTCATTAATGCAATGACTGCTTTTTGCATACAGAGAAAGTTCTGCTGGTTTTAATATTTATTTAAATATTTTAACGATTTTATCTGTTCCTTCTTCCCTCCGTAGGGTTTCTTAAAGAAAGTAGCAAGCATAGTGCTTCTTTGATGAAACTGAATCCAGTGCCTGCTGTAGGGATGTGTTTGCCCACCCAGTCTTGCTTCTGGTGCTACGTTTCGTGTAGTGACATGCACCGTGACTGCTCTTCCAATAACCCTTCCTAACCATCCTTTCCTCCGGGTATTGTGTATGGGTATGCAGTTTCAATAATAAATAACACTGGCACAGGACACGGGCTGCTGCAGGGTTTACTGCTTTAATACAGACAAACCAATTTACGCATAGCCGAAGTCTGAGACAGAAGGTGCCCGGCATCAGCAGTAACCAGCTTTTAGCCATTCTCTTTAGAGGGCTGGGTTTACCTTTGGCTCATGCCTACTGCTCCTGGCAGTGTGGGTGCCTGTGCCTTTCCCAGCTCACCAGGGGCCATGCTATCTTGCAGGGAGTTACATTAGCTGATGTAATCTTGCCTTTTAGGACAACTATTCCTGCAGCACAGAAGAGTCTCTGCCTCTTGCCTAGATGAGACATGCAACGGGCACGTCCTGATCTCTTAGAGGCAAGGGGGAAGGGACGTTGTACAAGGGTCCATAGGGTGCTGGATACAATCAGGACACTGGGGCTCAGTTCAGCTACAAGGTGGTCTGGAGAGCATGAGGGGAGCTAAACACCCCTTTTTGCCTTGTGCTTTGAGCAGAGCTTGTGAGAAGACTTGAGCTCATACTGTATTTATTTCTCCTCCTCCTTCCTTCTGGTTTATCTGTCCTCTAACACCACACTGCTTCTCACAGAAAGCCAGACTGACCTGTGAAACACGGGGACTGATGAGGGCTGAGCATCAAAGACTAAGAAAGGAGCTCAGGGCTTGGCCTTAAGATTTGTGTATATTGTTGCTTTTGCCTTGGGCAAAGCACAGTGTGGGAAGAGGTGGATCTAAAAATAAGAAAGATAGGAGCTTATGTGAAATGGGAATAACTAAAGAGAGGGTGTCAGGGAAAGCAGCAGAAATATAAAGGACAGCAACGCTAGCTTGAAACAGAAGGTGTGGTAGGAAAACTAAGGTGAAAGCAATCACTAGACTCCTCTTCCTACATCATCTTACACATAGTTCTACACAAGACTCACCTCGTGTTCGCACAAAACACAACCTGTTCCTGTGGGGTTTTGTGTAGGTGTGGAGATCCATCCTCAGAGCTGCTTGCCACTTAGCTAGCTCTGCTTGAGGAAAGGGACAGTTGCCAGGAGACAACTAGGGACAGATAAAAAACTAATACTGGGTTGTAGCCATATTTGCATCATCTCAGCACCAGGAGAAGATGAGCTCAGCTCCTGTAAGAGAAAATAAGATAATTTCTCAGGAGACTGAAGAGATATGCTGGTTTCCAGGATAAACCCCATTTTAATAGTGGGAAAAATCTGCCTATTTTAATAAGATCATGAAAGCTTTCAATGAACATCCGCCGCATCTGGAAGAGTTGAAGGAACTAAACTTCAGAAATCAGGGCCTGGAACGAGGAATTTGCTGACAGGCCTTTAAAATAAGTCGCAGAAGAACAAGATGTCCTGTGAACCTGAAATAAACTGTCAAAGGAAAACACCCTTGCCTCCTCACTGCTCAGAACAAAAAGCCTTAAAATGACTGTGCAGTTGAAAAGCCCATTCAACTCCTTCGTGGAAAGTTAAGCTGGAATGTCAGAAGTGTGGGGGTCTTCACTAGCTAAATCTGTGTTTAATCACAGGCCTATTGTATAGGTGCATGCTGTGGGCTGGTTTAGAGTTTCCAGGAGGCTGCTGTTCTCCTTTCTGGCAGTGCACAGTGGTAAGAATCTCACCCTGTATATATATGAATGCATGTAAAATGTATCTGTAGGTATTTATATAAAATGAGGAGGAGGTTGAAACCGTGCTGGTTATTTCTGAAAACTCTTCTGAAATAAATCATCTATGTTTCTGTCTAGATAGTGTGTATATGTCTGTCCAATACACAATTTATTTCAAATTGTTCTTCAGAAATAACTCGTTCTAAAAACACTGCCCTCACCGAGGATGGAGCTGATGTCTTTTTTTGGAGCCATGACTTATCAACGATTTTAGTTGCAATTTGGTTATGTCATCTGAGACAGGATGTTCAGTTACTGAAAGTATATATGTAAGGACAGGGGAGGAGAGGTACTTCAGTGATGTCAGGAAATTTTGTTGTATACTTCACAATATTTGCTTGAGTTTTCTTCATAAGCAACATAGTAGAAGTTGGTGTTAAGTAACACTTAACAGCTTCTGACATCTTCCTTTAAGTCATGGATTTCCATTTGGCTTGCCACCTTAGAAGCAAAAATGAAAGAAAAAGTGGTTAGCCACCTTATCTGGAGGCAATATGCATGTTTGGTAAGTGCAACAATGATCTAATGAAAAAAGTCAATTTATCACTGTTTTGTGACCTTTTTTTCCCTTTTGAATTTTGAAACTGAAAGAAAAAATCAGTCACATGCAGAGATAAAAACTATTAGTGAACAGATTTGAAAAAACTTCCCTTGCTTAAAGCTGTGATGTCCTTTTCCAAGTCAGTTCTCATTCAAATCAAGTCTTAGACACCACTAAATCAGGACAGTTTTATGACTGATTCACATGGAATCCCAATTCTACACACAGCATTAGGTGTCTTTTTGGAAGTGTAACGAGCCAAAGCACAGAACAATGGAGTATCACAGAATATGCTGTGTTGGAAGGGACCCACAGGGATCATCAAGTCCAGCTCTTAGCCCTGCACAGGACTGTCCCCAAGAGTCAAGTCTATGTGCCTGAGAGCATTATCCAAACACTCCTTGAACTCTGTCAGGCTTGGTGCTGTGACCACTTCCCTGGGAAGCCTGTTCCAGTACCCAACAAAATCCACTGTTAGTCCATTGCAGTTAAGCTTTTAGCTTTCTTCCTATTGTTACACGTGTGTTTGGTCATCATACTTTCTTTCAATTTAGGAAATCATTCTGTTCTCTGATGTGGATGTAGATAGAAAATTGTACCAAAAAATACATAAAACTGGTGTGTGAATGGACTGCAGTAGGTTCTTGCATTACAGATTAGAGGCTTCTCTTCAGCAGCTCTTTTCTGGAGATGCCTAAGACTTCATGCATGTTTAGAGAATCCACTAAATAGTAGGTAAGCAAATGTTGTTTTATACTACTTGAACTACT
>VZRE01006138.1:0-44904 GCA_013396775.1 Cephalopterus ornatus
CCTCACCCCCTTCTTCTCCCAGAGAGGGAATGAAAACTAAAAGCCCAAAAGACACTCCTCCCCCTCACAGACTTCTCAAGGGCCATCAGCTTTGGAATGTCAGGCCTGGCCAGTTTCTTTATGTTGCTAATTGCCCGCTCAACCTCCCTCGCAGCAGCAGGCAGGGGGAAGGGAAGAAAAGATTCCTGCCCAGTTTTCAGCACACTTGAAAACTATAACAACCTGATAATGTTTTTGGAGTGGATCACTTACCTTTTTAAACAGAAAAAAAATGGATTGAATGCTGTTACAGAAATGTTGTGACCAGCTCAAGCAAGAGAAAAATGTTCTTCAGATTTATTCTGTGAATGCCCAGCCAACTTCCAAAATGCAGCTACCCATGTTCTCAAAACCCAACTGGAGAAAAAAATTATCAATGCATATGCAGGGATTGTTTTAATATTTTGTTTAAATGAACAATAGTTTTACTTTGTGATATGAAAACATCAACAGCACTCAGGAAAACTGTGTTATCTGAGCGGGACACATAAAACTCAAAGTTATTCTCCTACAATAAAAATCAATCCAGCAAATCACAGGCAGGCCTTAAGCAATCTAAACAGTCAAATAGCACAATAGCAAGCACTATATTACTTAAAAGTGCAAAAGTTGCACTAGACCCTTTATTCACAGTTTCAGTACAGAGGAATATGAAGCATCATTGCTGAAAGACTACTGTTCTCTACTTAAGGCTAACTGAAGAAATATCTCTAATCTCTTACCATACTTCTAACGTAGCAGAAGCAGAGCCCTAACATTTAAGCTTGCTGAAAGCATGCTTATCTGCATATAAATTCTCTGCCTGAAAGATCTTTCGCCTTTTTGCAACTGTCAGGATAATCCCTTGGAAATCCCAAGCCACACAGACATAAAGCTGCTGTACCCATGTCCACAGGTTCAGCAAGTGCAAGGTTGACCACATACTCCCAATAGACATGTATGGATGCATAAAAAGTATTCACACATGACTGGCTACATGGATTAATACAGATTAACACGTATAGGGCTAACCAAGAAAAGCATGCTAACCAGCAACAGGTACACTAAATTGAATTCCCTAAATAACCTTCTCTCTTCATTTTCCCAGGTCCCTGATTCACCTCAGTCTCTCCCTTTCCTTGTCTTTACTCTTTGCCCTAAACATCTCATACATCATCTGCATTCCCATTTCCCTAAATATTCCTACACACAACTGTCAAATGTATACTCTTAATCTGTGGGGGCTCACATCAGGGACAGTAATCTCATTGTTCTCCTTTGTTAGTCTTAGGCCAGCTGATTCCATATGGTCCATTTGCCTTGATTAGATTACTAAGGTTTCTCCACCTGCCATTGTTTATCTGACCTTTACTGGATCTTTGTATTTTTTTCCCTTTAGTAATGTAACCTAATACTATTTTTCTAAGGATTAAACCTCATCTGTAGTAATTCTGGTGTTTAACCAAACAAAGTTAAAACAGACAGACAACCAGCAAATGAAAGAAAGTCTTTGTGAAACAAACTCCTCAACACAGAAAAAGCCTCTGGGGAATCAGTGTATCCATAACCTATATTAGCTGTCTTTTCAGGTTCCTATTAGGTTTGGCAAATTAGGTTTAATGTGCTATTCCAATCCCTACATCATCCTGTCTTTAAATGTTGAGGTTTACAACCTTGGCATGGGTCCAAAGGGGAAATTAATGACACAGAATTGTGTGGTCTGTATTCTGCAAATTTGGAGAATTATCCACCTGAGGTGTAAGACTTTATTAAATAAATGTAGATATTTAATTTAGGATGTGATCGACTGTGCTGTGAAAGACGATATGATGCATGTAATCCTAAAGTAAGTGTTCACCTTTGATTGGAAGAATTTTTTCCAAGAAATGTCCCTTTCTCTTCACTGACTGAAAAGAGAGCTAAATGCAATTCAGCAGCTGAAATATAGATTTCTGGTGCTGTTTCAGATGCTCTGCAGCATCTGAGAAGATTTGTATGGAGATGGAAGATATGACATATTCTGAAGAAAGCCCACAGCTTCTGAAACATAGAATTCTCAGAATATGAAACTTGAACATCTCAAATCACACTAGCTCTACAGCTCTGTATAGGCAACTAGAGTCTAATCTTACTCTTCTGTACCTTGTATTGAGATGTGATGAATTCTGCAGTCTTATACAAAACATCAATAAGAAGTAAGATATCAAAGTATGAAATATCAATAGGAAATTCAGTAAGCACTTTATTGTTGCTTTTGGATCATGTAAAATGGCATAATAGCATAATAGCACTTTTGACATGGTACTGTGAAGAGATGGACTCACTGGCCAAGCAGCAGCTCTGCTTAGAAAAATCTTGGAGTCTTGGGAAACTGTAGGTTAAACAGGAGTCAATGGAGTGTTTCGGTGGTCATGAAGGAGCAGCATACATCAGGCTGTATCAGCATAGTAAGGGAACTGAGTATTCCCCCTTACCTGGTACGCATTAACTGCACCCAGAATACTGAATCTAGCTTTGAACTTACCAACATAAGAAGCAAGTTAATCACCTGGAGTGAGTTTATTGGAGAGCCACCCACATGATTAGAAGCTGGAACTTACACTGCCAGGAAATGCTAATGTACAATTACATACTTGTACAAGACTGGAGAAAGAGTTGAGAGAACTTAAGAGTAGTTTCCCAGTGTGTAATAGAAGGTTACTGACAGTGTCAGGCTCTTTACTGAAATGCACACTGAGAGAACAAGAGGTAATGGCCATAAATTGAAACAGGAGGTTATAATTCAGTGTAGTGAAAACAAAATCTGTATGAAGATTAAGCACTTGAAAAAGAAGGAGAGTAGTTGTGCTTGAGGCTGAGGTGGAGATATTGTTGTTTTAAATTTTGGGTTTGATTTATTTAAACTGACATATATTAATTTTATCTAACTAAAACATGCTTTACCTGTGATGGTAATTAATAAACAATCTCTCTATCTTGACCCACAAGCTTCTTTATCTTATTTTGTCCTCTTGAGGAAGGGGAGTAATTAAAATGGCTGGGTGACGGTCTGGCAGCTGTCAAGGGCTAACTCTCCACATTAAGTTACACAATTAGAATACAGTAGCCTATTTTCCTTGTCCCTGCTTATTATGACATTAGATGTTTTGATATATTGAGTTATAGAAAAAAAACAAAACAAAAATAAACAAGCAAAAAAACATGGAAGAAAAAAACCCTTCAATTGCCAAAGTGTCTAGATGAGTATTCCTGTATACGTTTTAGGCACATGCCTTCAGTATCACTTGTGTTTCATGGGCTCCAAGGCTATTTAGAACATATTTAGATAAGCTGCAATACATTTCTCCCCAAAACATTTTCTATTTAATTGCATCATATTTATAGATCACTTGTGACAAAATAGCACAAATGTTGTCTTTTCTTCAGGACAAACTATCTCTGATTTCTGAAAATAAATCAGTCCCTGAACAATGAAAACTAAGTTCTTTATTGTTAGAGTGCTGTTCTGAATGGTTGCCAATGTTTAAACTATATGATATTAGAGGGAAATAGACTATTCCCTTACCTGATGGCTAGCTTATAAATTTTTCAATAGTAGCTGCATTACATGTTTGGATGATAATAATTTCCATCACTATTGTTCAGTGGGCAGCAATAAGCACTGTGAGTAGTCGGACTAAGTTCTGGTGTTATGATCAGGTGTTTAAAAATTGTTAAAGAGATGCCTCTGCCAGAGTTAAGGAGCAAATGAGACCATATGTCAAAGTCATATAGACCAAATGTCATAGCACAGACTTTTATTTAACAGTAAATGTGAGGTAGAGAGAGACAGAAAGAAACAGGAGGGTGGGGAAGAGAAAGAGTCATAGAATTTGAGGATCATAGAATCTTAGAATCAACTGGGTTGGAAAAGACCTCCAACATCATCAAGTCCAACCCTTGATCCAACATCACCGTGGTTACTAGACAATGGTGCTGAGTGCCACATCCAGTCTCATCTTAAAAACCTCCAGGGACGGTGAATCCACCACTTCCCCGGGCAGCCCATTCTAGTGTCTGACTACACTCTCAGTAAAATTTTTTCCTAATATGCAACCTAAACTTCCCCTGGTACAGCTTAAGACCATTCTTGTCCTATTGCTGGCTGCCTGGGAGAAGAGACCAACCCCCATCTGGCTACAACCTCCTTTCAGGTAGTTGTAGAGAGTGATGAGGTCTCCTCTGAGCCTCTTCTTCTCCAGGTTAAACAATCCCAGCTCCCTCAGCCTCTCCTCATAGGACTTGTGTTCAAGTCCCTTCACCAGCCTTGTTGCTCTTCTCTGGACCTACTCCAGCACCTCAATATCCTTCCTGAACTGAGGGGTCCAGAACTGGACACAGTACTGTGACAGAGAGACAGATGAAGTAAAAAAAACATCACCGCTCTGTGGATTCCGACAGTGTCCCATATATCCTTTTCTTGTGGTCTTGGTGGCAGTGAGAGTCCAAGTCTTGCCAAAGTGATAATTGCAGCCTGGATCCATGGAGGGAAGCCCAGAGTGGTGAGGGAAGAAGCCTGTGTGAGGAGGGAAGAAGCCCATTTGTGTGAGAGAATTTCAGGGTGGTGAGGGAATACCACATATTGAGTGAAGTCTATGCCACCTTTATTTGGCTTAGGCTAGGTTGCAACACCCTGGTACCTCCCCTGCAGCTGGGAGTTTTACAATGAATGTTATAATAGTGGATCACAGGACATTTCAGAAGTCTTTGACACCTCTTAAGATGTTACAGCTCTCTGTTATGTCAGCACAGGCGATTCAATTATGACCCATACCAGAGATTAATAACTTCAGGCTATGTGTGAATAGTCCCAATGCTTCCCCAGAGGGAAGTTATCATAGCTGACTTATTTGTGTAAAGACAAAGAGACACTACTTCCCTTAGCAGGATTTGCCTCCCTCCTTATCTTGTCCAACCCCCAGTTTGTAGCCTGAGGTGTCAGGTGTGCACACCCTCAGCACCTTCGTAGTTACTTTACACATCATCAGCTCGTACCTTGATTGTCTGAGCCATTAGCATTCCCAACTTTCACACTTGTGGATACATTCTTCTCCTGGGATAATTGGACAATAGTATCACCTTTATCTTACCTCAAGTTCCTGTCAACAAAAGTCTTTCAGTGATTTTAACAACGTTTAAGCAATAAACCTTTTCAGTGTCTCACAACTGGGAATCCTTGTTAGTGTAGAAAGGTAGGTTCCCTGAGTTCTTTCAAATTTTGAACTAGGAACAGTTGATACTACTTCATTACTTCGGTATTTCAACAGGGCTATTTTGTGATAAGTCATCACAAAACAAGAACTCTGCCGTACTGGTCAAAACCATAAGAATGGCAAATTCTGAGAATCTTCAGTGAAATCATTTAATAATTTCCCCCTAGAGAAGAGTGTGCAGGGCAAAGAACAAGAATAAGCAGAAAATTTGAGCTTAATACTACTGGGAATTTTTACTAGTGGAAAGCATTACTCTCAACATAAAAATCTTCAATATTGGCTAGTAAGAATTAGATCCAATTCAGCAAAATTTTACTGTATCCAAGGGAATGGCCTGAAGTTGTGTCAGGGGGAGGTTCTCGGTTAGATATTGAAAAATGTTCTTCTCCCAGAGGATGTTTGGGTACTGGATGAGGCTCCCCAGAGAAGTGATAACAGCACCAAGCCTGACAGAGTTCAAGAAGCATTTAGAGGCCTGCCTGTGATTTGCTGGATTAATTTTTATTGTAGGAGAATAACTTTCAGTTTTATGTGTCCCGCTCAGATATCACAGGCCCATGGTGTGACTCTTGGGGATGGTCCTGTAAAGGGCCAGGAGTTGGACTTGCTGATCCTTGTGGGTCCCTTCCAACTCAGAATATTCTGTGATATGTTGTAGTCACTTGGTGGGATAGGCAATCATGGGAGGAAGTTCAACCCACCTGTATTTGCATGGAATGACAGACAACTGAGTATTTAGCAAGCACCTCGGAAGGGTTCAGAATTTCCCCACCCTGGTTTGAACTTTAGCGAGGTTTGCTGGCATGCAGACACTGTCTCTGTGCCCTGGTGCCCATGGGAAGGAATCACTGGAACAAATGCACTGTATTTATTTATTTTTTTTTTAACGCTAATCAAAGAAACTGCTGATAAAACTGGATACAGCTGTGTCCTCTCACCCGTCACAGACAAACACTAGGAGGATATTTTAAATTAGACACAGAGTATCACACTGTGGAAGTGAGATGATGTGCTGGATTAAACTGGAGAGATTAAGTAAAGGAGCGGTTAAAGATGACTGTAATTTTGGTACCTAAATTTCCTATTATTGAATATACTTTCAAGACTATTTTCCATTAATAAAAGGAGCACTGTGTAGCTGAGGTTTGACTGCGAAGTTTTACTTCCTTTCACAGTACAGTTGCTAGAAGAACTATGCTTCAGTTAAGTGGCAAGGTGATTTAACAAAACATGAATTTGACAGTGCTGTGGTGTCCTAGTTAAGATGAAATTGCACTGCATAGACTAAATAGACTTGGGTACTAAAAGGTTTTAGTTAGAAATTTCTGCAATTTTATGAACTACATGACTTTCTTGTTCAGCAAGAAATATAATGTGGTCCAGAAGTTGGATGTGTTGTAGTAGAGGCTCAATCCATACTTTCTGTAGTGCTGGGCCAGGACCTGGTTTCTGTGAGTGACCCTGGGAAGCACTGGTTACAGGACTGGGCTGAGGATCCCTTTTTCGTGGGTGTCTTGTTCATAGTCACTCTAACAACTAGCTGTCACAGTTTGGTCCTCTGGAAAACTCTGAACATGTTCAGAACTTTCACAGTGATTGATATGTTTGCATCTTCCATGACCAGTGCTTATCAGGCTGTTTATGTGCAAGGTACTACTGAATCCTTATAACTAAGCTATGCCCTTATCCTGTAGGTCTAACTAAACTTATGCTAACACAGTTGTCAACTAGCACTATTTTATGCTATCTGCACACAGTGAATGACTCAGGAAAAGCAAGCAGAACATATATGAGTAAATACACCTTATATAAAAAGAAACCCAGAGATTTCCTAGGTTAATTTGATCTCAGTATAATACAAAATTTTAGAACAAATTATTAAAGAAAGAATAACTGAAAACTAACAAGTAAGTAGAAAATGTAACAACATTCAAGATCTATTTATAGAAAGAAAAAAGAGAAATCCTTATATTTGATGAAGTAATTAAATAAAAAGAGAACAAGTAATTCTAGTAATAATGAATCTGAGAGTCAAAAATCAGTATATATATTTTCTCTTGTATTTCAATAGAAATTAACTAAAAGATCAAAAGTAATGATACAATTAAATGATTAATACTTTTGTAGGAAACAGGATGTTCTGCACTGTGGCTGAAATTTGTTAAGCTAGGAGCTGAATTTTGGTGTGAAGTTACGATCTCAAATTGTTATTTCAGGGCAAGTTCATTATTTACAGGTTTGATTTGCTTTCTCCTCCTATTATTAACAAACTCTTATGTTAGGTCTACTTATTATTATGTAGTAATAATCAGCCATAATCCTTTTTTTCTGAGAAAAATTTGGTATTTGTGAATGTTAAGGGACATCCAATTGATTTGAACAGATGGTGCAATCACTAGAAAGAGTTAAATTGCTGTTTGTTAAGACTAAAGAGCAATTTGCTGAAGGAGGAGCAAAATAAACTTCACAATCCATTTCCTCTTGAGTAGTTCTGTGGCACTGTGAAGGAAGCATCTGTGGATTTCTTTACTGGAATGCCTTCGCCACCAGAAATTCCACTCACAGTGTTTTATGAACATGCAGAGTTTCTGGGGTTGATGTGATCACTTGACATTATAGAGTTCTTTGGAGAAATAAAACTAAGGAATGCTGATTTATAAATATGCTCTCAGATTTGCATATATTAATAAAATTAAACTTAGGAGAATAATAGTTTTGAGCTTAGCAACTGTGTAAAGTTTGATATACCCAAGTCCTCAGTGGTTTAGATTCCCACAGTCAATTATTGAGGTCAATATTTTTCAGGTTTATTGTTAGTAAACGATTTTTACCAAAGAACTGAGTTTGAAAAAAGAATCATATAATTAATTTATTTTTTTCAGTGATCAAATGATTTATTAGAATTCCAGGAAAAGGATTCTGTGTAGAATTAAAAAAAAACACAAAACCCTGAATTATTGCTAGTGATGGAGTAGTTTTCTCCATTACAAGAATGTGGCATAATTAAACAATTTATTAGTCATAGAATGAGCATTTTAAAACAGTAAAATTATTTTAAATCCTTTTTAGTATAATTCTGGATAGGAGGTTTTTACAGTTGTCCTGGTTTCAGCCAAGGACAGGTTTACTTTTTTGCAGTAGCCAAGAGGGCTTTTGGCTGAGGGGGCGTGGCCAGGACCCCAATGTTATTCGATACCATCTCACATCGTTGCTGAGGGTAGGAGGAAAGGAGTCTTTGGCTTCTGAGAAGAAGGGTGTGGTTTCCAGTCAGGAAAAAACATGGTGGATGGAGTGGTTGGGATAGCATGGTGCTGGTCTCAAGCCAGAGAGAGTGGTGGGGTGGCACCAGCTGCAAGGCAGGTCAGGCCAGGCTCAGTGAGCATTTTGCTTGGGAATCACTCTCTCTTTTGTATACTTTTATTATAAATATTGTTGTTGTTACTGTTCGTTTTCTTATATCATTGCTGTTTCCAGTAAATTGCTCTTATCTCAACCCGTGATCTTCACCTTTTGTGGCTCCAGTTCTCGACTTGATCCCACCACAGTAGCAAGGGCGAAGGGAAGGGGGAGCTTGAGAGCAAGTGTGTGTTTTCGGAGGAGTATCAGTGGAGGCATTGAATTGGGAATATCATTCCTAAACCACAAAAACAGCTAATACGAGTTCATATCCAAACTTTATTCTAACTTTGAGCACATCAAAATGTAGAAATGGTAAGATCTAGTATTTCAGTTCAGATCATTACGAAGGCAGAAATCGGATCAAGAATATAATTAGGAATCACATGATTTTTCAGTAGCTTTTCCGAGGTCTTTTTCTTTCATCATTTGTCTTTGCATGCTTCCATAGAATAAAATGTAATGAAAACAATAAACACTATTTTGATTTAACTATTTTGATTAAACTCTCTAAGACCCCAGACCCGGAGCAACGAGTTCAACCAGGAGTTTTACTTTTAAAAATATACAAAGCTCCAAAATTTTGCACACCAAATATTTTGAAGAGCTTTTGGTTTTTTAATACCTTGAGGTAGCATAAAGAGAATGCAATGCACATGTTTTATCAGGAGATACTTTTACCAAAAATTTTAGAAAATATGGGAGATCTTGGCAAAAGTTCAACAGGGTAACATACAACCAAAATTCCACAAAGCTATGATGTAGTACATGCTAATCCACACAATTTGGCAAAATCTAACCCACTGGATTTAAGTTACCCAAAATATTAAGAAAAGAGTTTAAGAGAAGAAAAAAAGAGTAAAGACAGAGAGAGAAAAGAGATTAGGATAAGATCATAGCTACCACCAGAGAGTCCTTTGCAAGTCCAGCTTCCACAGGGCAGGTGGTAGGTCTTGAGTGAAATGGAGACTGTGTGCTGCTGTTTTTATGTTCTCTGGCCCCCTGTTGCCGCTTGTTCCAGGTGGGACTTCCTGCCCACTGGCCACTCTGGATCTCTAGAGCAGGATGAGGGGCAGTGCTCCCCGTGTGCCAGCAAATCTAAGACTGGGCTAGGGATTCCAGAAGGTGTGATGTGGAGCAGAGCTCTCAGGCTACCTGTGCTCCAGAGTTGCCCCAGGAGTCTTGCAGGGACCAGCACGTGGGATACGGCATTATCTCACCTCTCATCCCTTCCCCCCAGAAACACACTCTTGAGTTTGTTCTGACCCAATAATAAAATAATCCAGTGTTTCACAAACTCTCAGAAAATTACTTTGTGGAGAGAATATCTTTCTTTCAAAAATGTACTGAAATCTGAAATTAACATTTGTGATGACATCTAACAAACATCAAGTCAAGGAAAACTGTAAACTCACTTCAGGAGAAATATTGCAGTTCTTAAACGCAGTTCATGCATGGAATTGCGATACATAATGCAACACCCTGAATAGTAAAATGTCTGCAACAATTTTAAAAATGTGAAGTAATTTCTGCAGGTGTATTTTCTAATATGCAGATTCAGTTCCAGTTTTCATGTTGATGAAATTAAACATAATCTAAAGCAATTGATAAAAAATCATACACTAGATAAGTAGAATCTGTGAAGCATGTCAGTCAAGAATAATTCTAATGAAGATAGCAGAGATCCCTTTAGTTTACAATGTGCTATTAAGATACGAATCTGTCACAAACATTCTCACTGATTTGTGATAACATTAAAGCTGGCGGTCGTTTTCTCATGTAATTCTAGATTTTAGGAAAGAAAAGTGTAGGTTTGGGGTTTTTTACCTTTTTTTTTTCAGTAACAGCCTAGTTAGGGGGAAGTATCGTACAAGTTGTCTGTAAGAATTCAATCACAAAATAGATGCAACCACCGTAACACTTGAAAACTTTCTGATTCATAGGGTTGTGATACCAATATTATTTGGATCCCACTGTACCATTGGCAAATTTAGAACCTGTTTCAAATCTACTGTAAATGTATTGGTTTCAAACTCTGTTAAAGTAGGTCAAAAGAAGAGATTTAATTTTTTTTTTATGAGAACTTTGTTACAGCAAAACCTGTCAATGTGTTTTTATTGCATCTCCAAGCATCTTCTTAAAACTCCCATATGAATTACAAACTATATCTAATGCTAATCCAAACCTAACTGAAAAACTAACTGAAACTGAAGAATTGAATTTAAGCTGCACAAAACCAGCAGTGTAGTAATCAACTATATTTTAGCTGAACTTTGAGCTGGAATAAACCATTGCAATACAACTTAAAAAAAATTCTTTCCCATATTGTGGGAACTCATTTTACAGAAGATCTTTACAACAAGTTTAAGACAGAAGTTATGTAATTTTAATTGTTAAATACTTTGCTATTCATTCGTATATAATTGGTTTAAGCTCTGTTAATGTTGTTATTCCTTATAAGGTCACAATCTCTCTCAGTTACCATGTATGTCCGTGTTACCTTCCCCGTTTCAAATTTGGAAAAAGCCTCCCTTTTCTCCACCTATCCTTCCCAGGTTTGTAAACAAGTAACTCCCAGTCTTACCTTATTTGGTAAGCTCCGCTTTTCTTCCAGACCCTTCCACGGCAAACCTTATAAAAGCGGCCGCCACCATCTAAATAAAGTTCACTCCACTCCATCTCCGGTGCTGCGTGCGTGTGTGTTTTTCCTGCACCACTACATCATTGCACCCGGAGCTCAGCGAGATGCTGCAACCTGCTAGCTAGCCGGCAAACCCTCGCTACCTTCCCGGAGTGGACCAAACCCTTCTTTCCAGCAGGTTGCGACACCATATTAGTCTGAACATCGTGCCTTTCTTCAGATTGGTGTGGTTAAGGAGATTCCTAAAATATTGCTAAAGTTTGAAGCGTAGATGGAGATACTGATAATACGATATAGGATCTAGAACAAAGACAGGTGAAAGTAAGGTGAAATACTTTTGGTTCTTTAAATGGCACAAGATACTAGATTTACATAAATAAATTGAACACCAGATTTATCTTGACTATTGTGAAAATTTGCATCTCAAGCACTGAATTAGGTGCCTAAACATAAGAGTCTGCTCACCTCTTACATTCTCTAGATTATCTGACACAGCTTCAGCTATAGCTGGCAGATGTGTTACAGATGTTCTACAGGACACCTAAGTTCAGCTGAAGATGCAGTCTGAGCTCAAAGAGAGTAGCATGTATCATCTGAAAAAGCACTAAACACCTGTATTTAGGCAACTGAATAGATCACTCTCTATTTAGATGTATGAGCTGAAATCCATTTCTACATTTAGGCATCCAAATATTGGGGTCTTATAACTTAGAGATAAGTTCCATTCATTTTGCTTTTGGTGATAATGATAACATATGATCCGGACCTTTACAGTGTCAGGAAGAGTGAATTTCATGATTTCTGACTTCTCACATTCCTATTTATTTCTTATGTGGTCAAACTCTGGATTTCTTAGATGTTTGTTTTAGTTATCTTAAGACCATGACCCTAACTGTATGAAGAAACACAATCTTATAATTTAGACCATAAGTAGAAATCAGGTTTTGACTTTGTTTTAAGCTGTGATATTAATCATTATTACTTCAAAGAGGCACATTAGCAAATAATGGAAATTATTGAAACTATGGTGAAACTGGAAGTATTGAAACATTAAGCAAATTAACTATTGTAACAATACAATGGGAGGAGAAAGCTCAGCTGCCAAAAAAAAAAAAAAAAGAGCCTTTAAGCAGAGTGGTGAAGTACAGAAGAGCAAAGTGAAATCCATTTCGTGTTTAATCCATGCAATTACTGATAAACCAGATCCTACAGCTTCCAAGATATAATTAATTACAATTACAGATCTGATAAAAAAGTCAATAATTGCTTGCTGAAGCATTTAAACAATCAGCCTCTGTTTTTAAAACTTCCAATAATCAATCTGTGTCTCATGCTGCAGGGACATTTTTGCTGTTACAGCATGCCACACGCCAGAATACTTTTACTAGTATCAACAGTATTGTGCAGGCTTAATTCTAAGCTGTTGCAGTGATGAACAAGGGCTCAAATGTCTAATTGTCTTCTAATAATGAAATAAAATAGTATCTCTGATGAAATGCTTAACAAGATAAAAACATCTTTTCCATCCTATTTGTACTAGAGGAAAATATCAGTAATGACTGCATTATACTATGGAGTATGTGGGTGGAATGGTGGTTTCCTTAGTTCCAGTCCTGAGACAACCTATCATGACTTAACTCAGGAAGGGACCTTGTGAAGAAGGGACCCTCAGGCTTGCTACCATTTTCCTCCAGTGATTCCTCTGGAATGACATCTAAGCGTGCAGTCATGGAAGTAGAATCATAGAATCATAGAATCAGATGGGTTGGAAAGGACCTCTGAGATCCACTGCCACCAGAGTTACTAGACCATGGCACTATAAGTGTCACATCCAGTCTCATCTTAAATACCTCCAGGGACGGGGAATCCACCACTTCCCTGGGCAGCAGTACTTTCTATATAGTGCCTCCTCTATGATACCATGCTCTGTGTGCTCTGGTCTCTAGAGGCTTGTTGGTGAACACCTTCTCTTAATTTAAACATAAGTATAAAATCTTTCAGTTTTTCTTAAGCTTTACAAACCAAAGCATAATAACTGTTCAGTGGGCGTAAAAGCAGTGATAAAGATACCCTTTGTGATTCCTTGGTGATATAAAGAGGGAGGAAAATTACTTTAATGTGTTCATGCAGCACATAAGCTAAATTTTTTTTCCTATAAAAGCAATCCAAATTGACAGTTGTTTATCTGAATAGGAATCCTATATACCTTTTCTCCTAGTTCAGAGATCTTAATTAAGATATTATTCCAATTTCATAATGTCAATGTACTGAATGAATTTGAAGTACTGATCCTAGGTCTCTGTGAGTGTTTTGATCCATAGCTATATAGGTCTAGGAATTAAAATAAAATAAATCTAGATTACCCTTAATTTTCCTCATGTCTCAACCACATTGTTGGTTGAGATAAATATAGATATCTCTTTTTTTCAAAAATCATTAAAGAACTACACTTTTGAACACCATAACTAGGAAAGAACAGATTTTTGACAGAAAAAAATGTTGCATTTGACTGAATAGCATAGCACATTCCATGTATGTATTTATAAATATATGTAAATAATTTTTTGGTTATAGTTTTAGTTGCTTGTTGATAACAAATGGAAGACAACATGAAAATGTTGCCATTAAAAGGTTTGGTCATGAAACGAACAAGAAGAACTATCAGAATGTGAAGCTATTTGTATCTAATGACTTTATAAAAATTTTCTTTTTATAAGACCATTAACATTGAATTAATTTATTTTTAAAATGTTTTCCTCTGTATATGGCAGTTGCATTACTGTATCACAGATGGTAGAGATGACAGTAGTAAAATTTTATTTTGACCAGTTTCTATGTACATGTAGCACAACTAGAAGACTAACTGTATATGAACAGCTATGTTTTTACTAAATTTACTGCAAGAAGATTTGCTAATAATAAGTCCCTATAAAAAGTGTACAAAAAATTGTGTGAATTGTTCCTTCATTTTACTTTACATTGTAGGCAAGGGATGCTGAATTTGTCTAGATTTATATTACTTTCTTCATCTAAAGTTTCCTAGAATTTAATTAGTCAACTGCATAATGTCAAAGAAAACAGGAATATTTCATTTTTTTTTTTTAGCAGAACTGGCATAATGGTTTTAAAACTATAACCTGTGCATAATTTCAAGGGCTTTGGACCAGAAAGAGGAAAAAGTCTGTGGAAATCTCCACTGCTTTTTTTTTCTTGGCTTTAATTAGAAAAAGGAAAAAAATACTTAGAATATTCAGTCTCAGCAGTTATGATCAAATATCTAAGCCAACTATGCCTTTTGATATTAGTGTTCAACATCAACACCTGAGTTCTTTGTAAAAAAAAAAAGGAAAAAAGGAGGATTTTTTGGTTTTATTAGCACACACAGTAGTAGATAATATGCCTACATTTAGGAAAGCAGATCAAGTTAAGTAAAGTTCCTGAATTGAAAACTGAAAATTATCATTAGCTGCTGAGAAGAAAACAAGTCAATCTCATGTATGAAATTTGTATCATGTATATATATAATTAAAATATAAAATATTTATATAATTAAAAAGAGCAATAAAATGTAATTTGTGACATCATGAGATCAATAATTTAATATGATCCTAATCATATTTTTTATCAAACTCCACTTTGTACTGTGAAGATACAACTATCATAACAAAATTAAATGGCAATGTTGCAACTACTGAATTGCTGAAATTTTGCTAAGAAATTTTGCTAATTGATTTAACCAAAATCCTGAACATTATGGATGAATGAAAAATTTCAGTGATAAATTGATATAGATATATGCACAATTCTATTTTCTTTAAACCTATCTTTTTTTAGCTCCATTTGTTCTTGTTTTCAGTAGGTTTCAGAAGATTTCAACACATTAAATATTAAGCATCAGTAATATTCTTGCAGAAATAACAGTATGAAGAAAAGGGTCTTTTATAATCTTTTCAAATAAAATCCATAACAAACATTAAACATGCGAGTTTCATAAAAAGTTGTTCATTTAAAGTATACATGTTATAAACATTGACTACTGTTGATGATTCTTTTCAAGTACTGTTAAAAGAAGCATGGAAAACACTACAACGAGCAAAGATATTACAGCATTTAGTGGTAAATGGAGCATGTATTTTCATCTCTCCAGACATGGAAATTTATCTACTTCATATAGGACAGAGTTCTGAAGGTACCCAACTCCCTCTATATAGTTGTCCATGGACATGGACACATTTTTAAGTAAGTCTCATTCATTATAAAGTAGATATCTATTTCTGGTTGGATGAATCATATATTGAAGGTTCAGAACAATGAACAATGTCCACAGTATAGACCTCTAAAGTTAGCTGCAATTAATTCCATTCTGAGAGTCATGAAAATGATTAATTAGAGCATTAGTATGCATCAAGATGTAAAAAAATCAGTTAATTTAAAATAATATATTTATCCTTGAAACAACTTCCTGTGTATTTCATGAAGTGGCATAAATGAGACAATTTCTCAGTAGTCCTATTGATATTCATTCTTTCCTATACTTAGATAATTTTCTCTTTTATAGCTTAGCAGTTGCCTTCTTTTTAAGGTCACTGAATCCTTTTTCTTACTGAGTTAAAGGATGTGAAGTAATTTATTTTTAAACGCCAAAATTATAACAAATGCTCTTATGCTCTGAGATACTCACAGCTATTCCATTCTTTAGTTCATTATCAAAACCAAAGACATTGATTGTTCGCTTGCAGCTCATTGTTTATGTTATACTATGTGCAGTGCTTTAGAGACAGAAAAGCAAATATCTAATATATGTACTTTCATTTGATATTCTAGTTTGATAGTGTGCTTCATTAAAGAGAGGGTATATTTTTTGCTTTGAAGGAAAAAGCGTTTATGCATTAGAAAAGGATGCCTTCCTCAACTAATAGAGCATTAACCAAGAGGAGTACAAAAGCATTTTGGCAAAGAAACGGCACCAACATATATCACAGTTTTTTCAGGGAAACATCTTTGTAGTCTAAGAGGTAATTAGGACAGGTGACTCCATAAGGAAAGAAAGACCATTTTCTAAATAATTGAAGATATTAAAATTCAGTTGTAGGCAACACTCCAGTGAGCTACAGTTCGGTCAGCTTCTTTTTTCTCCTAAACTGTTGACAGACTCGAGTTTCAATCAAGTTCATTTTGTTTGATTTTCAGGGGTCTTTTTGTTGCCTTTTTGTCTGTATGTGTAGTGTGCAAGTTCATAAAGAAGAAGGAAGGCCTAGAAAGGAAAAGAGCAGAAGGCTGACAGACCAAGTCTGCCTTTTATAAATTGTCTGTTACATTTTGTTCTCTCACTATTGTTTTAGCACTGTGATATTTACTGGTTCAGAGGTTCACAGCTCAATTTTTAACTATTCATCTTGTCTTTGCGAATGCAGAGGGACTCTGAACTACAGAACAACACTGAAGAATCCATTAGGAATAGTAAGTCCCATAATTTTCTCTAAAATATTTTCATTTGTTCAGTTAATTTTTTCAATAAAAACAAAACAAACCTCAAGAAATATCAGGAATAACTCATTTAACAAATAATTATCTATAAAAAAGTCTGATCAAGCCTCAAAGATACTAAAAGGTTTATAATACCATTTCCAAAGAGCATTTTTATGAGGAAAAAAACCCCAAACCTGCAAAATTACATTAAAACTCACTGTAAATGTATAACAGCATCGTAAATAAATTGAATTTAAGTAACCATAGTCAGGGTTAGTGCTTGCTTTTTCCATATGTCAAATGTTTGCTATTGAATTAGTACTTTCTCAGATAAAGTATATTAAATTATTAATCAGATGTCTTCTATGCTTAAAACAAAGAAATTATCAGGTGCGTAAAGTGTACAGTGTGAATGTGTGTTCATATATATCCCCCTGGTATCTGTGAGTGATGCCCATCACACAAAACAGGTAAAATGACACAGGTAAAATAATCTGACTGCATTACTAAAGGATCAACCATGAACAAAATGGTCCTCCATTTCTCATGTGTTAGAGATCACATGCTTTAAATATTTTGCAGTTTTTCCAAACAAAAAAAGTTGAAAAACTTTAATAAATCTTGCATAGGTACATTCATTTTAGTTCATGACTCAGAGCAATAAGAAATTATACATTTGTATGCTGTAATCACAAATGTAAATTACGTAATTTATTTGGGTTTTTTTTCCTAATACTTTTCCTCACTCTGTAAAGCCTCTAAGAGAAACTTTTTTTTTTTTTAAGAAAAGGACTGTGAACTCTGTCATTGTTTCTCATATAGTCAGGCTTCACAGCACAATAAGTGCAATTTTTTATGATAGACTGGTCACTTGGAACTCTGATTTTGCCTCCTCATGACTCCTTGAATTGTCCTCAAAATACTAAAATCACAAGTTAGAATCAAAAAGCATATACTAGAGAAAACAGCTCTGTCTCACAGTCTAATCTGCCAAAATTTAGCTTGCATTTAGTGTTATTTGGTCTAAATAAACAACACTGCAAAAACTCAAGAAGAGACAAAATAACATTTAAAGTAACATAGATTACTGAAAACGAGTAATCTAAAATTACCAGATGAATGAATAAAAGATATTACAGTTGTAAATATGCAGTTAAAACTACTCAATTTGCATCTGCCTTGATAATTTCCAATTAAGCATGAAGACTAATATATTAGCATATCAATAGGAATATACTTGTCGGTTCATTTATGTAAAGTTGTATTTGTTACATGGCAACTTAATTTCATGTTCATTATCCTAGCTTTAGTTTAAGTTGTGTGTACTTTCAAGTTTGTTTCTTTACATGGACTCTTTAATGATAAAGCTATAGCAAGTATTATCAATAAAACAAATATTATTGCCTATCAATATATAAATATATACACAGACCAAGTGATAGATCAAAGGAGAATGAAGTGCTGCTACAGTTCTCTGAAATTTAAAATGCTTTCTAGTTAATGCTTTATTTCAGCAGTAACTTAAAAAGCTAATATTAATAAGACTTTCAAATAGAAGTTATGAGACGGAATAAGGGAATGTTTCAGGACCGTTTATTTAAAAAGGCCTTCGATTAAAGCCCTTGAGAGATTAATAAGAACAGTAACAACATATATTGGTTAAAATCAGGAAGAAAGAAAATTTTTTACTAGAATACTGGCAGCAAAGAGAGGAAATAAAACTTAACTGACACAAAGCCACCATGGAGAAAGATGGTAGGTGAAGTTAAAAAGAAAAACTGGAGTGAAAAACTGGAGTAAAAAACTGTCAAAGCTTGTTACTAATCTCTCTAGATTTCAAAGCAACAAGGGCACATTGGTAGCTCATGGTTAACTTTTCCACCAGGACTCCCAAATCCTTCCCCATGGAGCTCCTTTCCAGCAGGTCAATCACTAACCTGCAATGGTGCATGGGGTTATTCCCCTCCAGGCGCAGGACGCTCCACCAACCTTTGTTGAACTTCATCGGGTTTCTCTCTGTCCTCAACTCTAGCCTGTGAGATCTCACCTAATGACAGCACCACCTTCTGGAGTGGCAGCCGCTCCTCACAGTGTTGCATCAACAGCAAACTTGCTGAGTGTAGTCTATCCCTTTATCCAGGTCATAGATGAATGAATGCATAAGGCAGGATGCCGTACTGATTCCCAGGGAACAGCTTGTTATGTATGTTCCTCAAAGAGTCAAAAACCGGTGCTTTCTTGTACATGCTAACACATATTCACCCTCTTTTTTAATATTTCTATCGCACAATAGAGTGTCATATAGCGCCTTGCAATCTTTTTCCCATTATCTGCCTGTTTGTGTGACGGTTGGGAGCTGCAGCTGTAGCCACTATATTAATATCCAAAATCTTAGTAAATGATAGTTACAGCAGTTACAGTTTTTCAGTGATTTTCAGTGAGAATTTCTCCAGAATTATTTTCTTACAAGAAACTCATTTTCAGGAAAAAAAAAAAAAAAGAATCTTCAAATTGTTTTCTGGTTATAGGTAGGGTTTAAGCTTCCCAGTGTCTTAGGAACTTAAATGTAGTGCATTTCTTTTACATCCATTTATACAAAAACACACATTCACTTGCTCATACATCTTTGCTGTAGCTCAGGAAGACAAAGGCAGCAGCAGTAGGAACAAAATATTTATATTAAACGTCTTACCTACAAAATATTTTCAGAATCCTAATTTCAATGATTTCAGAATACATATCAAGAATCCTGTGTTTGCTCTCTTTTTGAGTATCACTGTCCTTACATATGTGACATCCCTAACTACAGTCTAAGTATACATTGTATTCTTCCCATCTCTCTTATAAGACTATTAAAAACTGAAAAGAGTGTAATTATTAAACCACTGTAGCAGAGAAATGTAACTCTTTAACTGAAACCAGAAAAAGTTAAGATAGAGCATCCTTTATCCATGATATGTCTAAGTTAAAGCCTTCCATTAGATGACTTTATATACCTTTCCATTTTCTTCCAGAAGAATCTGCTATGGTCAGGGTACAGAATTAACCACATTTACTTAATAATTCAGTGCTTATATTTTCCTTGTTCATGCTTTACAGTACTTTTCTTTTCTTCTTCTCCCCACCCCTGAAGCTTCCAGGAACTTCAGTCACTTGCTAGAAGTTTTTCTGCATGATTTGTCCCAGTAATTAAATCAGAAATAAGACAGACATACCAAGTATAGGATGCGTAATAAATTGCCACCTCTGAAATGAGAGGATTAAGTGCCTTGCCTACTGTGATGCAGAAGCTTTCCTATGGTGGAAGAGATTGAGTTTAGCTCTATATCTATTCAGAAAATATAATCTAAATTATTTCCTAATAGCATATACTTCTTTCTTCATAATCGATGATTTCATCTTGACATGTTTACATTTGCTTGACTTCTCATTTTATTTAGCAGATTAAAAAAACAAATAAATAAAAAAGAGATAAGTGACTAGTAGATGAAAACATTCTAGTTTAGCTTCTGAAGACTAAATAACTTAACTTTTCTTTCTCAGTAGCAGGACTGGACATCTCTTGCCAGTATCCTCCTTTGAACTCTTTGACTTTCATTCACACAAATTAGAGAAGATGCAGTGATTCCGACTGACTGTTGTACTTTGAGGAGCTAATGATCCACATAACAACTGACCTAAGAAGGCATGATTGCACATATCACTTGAACCTCCCAGACTGTGCTGTGCTGCACATATTCCTTCACAGGATATGACCCTGGATGATGGTAATGGAGGAGCCTGGAGGCTGCACCCACTTGGCAACAGCAACATAGCTACTGACCTATCTTTGCCTTTTTCTTGAAGTAAAGCAACATCCCACACAAACATCCTTTTCTTTCACAGTCCTTACTAGAAAATCTTATAAAACCTTTGAAAATCACAATTCCCACAATCTTTCCCTTGGACAGGACCTGTTCAGAATGCCATGCCATCTAATGCTGCATCAACCCTGGCTTTCAAATATCAGAAGGAATATAAGATTTTAAAACTGGTTATTGCCTTTTTTAGAAAGTTAATTAAATACTCATATTACTCGAGAGAATTTGATCCCTTCTTGTGGCACCCAAAAGAATCAGCACCTGATGATGCAAAAGAAAGGAGAAGAAAGGCAGACCACTTGTTTTCTAAAATTAACTTTTTATGAAGAATTTTATCCTTCTGAGAGAAAAACACAGTTTAAGTTTCCATTTTTTTGTTATAAGATAAAAGTTGTAATTTCTTCTGTTTTTCAAGCAAACATTGGCCTTGCCTGATTTAGAAACAATCTTGCTTTCTGCAGTCCCGTGAATGATAACACT
Source organism: Cephalopterus ornatus (assembly GCA_013396775.1). Lineage (NCBI taxonomy): Eukaryota > Metazoa > Chordata > Aves > Passeriformes > Cotingidae > Cephalopterus > Cephalopterus ornatus. Next base: position 21,117 of record VZRE01006138.1, read on the forward strand.
TTGTTAATAAAGTTTGTAGGACACAGAAATAGAAAAAAAAGTAAAATAATTATAGATAAATAGAATTCTAAAGCTCAGTTTAAAAGATCACAAACAGATGTATTCTTATATGAACAAATTTAACTGTCCATCACACTTATGGACTCTAAACCATGAAGCAGTATCAGACTAACCAAAAGACTAGTAGTCACATATGTATGAACAAGAGAAAACAGAGTTTCTGTATTTGGAGCTGGTGAGATATCTGGGATCCCGTGTCTGATATCGACAGTTCAGGAAGTGTCTGAATAACTTTAAAGAATTGTGATAATCACTGAAAGACTGTTGTACTTTCCAGCTAAAGATTACAAGAGCTCTGTTGAATTACCAAAAATACGATCAAAATACTAACTTGATCTCTTTCTATTGCCTTCACAGGGAACATAAATTTGAAAATAAAATGGGCAAAGAAATAATTAACAAAGTAATAAGACCTAATGGCTGAAGGATGAATTTATAGAGTTACCTTTCTACAATCTGTTCTTGCTTTAACTCTCTTTTAAACAAAGTTGCACAACTCTAAATATACCAGAGTGCTTTTTCTTTTATTTTAAACAAAAAGACAATTTCCCAGTAATAAAAAGACCAGCAAGGTTCATTTTAGAATCTGCCAAAATGAAAATTTTAATTTCTGACTAGGTTTCCCAAAAGACATACTCTGCATATATTAGGAATTAATAGGTTGTAGTTTTATGAATAATTTATGCAGAAGGAAGCACCTGATAATTATAATAGCTTTTTCTGCATTTATAAACTTTTTTTCAATCTAATTTTACCTTAAATAGACTTCTGATCCTTTTATTAAAGGCTTTATTCATTATATCTTCATTTACACAAATGAACTTTGTCTATGTATTCATACCTTTTTATTGACTTGTTAACTGAGTTATAATTTTTGTGTCATCCCTTATTATATTTAGATAATCCACTTTGAATTGTTCTTTCTATTAGGAGAGCCCCACGGCTTGTTGTAAATTGTCGGAGACTCGGAGTCCACACTGGGAAAAATACTGATGAATCAGCCATTCAAAAGTTCACAAGTTCTGTTAGTCAAAAGCATCAGTAATCAAACATAGTTTGTAAGCCCAGGTGAAATATATTAATCAGTCATGTAAATATGTTTCAGTTACTTTCATTTCCCAGGGGTGATTTTGGGAAAACTTAAAATAGGTAGTCTTTGTGTTTATGAAATGGGTAATTCAGTGGACTGTTTAGGTGTAGAAGTGTTTATTGTAGGCTGAAATTGACTCCCCTATATATCAACAATTTTTTTCATGTACCTTTAAAGAAGATAGTTAGACCAGAAAAAGGCATTTTGTCAAGTGAGAATAGTATTTCCTTCACTTGATTTTTTTGGAACAAAAAATTATTTTAGCTGTAAAGTCTATGACTATTGGAAATTAAAGCTGCAGGAGTTCATACAATATATAGAAAAATTGTACACTGAGCATTTTAAACCCACCACATTATGCTGTATTTTTAGTAAACAAAACGGTTTCTTTCAGCATTTCTTTGATTGAATTTGACAAGTGTTGGTGCAAAATTCAATATTTTTTTGAAATATTCATATAATTTCCGAAAAAAAAGCATTTTTAATTGATTTTTAATTGGTTAAAGTTTTACGGGATATTAACTATAGCAGATAATGAAGATATTTATTTAAAATAGCTTTCCATGTTTTTAATTTATCTTAGGATATATGTGATTGTGTATTGAAATATATTTTTTCCTTAGCATTAATGCAGCCGTGACTCATATTTGATGTGGTTGAACTAATTCATTCACGTAAAAGTCAAGAAAATAACTGATGAGTACTGAGGAAATTGATGTTTCCTATATTGCAAGAACCATTGTATTTATGGAATAAATATAAGATTGAAACTAAAGCTTGTACTATAGTTGGTATTGTCTACATACTGGGGCTATGTCTGTGTGCGTATTCATGGACCTTTTTAATTTTCAAGCTGTTTGAGAGCTTCCTAGTCATCTTCCAAGATGAGAAAATGGGCAATAAACTTGTTTCTAGCTTCACCAGTTAGAACTGCTTTCATAGCAAAGTAGTTGACTAGCTAACAGAAGCTCATCAGGTGTCAAATCCATATTGTTCCAAAGATTCCTCAAGGCAGCTCCTGTCCTCAAGGCAGCTCCTATCCTCAAGGCTGCCTATCAGACTAACTGATAGGCACAATTTCTTTGCTTAAATGTCTTGATGGACAATCTGGCCATCGCAGAAACTTTCCGAGGTGGTTCCTATTGCAGAATCATAGATATTTTTAAATATCCAATAGAAAATGTTCCTGCAGATGCAGAAATGATTATGCAGGACATTTTTTTTTCTTTGCACAGTGAAGGTAATTAGGAGATATTTTGTACGGGTTTTAATATAATCCATTGTCGTGGTTTAGTAACAGCTCTCCCTAATTTACTACCCCCACACACTGAGACTCTCCCAAACCAGATGTTCCCCTCCTGCCCTGGTGAGAGACACAAAAGGAACAGATAGTAGGTTGAGATGAGAACAACTTATTGGAAACAGTAATGAGATAAGAAAAGAACAGTAACAGCAACAAGATTAATTATATAAGTATACAAAAAGAGGTGATTTAAATGCCAAGAATGCTCAACAAGCCTGAACCGATAAGGCAAAACCCTGAGACAATGAACAAAATGGCCAATGGACCCTTTGTCCCCACAGTTTTCTTCCTAACTGAAAGCCATGCCGCCATCCTTTTCAGAAGTGAGAATCCCTTACTTCTGCTCTCCAGGGCATGAAGGGGTATAGAATAACAACGCCCAAATAGCTCCAGGCTGCACCCCTTCACAGCTACTGCGAAAAATTAACCCTGTCTTTTGTCAAAACTAAGACATCAATTGGAATGGATCATGCATATGATGAAGTGGTCAGTGAGGAAGATGGGACAGCTGTATATACAAATTCACCGGAATAGCTGTTCAAGAAGTTTCACCTTACTGAGCTGAAGATGCCATTGCAAGGACACCTGCAATACAGCCTTCTGTTGCCATCCATGTAGTGACCTATCATCCTGCTTGAGCAATGTGATTCCCTAAGGAAGTCTTAATTATGTAAAGATCACAAAATTATTGATTTTTATCCAACATTTGTAAATGTTTGTGCAAGAGGTGATATTTCATACTGGAAATAATTAGTGTGAATTCAGTGTTAACCGCATCAACCTGGTTCATTCCACTGATTTAGTATAAATTCCCATGGTATTTTCCAATACCTGAAATTTCCATCAAGTCTAACAGATGATATCTTTGTAAACATTTTAATACTCTCCCATCTCTTGAGAAAGGGATGTTTGTGCATTTTTTGGAAGAGCAAGCAGTATGCCTGGTATTGAAGGGCAGAGGAAATTTCAAAAGATTGTATTTTTTGTTAGGCAGAAGTGGAAATTAAGGACTTCCAGTTCAGAAGAACAGGAACAGAAGCACAGAAGGACTTCAAGAAGTAATCTTCAAGGAATAGGGAAAAAAAAAAAAAAATGGAGGCTATGTAGAATTTCATGCCAGTCACGGAGTGGACTGAAATCAAGTCTAAAAGCATGGATCTGCCTAAAAGGAAACAGTGGAAAGTAAGAGAGCTATTTAAAAGGCCCTTCCTTTCCTTTCTTCTATTTATTACACTTTGCACTGCTAAATAAAAAATACCTAGAATCCATTTTCCCATTATTTAAGTTATTAGTGAAATTCTTGCTTGTTTTGGACCACTGCATCAACCTTTCTCAAAGATGTGTCTCCTGTAGAGGGGGATAGTCCTATGCCATGCTTACATGAACTGCTTGGCTTTAGTCCTACAAATTGGTCTCTCGTCCTCTTTTCTTTAGTGCTGAGACATCTTGTTTTGTTGTGAGCTTTGTTTGGAGTTTATTTTTAGCTTTGTTGCATGAGAATATTTACATGTCTGTCAAAAGAGTTTAGAGTCACTAGTTGTTTAACGGTACGAAAGTCAGTAACAAATGGGAGGTAAGCATAGTGCAAAAGCTAAAAGAGGTGCATGTGAGCTTGATTAGATCCAAAAGGAGCACAACCATAATGGAGTAGCACTGTGCCTTCATCAAGTTTAAAAGATAATTTTCAACCTAACTATAAGTCTGAGAAGTGCTACATGATTCAAGAGTATTAGTCACAATAATAAGCAAAAATAGGAAATTTTTCTGCTCCTTGTTTAAAGTATAAGGAATTGGTATTAGGATTTAAGGAAAAAAAATCTAAGGCAGATGTCTAAGAAATAGAATTTGTTGTAAAAGTCTGTTGAGTTTACGAGAGGTAGATCATACTGGACATATGTTTCTGTGATAAGCAAAATTATTTCTAGCTGCGGCGAATGTGGTAGATCACTTCTTGCTCCAAGACAGTGAAATATTTGCTACAGTATCACATGGAATTGGAAAAGATAAGAATTAAAGGACAGCTTGCAGAGTGATTGATGGCTCTCTGATCAGAAGATAGAAACAGGTAATTCTGAAAGGAGAAAAATAAGTGAAATAACTCGGAAAAATGGACAAGTATTTCCTTTGAATTATCTTGAAATAAGATTTGGATACATGCTAATGAAATTTGCTTCTGAGACACCCTTGTCAATACTTATCAATACAGAAGATTAATATATCACAGATAAGAAAACCTTGCAAACATAAAATTAAATAAAACAATGAAGGTGACAAAATCGTTGACTAAGGATCTAATAAAAAAAGTCAGATACAAACCATGACGTCATTATTAGGTAATTACTAGAAAAGAAAGTTGTCTAATTAGGAATTTCACCACAATGTGACAAAGGGGTCAATTCAGGAATGAGGAATTAATCTGTAATTATTTTTTTCCAACAAAGTAGATTAAAAAGACAATTGGGATTCTTGCCTCTGTTCAAAGATTTACTGGACCTTTATAGAAAGCATAGTATTTAGTTTTAGTCATCCATGGTTCACAAAGATCCAACTCAAACTTGGCTAGTACAAAGAAAGATTAATAGTATGAAATGTAATTTTGCCATCAGAAAATAAAATAATATGGCTTGTTCAGAACAGAAAAACAAATGTTAAGAGAGAATGTGATTGCTGTCTATAATTATATAGAAATACTGCTTGAACTGAAGGACAGTTTTGGTAAAAATAGAAATAAATTGTGACAAATAAAAAAAAATGAGGGAAAAATAAGAAAAAATAAAGCAAAACCACAGATAAAATAAATAAATAAAGCAAAACCTTATAAGAAGGTTCTTTTCCATTAAGTTAATTTGGAGCTGCCTTTTGAAAAGGCTTTTGAGACCTGAAAATAACGTCCTTTTCAAATGCAGATCTGTAAGTGAATTAAAAACCGAAAAGGTTATATGTCCTGGAATAAGAACAAGTCTAACTGCCCAAAGTCGTATTTCAAACCTAAAGTATTTAGTAATACAAAGTACCTACCATAGTAGAGGGACACTTAAGCAATACTTCAATACTTGTTTTATGCATAACAATAGAGAGAAACATTGAATAATATATATTATCATCAGTATGTCATATACCATAGGTTTAAAATGGAAGACAGGCTGAGAGAATTTGGATGAGACCTTCTAGCAGCCTTTTAGTACTTAAAGGGTGTCTACAACAAAGATGGACAGAGTCTTTTAAAAGGGCATGTAGGACTAGGAAAATGGTTTTCAACTGAAAGAGGGCAGGTTTGGAATAGATGCCAGGAAGAAATTCCCTACTCTGAAAGTGGTGAGGTAGTGAAATGTGTTGCCCAGAGACTCACCGCCCCTAGAAGTGTTGAAGGCCAGGTTAGATGGGGCTTTGAGAAACCTGATATAGTGGAAGATGTCCCAGCCCATGACAGAGGGTATTCGAACTACATTTCTAGATGATCTTTAAGGTCCCTTTCAATTAAAACCATTTAATGATTTTATATATTACATAATTGTATGAGATACTAATATACATATGAATATAGTAATAGGAAAGAATATATGATCATAAATTGTTGTGATATATTTTGTCTCCCCTAATTTTAGATGGCTAATAAGGTTGTTTATATCTTTTGGTACTCTTCGTTTGTTTCTAGTCAGTGAAAGCAAGCAGATACTTTTTGAACTGGACTCAGCTTATGTCCTGACTTATGCCCATGTAAGATGAATTTCCCTCCATAAGGTACTTCAGAGACATCTCTGGTCATGGTATTTGCATTCTACCATTCTGCATTTGATCAAACACATACAATCTCTAGCAGTCAGATCAATCTCACACTTTCTAATTCTATTTCTTCTGTGCATTTTGCAGTTGTGCACAAGTTTTTTTTGTCTCATTGCAGTCAGCAAGCATTGCTGGACTGGCATGACTGAAGTTGTATCTCTTTTTAAACACCCCTACATGAATTTCCTGTCATGAATTTCCAGTAGTCTGTCTCTTTCAAATGGATTAATTCTGTGGAATTGTAGGTAATGAAAATCTCTCTGCTGAATGACACAAATATTAAAACCAACTCTCTGCACTTCACTAATATCAGCAGGGTCCCCTAGTTTCAATTTTGTTGAACTAATTCATGCCACTTCAAATTTTATTACAGCTTGAACTTTCATCCCATAATTAATTACACAAGCAGCGTGAGTATGCCCTGGATACTGAAAGATTAAAGCCCGTGTTTCTATGTCTTAGTTCCAACACAGAACTTTATTTTATAGTACCAAGATGTACTGAAGCCAATACTTCTATCGAAACACAGAGAAATGAGTTCTGAAATTTTAGTTCAAGGCATTTCCTGTGCAATATTAAAAATTAATTTACCTGTCTTTCTGACTGCTTGCAATTTAAAGAGACAGGAATGCAGGAGACATGTTCTTCTGGGGCAGCAGCTAGAGGCTAGGAAAATTACCCAAGAACATTTTTAATGGTGCTAAACCTATATTTAAGTAGCTGAAGCACACTTCAGATCTGAGCTATCAGTTTGGTTGCTTTTATATCATTAGAAAGAGACAGACATTTCCTTAAGCAATTCATCCCACCTTAAAAGAGTTTTCTAAGAGAGGGAATGACTTGCAGCTTGGAGTAGTGTTGTCTCTCCATTGACTCTAGTGAAAGTACAGTAACATGGAGTAGTCAACTACTTTGTGGATAATTTTAGCTGACATGTTTGTTAATCAAAAGAGACAAAAGTGGGTCTGTCAGTGACTGACTATTAAGAAGAAATATCTCTGTAGAGATGTAATATATGTGAGAGATATCTGGACACCCTCTGCTAGAGAAGGCAGAGTTTTGGTGTGAGACAGAGAAATTACACTCTTAAAATAATATGAGAATTCTACCTCTGCTTTGTAAAAAGGGGAGTAATGCAGTTATCATATTGTGAAAGAAGGTAAAATCTGTCCCTGTGTTCCTCAGAACCTAGTTCTGTATCTATGTCTTCAAAAAGGTATGAGATACTGTGGTGAATTAATTAATGACAAAGTTCTTTTTATTATGGAAATGCTTCCTAATAAAAATGGTTTCCTTAAAATAGATATTCAACTTCCATTACAGTTTTTTAATGCCTAATGAATATCGAAAGAAAGAAATCTTCAACAGTTGAAGCAGACTCCAGAGAGAAATCTTATTCATTAATTTTAGTCCATTTGGGGCCATTCTGATTGTATAAGACATTCAGGCAAGTTCTTTCAGAAATGTTTCACCTGTCACCAGTAACACATGGAGGACTAGATCTTACACCTCTACCTTGGATTTAAACTCTACGGAGCAATCTTCATGATCTACTTTTTCTGATGCTGCTGTTTTAGGTGCCTAATAGGTAAGAAAGGTCCGCATCTCCTGTTAAATCATCTCAATTTCTTATTGTGCTGCTTTTGGATGGGATAAAGTTAACTTTTTTCATGGTAGATAATACTGGGCTAGGTTTTAGATTTGTGCTGGAAATAGTTTTGATAACACACTGATGTTTTAGTTATTCCTGAGCAGTGTTTACATATTGTTAAGGCCTTTTCTGCTTCTCACACTGCCCAGTGAGTAGGTTGGTGGTAGGCTAAAGTTTGGGAGGGGACACATCTGGGACAGTTGACCCCAACTGACCAAATATTGTATATTCCATACAATATAACGTCATGCTCACCAATAAACATTGGAGGTTGGTGGGGGCTGTTATTGCTCAGGGACTGGCTGATCATCAGTTGGTTAGTGATGAGAAATTGGGGGTTTATGCATAATTTGTTTTTCTTTAGCTTTATTCTCCTCTCTCTTTGTACTTTGGCTTTGTTTTTTTGTCCTTACAATTTTTTTTCCTTTAATTATTAAACTCTAATTCAAACCATGAATTTTCTCAGTTTTACTCTCTAATTCTCCCCCACATACCTCTGTGGAGGAGTGAATGAGTGGCTGTTCAGTGCTTACTTGTCAACCAGGTTAAACTACAACATTTTAATGACATTCACACATTATAGTATTTTATATCTGACCTCCTTATTAATTTTTTAGGTATACTTTATGTACTAGTTGCAGTTTCTTTTTTTCCTCTTTTTCAAATGAAAATATATTAATTTCCCTATTTATTTATACAATTTAACTTTTTAACCTTGATCTTGTGGCTTTCTCTGAGGTAATAGTGGTGACATTGCTCTCAGTGTTCCTGAATTATGACTGATCTTTCAGGTTAGTACAATTTTGTAACATTATCCATAACTCCACTTTACTCTCTAGAAACAATGAGAGAACATTACTGACATAACATCCCTCAAATGGCAAAGAAAAGCTGTAGGTTACCTGAAGGTCACTAAAGAGATATTTCTGTTAGTTCTAATACTTTGTGTGCACACTAGGGTCATCCATGAAATAGTAAATTAACCATTTTTGCAACATGTACAGTATGAATTTCACTAGGCAAGGCACTCCAAATATAAGAATTTCAATAATAATACTAGGATTGTAGGGAACCAAAGCAAGAAAGCAAGTGCGCATAGAAAAAACATTTATGCTTTTGTAATATATAGGGAAACATAATTTTCATGGATAGAGTTTTGCAAGCCCTCATTATTCAGTGAAGAGCTACATGGCAGTAATGAAATCCAATTGAAAGAGAAACTTTCTCATTTTGTTTCAGATTATAATAAATTGATGATTTATAGGTTGATTGAAATGTCATTCACTTCAACTGGACCTGAGGATTTATATGAATTTGAGTAAGAGACCTTGAAACAGACCAACATTCCTTGAGATGGTTTCTTTTCCTTTTAAGAGTGGTTATGTATTCTGTTCCATGATCTACCTTGCATGCTGATAAGCTTTTGATTAATACACCTGAAATACGTACATGAGGATAAAAAGCAGATGAGCCCTTACTGGTGTCTCCATATAGTTACAATTATGTGGAAGAAAAGGAAACAGACTCCTAACACTTTTCAATTAAAAATAACTCTGCATTAAAATCTTCCTTGAAAATGTCTAGGTTTTAGGTCCTTGTGCATGACTACTATTTTTAATATGAAAAGCTATATAGCTGCCTAAAGTGTTTTGTGGAGATCTACTCAATGGTGATGCCTTACCAGAAAAACATGGAAGCATTACGTATGTTGATATTGTAAAGCTGTATTTATTTCTTAAGATGACAGACAAACTTCTGCTGTAGTGGGGCAGAAATGGTCGGGAGTTTCCAGTCAGCCATGAATTTTAGCAGAAAAAAGCTCATTTGCACAACTTGATTCATGCATACTTAAAAATACCTAGGTGTTTCCAGGAAGATGATGCAGTTTCTATACAGCAAATAATCGACCACTTAAATCTTTGTGTAAGGAAAGAATGGAGATGCAAGGTATTTTCTTCCTTCTAGTTTTCAGATTCTGTGTGGTTATAATCACTCTGGATAAAAAGATCATCCCTTTTCAAATTGTAAGCTATGGATTGTTACACATCTAATCAATTTGGTGGATTAAGGCATCACTGATTAATTGTAATCCCCATGAAATTAATAACCAAGTTCAGATACTGGAGATGGCAGCCTTCTGTTACCCTTTAATGAATATTCCAAATACTAGTAATTTTATTATGTACATTTTCATACTCCAGTGAAATTTTTCCTATTTTGTTCTATCACTTTATAATTTAACAGAACCAAAAATTTTAGTTTAAGAAATGTATTCTGCTTTCACTTCTTTGAGCCCACTATGAAAAAAAATGTACACATAGCCTAAGAATTGTCATATATATTTGGTAGAATAGGACTATGATTAAATTTAAAACCATATTTAAATTCTAAGCAATTATAACTTTCATATATTACATGTGATATGAAATGGATATTTTTGAAAGTTTTTTTTATGTCAAGATGTTTATATTTATCATCAAATTAGGATCAAATTAAGTAGCACCTTTTTTACTCCAAGCCGTCCTTTTATTCTGCATATGTTGGTTCACAATTAGAAGGTTCAAAACAGGAGGCTGTTGGGGTCTCCAGTGCCATTTGAACAATAATGCCTCTCACTGATCCTGTAAATCATATTTGTCTCTTATTAAGAGCTACAAAACTTGAGAAAACTCCATCCAGAAATTGAAATTGTCTTTGATCTCTTAGGAAGAGAGCCTGCTCCAAAAACAGTCAAGTGCTCTGAACAGAGTGGCAGACTTAAAGGTGTTGCTTGTCAGTAAAGTGTTAGCATTAAAACTAATTAACTTTCTGCCTGATGTTCTATAGAACCGTTATCGTAATTCTTTAGCATGGGATTATTGCTTTGGTATAGAGGACATCAAAATCAAATTTTAATGTGATGCAATGTTCCATTTCATTTTATCAGGCTGAGCTAAGACATTCCCGAAAGCTTTTCTCAGCCTTCACATTTATATACTAGGTAGGACTGGAAAAAAAAAACATTTAAAAAGCCCTGAGATTGCATCATTAATGTAAGGCTCTAGTATCTGTGATCATGTAGAAATTCACTGATATGGAAATTCACTGATATGATAGGCAGAGATGATTCAAACAAGATTATTCTTTTTGACCATTTTACTTACTGTCACTGTGACATTCCAATAGCTTAGATATAACTAAAGGAAAAGAACAGAAGGAAAATACGTGTTACAGGATGCCAACATCTTACTGAGCTTGACTTGTTAAAAACCAAAATGGAACTAACACAAATTCTGTGAAAAATGTATGGATATCCAAAGCCTTTAATAAAGAAGTCAATGACAGAAAGTACAAGGGAAAGACCTCTGGGAAAACAAACAAAAAAACCCCAAACAAACCAACCAACCAAACAATAAAAACCCAACAACAACAACCAAAAAACCCCAACCCAATCAAAACCAAAACCACACAGCCAACAAAAGCCAAATCAATCAAAACCTCTAACATGACAATTTTCTGAAATTCTGAAATACAGTTATATAATGATTTGTCATCACTGACTTCACAATGAAATCAGAGTTTAAATGGGGTGCTGGGAATTTCTGACTTTCTCCTGGACTTTACCTTTCCCACTAAGTCAAAATTATCACATGCCCACCTCTGTAACTTTAGAGAGATAAGCTCTGTGGTACAGGCACTGTACATGCCCTGCTCTGTTGCACACCTCCCACTCCTGTGCCTTGTGAGTCTGGGATGGGTATTCTCATTGCTAAGTGCCAAAGGCACTGGAAAATTTCACTAAGGGTTGTACAGCTCTGGTGCAGATGAACCACAACTTTTCCTCCACAAGAGGAATTTTTTCTTCATATTTGCTTGCTAGTCCTGTAAATACAGTAATATTCCTTCTGGTTCCAGGCCATGGGCTTTATGCTGAGTTTACAGGGTGTCAGAACTAAGGCTTAGAAGGGTTTTTCTGAACTTGACCTGCTAGGGATATTTTTTTCACTTGGTTTATCTGTAATAGTATTTTTTTCTAATGACCAGGTGTCTATGTCTGATTATTTTTGTTTACATTTGTATAGTGTCACCATAATTTTCACAGTAGAAAGGCGTATTTGTGTAGAATGAAATATTTGTAACTCTAACATACTGATGTAGTAGTATACAGGCATATAGAAAAGTAGGGATGTAAAATGCAGTGTGCATTTACAGGGCACAAGAAAGGGGACAGAGATTGGCATTGAAAGTCCTAAAGCTGTAAAAATGCCTCACTAATAGTCAGTGAGCTGCAGACTTCGGAACTGAACAAAAATTAATTTTGGGGTTAACAGGGAAAGCAAAATGCAGGTGTCTTACATGTAAACCAGACAAATATAATACAGTCAGTCATAATGTGAAATTTCACACCACCGAAGAAAAAACAAACAGTGAAACATATTAAAAATTGTTTAACAGTGCCAAGTACATCTCACAGCGAGGAGGTAGATGACATCACCATCAACCTGATATTACTCAGTATGCTCATGCCTCACCATTCCAGTACTGAACGCATATTAGGATTCCAATAAGCAATGGAAGCATGGACATAACAATAGAAATTGGGTAGATACTAAGAAGCATGTAGATATCAGATTTAACTGTACTGTTACTGATGAGGATTTTATTTTTTTGGTTCAATATTCTTTACTTTTCTTTATTCCTTTTTCTATACTAATTAGATTTGACTAATAATAACTCTTTGAAAACTTATTAATGAAAGAAATAGGATTGTTTTCTTTTCTGTTTTTCCTGATCATGCCTGATGATGTTTTTATGCTGTTTAATCACTGTCAAAAAGGAAGAGTGACTCATCTGTTTCCAATACAGTTTGTTACTGATTTTGCCAGCCACCAGCTCCAGCTTGTTCAGTGGTATACCTTGCCCTTTTAGAGTCTCTTGTTCTTATCTTATTCTTTGCTATTCATCTTGCAAGTTCTATTGCTCCTCTCATACTTTTCCATCCTATGGAAGTACAACTACAAAAGTCCTTGCTCTTTTGTAAAGCAGTGTAACCACATTGATCACATATTTACCTAAAATGCTCATATGTTGTATGTAGCTATGTCATTATAGCATTACAAAATGTTTTTACACTGTTATCAGTTACACTGATTTAGTATATTTACTTATATTTACATTCAAGGCATGCCAGTTGTGTAAGAGTTACAGGCTTCTGCTTTGGCTATGGCTGCAAAATACTTATTCATAAAACCAAACCATCAAACATAAAAGTCCTGTATTTCTCATAATCTGTGTCTCAGTTTTCTTGAAGAGAGTGTTAGGGATTTTTTATTTGTTTTTTGTTGTTGTTATGGGGGTTTTTTGTTTGTTTCTTTGTGTTTTCTTTTTCCTTCTCTCCTTTATTTTCTTCCTATTATAAAGTTCATCTGATCAAACAAATTCTAGCTGAGCTGTTTTACAGGAAAAAAAAAAAAAAGAAGATATCTCTGGGACTATACATTTTGCCCTGTTGTGATATGTAGAATGCATATTGGTGAATTTGGAAATGTCTCTCAATTGCCTCAAGCAGTCTTCAATGACAAAGTTATTGAATTTTGCAGCACTACCTATGATGGAGATGTGATTGATGAGAAGCAGATGTAAAAAGCTTAATGTAAGTCTGTTTGATAAATGGGATCTCATTTCTTTCTCACATGCTGAAATGTACAGAATTCAATTTTTTTCCTCCTTAGTTTTAAGATCTATAGGAGAAATACTACTCAGCCTCTTCCTAAATAAGAATATTTCATATGCTTCTTTAGTGATAAACCACAATGTTAAAATTCATTTTGAACTTGTTTACAGAAAAAGTTGTGTTTGTTGTGTTTTTGGTTTTTTTTACATATATATATACTGATTTTTTGGAGAGAATTCAATTCAAATTTTTTACTTAGTGTGTTTTTATAAGCTTTCTATCTGAAACCATAAATCTGCAAATTGTCAAAGACAGATAAAAATTACTGGACCCATCCACTGCCTAAATTGGGCTTAGCTGTAAAAGAACAGTTTGTATATGAACAAGACCTTGTAGCAATAATGGGAGTTTTTTATGATTCAGATCCCAGTTCCTACTCTTTACATCCATACTCTCTTTCTTCAGCAAGGAAAGTGGTCTGAAACAAACCTGTACCTGCTATACACCTATCAACAAAGTTGTGCTGACTGATCCATATGGATGGAAAATTCAGATGGACAAATACTTAAAAAAGAATCATAATCTGATTGTTCATTAACAGAAATGTTCATTGATTCATTAGTGTTTAAATAAGAATTTATCCAAGAGGGAAGACAAGCTACTAAAAAAATGAAAAATTAACCTACTCAAATGACAAACAATATGAAAGTCTGCTACTTGTTAAATTCTGTAGTTGGAGAGAAAGAGTAGATTGTTTACATGCTTACTTGCTTTTTTGTTTTCTTCTACTGAGAGTTGTTAGTTATTTCATAAAAGGATTTTTTGTAGGTGGTTTTATTGTTGTTTTCCTGTAACATAATAGAAAATATATGCTCTTTAGTCTGCAATTATATAATGGTAAATTATTTGAAACCTGACTGAAGAAAAAAAAAAAAGAATAATAATCTTAAAAGGTCATGTCCCCAGATAAAATACAAGACCTCGGAACTTGTGGGTCATTCTTTTGAAAGATAGAAATGAAAACAGCAGAAACTGCTGGTCATTGACTTTGAATTAATTTCTTATAACTTAGTTTCTTTCTTTGTCCTAGAATCTTTTCTGATGTTTTCTTTCATCCCTTGAAAATGAAACATTGAAAATCACAGAGTCAGATGTGGTACATATTAGAAAGTTCTCTTTTTAGATCATTTTAGATTGTAACAATGCTGAGCTCCTGTTTTCCAAGCACTATCTACAGTTACAAGATCTGTTATATGATTTCTGGTTGTTTCCATTAAAGGCTAGAATTGTGTATGTAGTTAGTTATTTTTTAGATGTGAATTGTTCTGGACCCATCAACAATAAATTTTACTTTTAATTTTATCATCTGTCCACTTAGAATGTCCTGTTTCTGTCTCCTTGCAACAGTGTGTACTAGGATATACATACTGGTGCTGAGACACTGGCCTGATGTTTAGCTAAGAAAAGAGACCACAAAATAGGGTTGGACACGAGAAATGAAAAGGGATGAACCAAGAAGGAAGGCAAGCCAGTGTAGGTAAGGGAAGAACAACCATGAGAAAACAGAGAGAAGGGCATAATAAAAGGAGCTGGTCACCTCTAAACAAATTGCTTTTCAGACTGAGTCTTGGACCTGATCACCATAGTCTGTCCTGTCTTCTTATGAAACTGTGTTCCTAAATATTTTATTTCTGACCCTGCTCTCTGTTTTCTGTGTGTAATTTGCTTGTGCATTTGAGTTAATTTCAGAATATTCTGAGTTGGAAGGGACCCACAAGCGTCCTTGAGTCCAACTCTCAAGTGAATGGCCTGTACATGGATCAAACTCATGACCTTGGTGTTATTAGCGCCAGGCTTTAACCAACTGAGCTAATCTCAGGGTCATTTCAAGCTGTTAATCAAAGGAGATATGCATCTGCAAATACACAGTATCTAAACACTGGCTAAAGAAAGGGCCCAGGGTCTGGCCTTGGTTATCAGGTGAGACGGTGCTAATGCTCAAGTAGGGTTGGAAGGAGAAACCTCTGGGCCCCAGAAGTCCACTGGGTTCAGCTTCTAATTTGTGCATTTATTCAGTGAATGTACTAAGGAGTTGGTACCCGGGAACTGCATGATTTGACAGTGTAGGTAAATCTGTCGTGGCCATAAAGCTGCTAATCAAAACCTGACTCAGCTTGCCACCTAGCAGCTCAGAAAGAGCATCTACACAGCCCCTCAACTGCAGCACACATGTTCCAGAAAATAATGGCACCATATTTTTTAGCAATAATCTGTTTCCCTAGAAAAGGAATAGTTGAAATGTGGTATTGGTTTGCTAAGGAGAAGCTATCCAAATGAAGGCAGCTGCTCATTCTCTTTGAAATAAAAATATGACAGATCTTGCAGCAATCCTTCTCAATAATTTACAGCAGTTCTACCCCATTTGAAAACTCTAATAATAAATTAATCATGTTTAAGATGCAAAGGACTTATTATTAATCATGTTTTTGACTGATGCATGTCTCCAGTAGACCACTGCCAGAAACCATGTGGGAATTGGTCTCTACAAAGAGTGTTCCCAATCCAGTTGTGTTGGGGTTGTGCCTTTTTACTGGTATTTGCTGGGTTAAAGCCTGTAGCATAAATCCCATTGGGTTCAGATACATCAGAAGCAGACTGCTTGCACAGTAGACTACAGAAACATTGGGTTCTTTACAACTGTCCAGGGGCAGAGTCTTATTTTAACTATGTTGAATTTTGAGGGAAGAACTATGGTAGTATTAGTCTGAGGGGGGAAAAAACGTGATTTTATGAAAATCCTAAGTTTTTCACACACTGCAAAATTTTATTTCTACTCTCTTTCATCTCCTCTGCTTTATATTTATCTGATCCAAGATTCAATGAATATTGTAAGTGGCTTTTATTAACTTAAATAAACCTTTGGTCTGACTTTGAGAATCCAAGTAGTGAAATTTTTTTTTTTAAATTAATAAAACAGAAACATGGTCTCCATTTTTATTGTAGATTTTCTATTATAGTTTCTATTATAGTTTTCATCTAATGTATAATAAAGCTTTAATGCATTTCTTTACTCCAAATTGATATTTTAAAAAAAATTCTTTCTTAAAATTATAGTGGAAAATTCTATTTGGTTTGTTCAAAATACATTTATAATTGTTTGTAGCACCGTATATAACAAGTAAAAAAGAAAACAAATCAGCTTGAAGTTTCTGAAAATAAAAAGTATTGGCTTCTTCTCAATCACAAAATTCTTTATTTTATTTTAAGTCAGAAAGTCCTATGAGATGTATTGTAGTAATATTTTCTGGTCATCAGAAGGGTGATCAGGGATTAACTGCATTGTAAATAAGATGAATGGTTGCTGGCTTAACAAGATTTGTTATTTAAAAAAAAAAAATCTTCAAATGTCTTTACCATGACATAAATTAAATTATGTTTCTTCTTGTACTTGTTAGTGCAAGAGGATGAAACACTGTAAAATGTACGTGTAAAAATCAAAATAGATGTTCTAATACATATTTAATGTTTAAAAATGTAACATTTTTGACATAACAACTCACTCTCTTTTCATTTAAAAATATCAGTTTTAAGCAAAAAGAGGGCAAAATATACTGTACAAGACTGTTATATTGTAGTGTTCTGCCCTCTAGGTCTTCTCGTAAATTATGTCACCTGACAGCTTCTTCATACAAACCAAATATGTAGTTTAGGTTTTGACAAAGACGGAATAAGAATGATTAAAGCCTCCTTCTTTGAAAAAGCCCTAAGCATAACTCAAAGTACAAAATATTTCTGACTACTGGACAGAAAACAATACGTTTACAATGGTGATTGACGTTGAATTTAATTTACTTTTGTGACTTATTACATTCTACTACTCACTTGACAAAACCCTTCAACACGCCTTATTTCTCCGCTTTTCATTGCTCCATTAAAATAAAGTGCTACGAAGACCTCTGCATAGACAGGGCATTTACTATAATCCATTCATTTGCCTAAACTCTGACTGTTGTCTCCTAGTTCTGATTATCTCGTTCCTACAAGCTTCTTATTTGTCAAACTCCTTTTAAATGACAAATCCACAAACTCTTTGCATGAAAATAATATTTTTACATGGTGAATATGACAGAAGTATAAATTTACCAGGTTTAGGCATGAAACTTCATCGTTTCATTAGTACACACTCTACCAACATTGTTAAATTCCGCCATGTAACAGAGATTTTGCTATAACTAGTAGTAAACATCAGGCATTATAAAATATACAAAGTTCTGGGACTCGGGGCTTTCAGAGCTTGTATCAATCTCAGTTTTAACAACTATAGTTTTTATAGTGTTTAAGTGACTATTCCCTGACCTATTGTAGCTCCAGCTTGCTGAACAATAAACAGTAATGGTCTGACAAAATTAGGTGGCCCCTTGTGTAAAAAGCAATTGGCCTTTGTGTCAAATAAGGCTGGAGAAGGCAGTTGTGCAAATTCCAGGCATCAGCTGGTAACCAAGGAGAAGTCTGTGATAAGAAGGAAAATGTCTTGTCACAAATCCCCACCCCTTTTTTTCTTTACAAAGACTGAGAAGTATCAGACTCAGATACAAGGTTCACTGAAATGGTATGCATAACACTCAAGAAAATGTGTACACTGCTTAATAGTTCTATCTGTAATACTGTATTTTCAGTAGAAGTAGACAATTTGAAATATTAGACCTTTGAAACTGTAACCAGACTAACAATAAATACTTTGTTTTGCAAATACAGTAAGTTTAATTTGTCTTGTAATGACATTTTGAGTGTGAGAGTACTTAAAGGTGAAATGAGTAGGAACTTAATTCAGTTTCCCACCTTAATCATTAGTGTCATTGGAGATGCCTAAGGAGTTAAGACATCCATATATGACCGAGAATTGTGAAAGTAGAAGCAAGACATTGGGAGGGATATTGTACTATAGTTGAAAGAAGGATGAACAATACTTCTAGACAAATGAATCAAAACTTTTTGGGAAAGATGTGGATCCACTTGTCTATACCTACAGTTTTTAACACATAAAAAATAGTAAGTTCCCCCTGTTTCATTTCATATCTCAGTCAGGGTCTCTTGATCCGTGTGTCAGGAAGTTCTGGGGTCCTGGGAACTTTCTGACATATTTTAGGAACAATTTAGAAACACATTTCTCTGAAGGAATATAGGATATGCATCTTGAATGAAATAAAATGTCCTTGGGAAAAACATTTAAAATTTACATAGAATTTATATTATTTTGCCTATCTTCAAGTAGCAGTGCTCTGTGTGCAGGCAGGTTCTCACTAAATGTCTTGACAGTTGCAGATTGCCTCCTGAATTGCCTAACTTACCATATTCAAAGAGGCGGAAGGCTACACAGCGGCACCTATAAACTAGATTCTGCAAAGCAAAATACTGAGTAGTCCAACTCCATTTATTATAATTAACCACTCAAAATGGTGATGCCCATATTTCAGATAAGCACCTGTAAGTCTCCTTATTTAGAATTCAAAGAGGCAATACTAATACTTTCTGATGTCTTGTTACATCCTGGAGTAGTTCACCATATCCAAAAGAGTTAAATATAGGAATATAGAGTCATAGCATCATAGAATCATAGGATCATAGAATTGTTTAAGTTGGAATGAATTGTTAAGATAGTTGAGTTGAATTGTTAAACTAGCACTGCAAAATCCATCACTAAACCTTGTTCTAAGTACATCTACACATTTTTTAAATAGTTCCACACACAGTGACCCAACCACTTCCTTCATCAGTCAGTTCCAATGTTTGGCAATCCTTCCTGTGAGGAAATTTTTCCTATTATCCAATCTAAACCATCCCTAGTGCAACTTGAGGCCATTTCCTCTTGTCTTGTTACTTATTACTTGG
Source organism: Cephalopterus ornatus (assembly GCA_013396775.1). Lineage (NCBI taxonomy): Eukaryota > Metazoa > Chordata > Aves > Passeriformes > Cotingidae > Cephalopterus > Cephalopterus ornatus. The sequence goes on from VZRE01006138.1 coordinate 40,546, forward strand.
AAGAATAGATGACACCCATAGCATCCTTTGGGGTAGCTGAAGAGAGTGATAAAGTCTCCTCTCAGCCTCCTTTTCTCCAGTCTGAACAACCCCAGCTCACTCAGTCTTACCTTGTAAGAATTTCTGTATAAAATTTCATCTCTCTGAGAATAGCAATATATTACAGATGAGAGCATGATAGCAAACCACATGCTATTTCCCATGACCAAAATACATTTTCTGGTATTAAAATTAATAAATCATGTAACAAGTCTTAAACAAAAGAAAATAATTTTCCAAGAAAGAAAAAAAAATAATAGCTGTATGAGGATTTAAGACTGAATTGCTGATTATGATTGAAGATTGATTGCTAGGAATAAGTTTGTTTTCAGGCATTTGGAACATGTTGCAATTATTATGGCTATCAGATACATATACTGCAAGGCACTAGTGGGATCTATTAGCTTCATCAGAGCACACTGTATAGAGTTAAGTCAAGTGAATTTTGTTTGCATGTTGAATTTTGCAGTGTATAAATTATCCCTACTATATAAATAGAGGAACTGGCATAAAATCTGAAAAGAACAGGCAGACAGTGCCTGATACAAAATAAAACCTGCTCCTGCAGAGTTTGCTTGTCAGGATTTGAGCAGACCTGAGTCAGTAGAGTGAGTTTGTATTAAATCTGAGTCTTGCATCGCGTGGCCTTATACACAGATACTTTTGCATAGCCATTTCTCCTTTGAAAATGAAGATGATTCCTGAGTCTTTTTGTACCATACAATTAATTAAGCACCAGCAGGAGTTATGGTTTACTAATGGAGATTTGCTAAAAATGTTGAGGATCGTACCTTTCCATTCAGTATGGCCCTAACAGTTTACCTTGTATCTGATCAGTTATGTCACCTTTAATCCTTTAGCAAAGTGAGAGCAAAGTTGGGTACTGGCTTGGTGCTACACGTAACTAACTTCTCAGGTCTATTCTTGTCAGGACCTATCTAGATCTCTTCTATAATTCTATCATAAACAAATGTTGTGAAAACAACAAAGCTAGCTATCTCTGCCCCAGGAAGAAAAATACAGAACTTCACTGGGATGAGATTTTTGAAACATCAGAAAAATGTCAATACAGTAAAGTATGTGCATTTTGATTAAACATTGCTGTTTGCTGTAAAAGACAACTGGATTTTTGAAACCCCTTATTATCATTCATTTTGCAAGTTGAAATGTTACAATTCATTGAAAAAATTGAAGATATTGATTAAATAGAGTGATTAAATGGAAGTTGACGAGATCATGTATCATGTTAATGCTTTCTCTATAACGAGGGATATGTAAAAGGTGATACATTATACTTTATATTCATCATTAATTTCTTGAAGAACCCACACTCACATTGGTTTGAATGCAACTGAGTTGATAAAGCAAATGAATGTTTTTTTAGATCAGTTATAGAATAACTGCTTGTTCTATTTTCTTAAATTCTACTTAGTATTTCTTCTCTTTTTTCCTTCTGGAGTGTAATTTAAAAACTCAATATTTACGAGAAGCCAAAATGTCTCTATTTGGAAAAACGAGTTGATTGCTGAGGCAAGTGGCTCCAGTGCGAGCACAATGAGCAGAAAAGTGCTCTCATGGAGTGCATGAGGGTGTTCCACATTCCAAGAGAATCTCAGAAGCGTTGCTGTAAGCCCTCAGCTTGTGAGACAGTGGCTGATGGGACCTGGGCAGGGCCAGGACCAAGAGTGGCCAATCCTTCCTCCTCCAATAAAGGAAGCCCTTAGAGGGTCTTCAGGAAGAAACCAATACCACTGCCAATAGGGTAGGCAAACAGAGCATGACACAGCAGCAAGGAGACGGCATGGCAGTTTCCATGGCAGCTGACACCCTGACAGCTTGACCTGGTAGCAATGGTATCTGCCTGGCAGGAAGCCAAGAGTCCTAGAGAGATAGACTAATGGAATCACGCCCATCTTCCCTGGGACAGGCCCAACAGACAGACAGGATGAATGATACAGAGGTTTCCCTATCCTGTCTCTACCTGACTGAACACACTGACTCAAGGCATAGAGGGTAATGGCGACAAATTCCTGCCCAGCACAGCAGGTGCATCTCCTTTATGACTGCCCCACCTTCCCTAGGTAGGAGGCTCTACAAGTGGAACCAAACACTGATGAGCACAATGGTTTATCTAGATAGAAGTGTCTCCAAGGTTAAGCCAATCTATGGTCTGCGTCAAAACTCCTTTCATAAAGAAAAAGAAAGGATGGATCATTGCCATAGAAGACTCTCTCCTGAGGGGAACAGAAGGCCCAATATGCAGACCAGACCCACCTTTTAGGGAAGTCTGCTCCTCACTGGGGACTGGATTAAAGATGTGAAGAGAAAGCTTCCTACCCTGTTATGGCCCTCAGATCACTGTCCATTACTGGGTTTTCAGATAGGAAGCGATGAAGTTGCAACAAGTCCAGGGTTATCAAGAAAGACCTTAGGACCTTTGGATGACTGGTTAAGGGATCAAGAGAGCAAGCAGTGTTCTTCGCTATCCTTCCAGTTGCAGGGAATGATGAGGGAAGAAAGAGGAAGAGCCGATAGATCAATAGTTTGGTCCAAACCTGGTGTCAACAACAGAATTTTAGGGTTCTTAGTCACAGGTTACAGGTCAGTTTACATGACAGGAGGCTTTCTTATGACAGATGGGGTACACTATTCAAAAAGGTGGAAAAAGATCTTTTCAGAGGGGTGAAAAGAACTCACTCTTTGAAAAAGCTTCAAATTAGATTTGAAGGAGATAAAACCAGACTTGCTAGAGGTAAGTCTGGGGCAGCACACCAGCATTTGAGGGATGGTGTGCTAGCACAGACTTTTGGTCTACTGTCTCAGTGAAGGAGGTAGGGGATAGAGATCTTCACAGTAGCAAAGACACAAGGGTTAGTTACATGATAGAAACACCTGAGAATGGTGGAGGAATTAGGGCTTCTGCCCCAGCACAAAGGGCGGCAGGATGAATAGTCCATCTGAAGTAAATCAACACCAGTGTTCGCATCATGGACAACAAACAGCAGGAGCTGGAAGCCATTGTGCAGTGGGAAAAATATGACATAGTTGCCCTCATGGAAATATGGTGGGATGGCTTACACATCTGGAGTGCTGTGATGGATGACTATAAACTCTTCAGAAGGGATAGACAAGGAACGAGAGGGGGTGGGGTAGCCATGAATGTTAGGGAGTGGTTTCAATTGTCTAACGCTTGATGATGGTGACGATAGGTTTGAAGGATTATGGGTAATAATCAGAAGGAAGGTCAACAATGCAGATATCACAGCGGGAGGCTGCTTGTAAAGGTTTTACAAAGGGATCTGGAACGGCTGGATACTACGTTTAGTTTTGGGCCACTCACTACAAGAAAGACATTGAGGTTCTGGAGCAGATTATCAAGCTAGGTTTACTGAATGGGCTGCCCAGGAAGTGGTTGACACAACATCCCCAGATGTGGCACTTAAGAACATGGTCTACTAATGGACTTGGCACTGTTAGGCTTATGGCTGGAGTTGATGACCTTAAAGGACTTTTTTTCCAACCTGAATGATTTTATGATTCTATGACTGCTTGGAAATATTACATCTTCCTTAATTGTATTTATGTATTATGTGATCTGTTTTTAATAATTTCAGAAATGTATATGTTTTGAACTTTGAGTCTGCTTATGAAGTAAGCTAAAATTACAGTATTAAATTCCTCTGTATTGTTAGTGTGATCAAATGACTAATTTAATAATTATTTGGAAATTATTTTTGGATTTAGAAAGTTTTTTACCTGAAGACATTTATTTCTTAAAACATTTTTGTAATTTATTAAGGATCTTTTTCTAATATGATAATAATTCTGAGAGTCAAATGGAACACATTCTAAATGAAATGTGCATTTTGCCATACTATCATTCTCTTTTTTCACCATATGTTTGCTGTTCAGTGAATCCACCTGTGGGTAGGCAAAATCCTGCTTCATCACAATGTTTGTACCTTTATCACCTTATTATGGGGATGTAGAGGAAGTTCTAGGGCTCCTGTGCTGCCATTCATGCCAGAGAGTGCACTACAAATTACACAGTACTGGTAGACTTATACAGCACTGGTACAACAGGAGGACTCTAGAAGCTGTCTGGGGAACTGCACCATGGACAAAATCAATCACTGAAGAAAGAACATTGAGAAAAATGGAGCAGGAGGCAAAGATAAGCATGAAAGCTTTTGGAAGTTACTGTTTCAAAGTATTATTGAAATTTCAGTTCATAAGAATTTTACAATATGACAATCAGGTAACACCTAAAGAGTACACTGAGAAGAAGATCAGTTAGATGACTTCAGGTGGGATCTACTT
>VZRE01006141.1:0-132684 GCA_013396775.1 Cephalopterus ornatus
TGTTACTTTTAATTTGACTAGATATAGCTCCTTGTCTGCATACATGTCTGTGCTTAGGAATGCACATCTTATAGAAACAGAGATAGTAGCATTATGGTGGACTGTCTCTGTAACGGGTCTTTGACGTCTTCTCTGCTCTCTCGATGGATCCTGTTCAGACAGAATATATTTTAGCTTCACAGGTATTTTATCTATTTCAGATTTATACTATTCTGCTTTTTTTTGAAACAACATTCCCAAGAATTATTGGCTTCCAAGGGTTTGTAAAAAGAGCAGCCCCTAAAGCCAGGAATTTGTCTCAAATTAGTGGAAAAGTTTAAAGGAAATACTGTGTGATCCTGCAAGATCTCTGTAACATTGTAAAGCAAAAGCTTATACTTTTCCAGTTCTTCACATTATACCAACTTCCAGCTGGCAAAGATCCTTGGCATAGTGCTTGGCTTTCATTGTGGTTGAAATTTTAAATGTACTAGTTTCAAATCTTCCTGTATTAAAAACCATATTTTAAGATTTCTGGTAGCTATTAGGATCTGTCTTAGATCTGTAAGGATCCTTCCTTAAGGAGCTTCAAGAAAAGTTTTGTGACAAGTTTGTCAAAACCTCTGAAAAATAAAAAACATACAATGAACTATCAGTGTTATGATGTAGTGCAAATTTCTCACAAGTACATTAGGGAATTAAAAGCAAGCACTACTACTTGTAGCAATGGTCACATTTGACAGTTTTCAAACTCATACCAAATGCTGACGTGCAAATTTGTTACTTTTTAATTAATCATGTAAAAGTTAAGTTAAATAAATACATTCTAGCCTTTGTATAGCTTCTTTTAAGAAGCTATATCTAGTCAAATTAAAAGTAACATTAAGTTACTTTATTTAATTTTTAAATTTCATCACTGGCTTTTCTTAATGCTCTTTTTGCTTTCTAAAATACAGTCCTCTTAACTTTGAATTGGGTAAACCAGCATATCCTCTAAAGTCAAGAGAGCCAAAGATAATGTCGTTCCACAACCCATCTACAGACCAGTTATCAACCCTTTGTCACAGATCTCTCCTCTTTGTCCCTTACATATACCCCCATCTTCCTTTTTGTTACTGACACATGATGCCTACCATAAGGCAAATAAAGCATAACACAAAACAAATAATGTGTAAAGGATTTTCAGAGTTAAGATATAAGGAACAGACTTCAGGTTGTTTAGACTTAGGAATCCAGTTGTTTCTACAGAGGGCCATTGTATGTATTTGCTTTTACTCATATAAATGTAAAATAAGTGTCATACGTATTTATATATTACATGAACTGCTGAGGCAAAACAGCAAATAAGCAAGCCATATGTGAGAGAAGCTAAAAGGCCTGAATAGGCCAAAATATCTTGCACTAGAGTCAAGTTTTATAAATACTGGGTGCTGTGGAACACCATTGAAAAAGTAGTTTTTTTGGGAAGCTGAAACCTTTGCTTTTTCACTGTGTAAAGGACTTTAGGCATACAAATGCCTGTAATTGCCTTATCAGTGATGGATATATGAAGAATTCTTGTTCAGACTTTAAAACTGAAATAGTGAGGAAGAGAGTGAGTCCGAGTAAGTTCGTATTCCTTTTGAGGGCCGGTCTAATTGGTGATCTTACATCAGCAATTTCAATCACTTTGATAAGGCAGCACTGAACACTGTGTGTGGGAGTTGGGAAATAAAATGGTCTTGTAAACCTTCATTGCTCCAGCCTGTATCTTTGAATAAGCTGTATAAGAGAGGGACAAAATAACTTTGATTGCTGGGTAAGTCCAGAGCACAAAAAATGGTACTCAACAGCTTGAAACTGATCTGGAAGCCAAGCACTGCCAATATAGAGCAGTGGCACAACATCTCCCTTCATTCTTGTCCCATTCAAATGGGGACCCTATAGAGTCTGTGTGGGCTGAACTCCCTACTGGTGTAGCATGAGGAAGACAGAACAAGGGGCATCAAACCAAGGAATGAGAGTTGTGTAGAACTGTTTTTGAAGCCTGTGCATGGCTGGAAGTTCTCCCAGGATCTGTTTATCAGACAGAAAAGACTACAAGGAGGGTGTTGAAGAGCATTAATTTGTTTTTATACATTCTTAAAACTCTCTTGTGTTTAAGACTGTATAAAGAGAAGAATATTCTGACAAGTTTCTTAATGCATTTAACACTGATCCTACTGAAGTACTAGAACGCCCAATTTTATACTTTGCTGAGATGATGTAGTATGGATGATTCTAGAAACCTTGATGTTCCCGTTTCTCTTACATTTTTATAAATCCTGTGGTAACATCAACATTACTGTTATACACATAAAAAGATAGTCTATTTTTGTAAGGTCTGAGCAGCCTAAGACCTTTTACCTGCATGGAAACTGTCTAGGAGTTTATTTAGTGTGAGAGAAGGGGTCTTGGATAGAAAAGCATCCAGGAAGTAGGTTGGGTCCTTTGACAGACTTGAGAACAAAAAGAGGCCACAAACTTTGTCACCAGTTGTGTCACCAGTCTCAAATGTCAGCAAGGAAATCTGTGTTGGGGAAAACATATTTATGTTGAGTGTTTTTTTTTTTTTTTTAAGTGTATAGAAAGACTGGTTCTTAGTGTGAGTGAGGCTGTGTAGTCTCTGACTATGCTCATTGAAAACCCATTGCATCTTTTTTTAAAAGCTTTAATGTGCTTGGTATTTAATGAATACAGAATGTAATTCATAACTTTATTAGTCAATTATAGTAGTCTTAAAGGACATAATTTCACATGGATTGCTCTCCTTCACCCAATTACTACTCCATCCCAGTCATCTTAATTACTGAGAAAGTTTTTGTGTAACTTTTTTACACATAAGCACTATGTAACACAGAGAATTTAGATTTGGCTAGTTTTGCACACAAAAACAACTATGTCCTCCATTTTGAACACCACAGTTGTCATGCAAAATATATTTTCCAAATGTGTTTGATGGTGTTAAATCCACTGTACAAGCAAGTCACACTCAAAGTCTTCTGAAACACACACTCAAGAATTCCTATTGCTTCCTACTTCAGCAAAAAAGAATAGAAAGATTTGTCTGCATTGACAATCCAATTAAAACAGCAAGGTGGCAGGAATGATATCAATTCCTATGAAAGCACTGTTTTGTGATGTGCTGCCTGCCAGTCATTTGTGGCCCTCCTTCTGGGAATTGTGGCATAATAATCTACAGAAAGGCAAAAAGAACAACTCAGAAACCAATTTGAATTGTTGACCTATTTTTGGTACTCCACCATTCCTGACAGAAGTTTAAATGATCCTAAAGAGTTATTATGGGGGTGCCAAAACAGAAAGCTGTAATACAGAGGCAGGAAAGTGAATGATTACTTTTATATCTGTCATTGTTTCCAGCATCCAAAGAAAAATTCCGTGTTTTGTCCACCAAAGAGTTATTTTGCAATAAAAACCAGAGATCAGGAAAGTTTCCATCAGGATTCCTGGTAGCTATCAAATGAGTATTTGTAGGCAAGAACTCGCTGCTTATCCTGTCTTTGATTTCTGCTATATCAACTTCAAAGTTGATACTGAAAATAAGAAGTAGCAAAAAGTTTCTGAAGTCATTCTGCCCTCTCTAAGTTTGTGCACTATGTAAAGGATGGAGATGGTGGTTACACATTTTGCAAAGTGTATGTTGCTGAGAATATGTAGAGTGGTCTATAAAGGTCATGCAGGGTATTTGCCTTCTTGACACAAGTCTTTGTGTCTTTGTGTCAAAAGGGGTTGACTCTGTGGCATGATCTGTGCTATTTCTACCTTGGGCCATGATGCATTCACACTGAAACCTCCATTTATATTTTCTTTGCTTTCAGGGGATCCCTTTAAATACCTGAGGTTTTTTTCCCCCAGTCTGCTCTTAGTGCAACCACTGCACAAGACAGCACAATTCTGGTTGCAATACTGTGTATTAGGCAGAGGTCAAATGGGTAAAGGAAAGAGCAAGTTGTGTATATTGGGCACGAGTGTTTGTTGCTGACATATTCTGGCTGCTGACATGTAAAGTCTCATTCATTAAGGGCTGCATCTGTGCCACAGTTATTTATGTGTAAATAAATTCTTTGCTCTACTGGGAATCCCAGGGAATCTGGTACTGAAGCAAATATCACAGTCTTCAAAATCAAAGACTGGAGGGAACAATGGAAGATGCATGTAATTTGTATGCCTGACAAATAGATCTCTTACTGACAAGTTATAAATCAAATTAATATTATGGATATGAAGCTTTAAAGGGGAAAACAAGGCACTGTAGTAAAATGTCATGGGGTTTTTTTTAAAGAATATGCTTTTTTTAATCCTTGAACGTTTGGTGGTAAGAAGGAACCCCTTCCCTCCCTTCTCTAACTGTTGATCAGAATAACTTCTGACAAAAAGCCAATGGTAATGCACACAGTCCTGTTACAAAGCATTTGCCAAGTGAAATTCCTAGCAACTACTGCAGAGAATTCACAGATGTGTTCAGCATTGTTTTCCCAAAGAAATTGTCAATCTTATCACTGTCTACCTTGTTTTATGCTTAGTCATTTTAAAACCAAAAAGCCTTGTTTCCAAAAGGTCTTCAAAATGTGGATCAGCTGTGCAAGGATATAGGGAGGACTTCCAAAATTTTCGGGGAAACTGCTTTGCTATTACCACATGGTAAGGATGTGCTTGCTGTTTATCTCATTTTTCCTGCTCTGAAGATTATGGTTAAACCCAGCCTATTCCTATTTGTGGTATGGAGGGCATGAGGTAGGGTTAGTACCTCTCTTCTGCAGAAATCGGTGTTTTTTTGAGATCTCTCCCGTTATAGTCCACAGACCCTGCGTGCATGGACTGTATGCAACATTACCCCAATTGTCAGGGGAATTGTCCTCAGCTGTTCTACTTTCCAAGAAGAAATCAAAAATACCTGTCCATCTTAATAGTTATTTTTTAAACCTTCTGCAAGTAATACACTCAATGTTTAAGAGTTAAAATGGGCTAAGGTGTCCCATGTGAACAGATATGACTAAAAACTCTGAGAATCTGAGTGATTTGCCTATTCTGAGAATCCCAAGGAAAGTCTGGAGGCTGGCGTCAGGGTTTACTCTCTCACCTTTAAACTTAGGTTGCTCTCAAGATATGATGCTACCTGACATGATGGAGTAATGTGTGAGAAACAGAATTTTCACCAAAGATTCTGTGTATTACAGTTTGTGATTAAAGAACCTGAACAAACAATCTTGAATCCTTTCCTGCCTTTCCTAACTGTTTGAGAAGTGTTGAAAAATGTTGCGAGTCATGGCCATGTAAACAGAAAAAATGCTTTCATTTTTATAACACTGAACTTTTGTCTAGAGAGCTATTATATAATAAAGAACATAAGCAGATCAACTTTATTTAGCATGCACTACCATAACTACAGAATGTGAACATGTTGGTGACTTTATTGCGTTGAGTAAAATTAGTAATTTATCAAACATAGCTCATCTCTCAAATTATTTCTGTAATAGTATTGGTTCTTTGAGGAGCTTTGGGTGTGCATGGTATATTTTGAGTTCTGAGTGAATTTCAGCAACTATAGTTTATGCTCTGTTTATTTATAGATTAACAGATCCATGTCCACAGTAATAGCTTCCCCTCTTTATCCTTCTCCTCCACCATTAGAAATAGGTTTAGCTTAGCACTTACTAGAAGTGAGAAATTAAGTATCCAATTATTTTAAGTTATTTTTGTATTAAATATCTTTTAAGAAGCTGTAGGAAGATTACTGAAGGATTATTGGGTTGTAAGTTTCCAGTGGTTGCTGGTAATTCATTGTGAATAGCACTCTAACAACTTGTAGTGACTGGCATAATTAAATGTTTCAAATTTGCTGTAATTTTTGCAAGACTTACTGCTAATTAGTCTTCTTTTTTAATCTTACTTGTATGCTATGCTATTGAAACACCTACTTTCAAAAGTAGGTATTGTCACATCAATATATTTTTCAAATATGGTATTATTACTGTAACTTATGCAGATTCTAGATCTGTGTTTCATCCTTCTCTCAAAAGTTTTGTAAACACTGTTCTCTTTACACAGTGAGGCCACCTGGCAATAATATTATTAAGATTTTTTTATTTCCAAATTAAATAAAGAATTTAAATACAACTATTAATCTTAATGGTGAGCTTTCTAGAATCTAATAGCTTCCTCTTTAGAAGAAATGGTATTGCAGAATAAATACCTCTGATAAAAGATAAGTGCATTTTTCAAGGTAGACAAATTATCTGGATAACTTTGGAATTTGGAGTTGTGATTTTCTGTCCTTTTTTACTTTTGAGACTTGTGGGTATGGGTCTGTTTTGTTGTCACCTTACTGGACTGATTGCTGTCTTTACTTATCTTTGACAAGAAAATTCTTGCTTTCTCTTAGGTGTTTCTACATTACATGTTAGTTGGGAAAAGCTTCTCTTTCCCTTTTGTTCAAATGTGTTCAGATTGCTAACTGAAAGCCAGAAGAAAGCAAAAAAAATGTCGTTTTGTCTGGAATGGCAATATTGGAATATTTAAGAACAGGGCAACTCAAAAAGGATGATGAAGATAGGATGAAGTGAGACATATCTGACATAATTCAAAAATAGAGGTTCTTGGCCTCTGTCTCTGCCTGAGGAGGTTTGTTACTATATAAATAAATTGAATTCCTCTTTCCAATGTTCTGTGCTACTTAAATATGCTGACTAAGCTGTTTCAGCACTTTGATCTTCTGCCATGATCTGGCCCCAGCTGTACTTTTATCCTCTTCAAAAGTATTCTCTCACAGCAGTGAATTTGGCCCTAAGGAAATGAGTATGCAGATTTCCTTTCTTTCTCCATTAAATACTACCTAGATGGCAGTCTCTATTGAGCAAATAAGCTGGTAAATTATTCCCCAAGGATTTATTTTTTAATCCACTAACAATAGAATCTACTTGGTGACCTTAAAGCCCTAGAGATAAGTGCAATATTTCCCTGCAAAGGAAATTATTTAGGAGCTATGTTTTTGGGACTGGTATTATTGGATGGAATCCTGGGGTATTTTATGTGAAGTGCAGCTATTTGTGAAGACTTGAAAAGTGGACATGGTAGTGGACACATCTGTCATGTTTCATTGCAGTTCAGATGGGGTATTCTCTCTGGCTTCCAGCTCTCTTGCCCGAACGGCAGGGAGTTTGACCTGTTCTGTGTCCTATCTGTCAGCCCTCTGCTTTGGAGACCCTGTATGGCCATGTCTGCTTAAGACATTGCTGAAATCTGTTTGCCTTGTTCAATTCACTTGTCCTCAATCTTTAACATAAAGGGTATACCATGAGAAGATTTATTACTGAGGAAACTTTACTTTCTTTTCTGTACTCCAAAGCGTAAATAAAAATGCTGTTAAAGGTGTTTAGAGACTTTAGGAAAACAGAGGTAGATGATACTCATTGAGGAACTTGACTTTCTTCCAGTCATTAAGCTTTCAGTGTGCTATTTTCCATAAAGGTATCTCCATAATGGTAGTTTTATTTCTGTAAATAGATTTTTCTGTGCATGGGAAATATGAATCCAAACTAACATGTAGTGAACATCAGCAAAAATTTGAATGCTTCTGTTGTTTCCTCTTGTGATAAAAATATGTTGAAATATTATAAAGAAATGTGAAGCAAGACAATATTAAGGCTTTGTACATCTCTTTCAATTGTTTGTTTTCAGAGAGAAAACTGTGATCATTGCCTTTGTTGTACAGGAGAACAGAACTCAGGTTTTCAGAAATTCAGTCTTTACCTCTTTTCAAAGCACACGTGATAACTTCCTTATGTTGATATATTTTTGATTCTTATAAAGATTTATGGCAATGGCCAGTCTGTACGTGACAATTTATAGGTGGCCACCATGATAATTTAGGCCTGTAATCCAAAACCCAGTAGCTTCTGTTGAAATGGAATTCAAACTCAGTGTTAACTAGGCTGAGTTGACAGTCTGCATCGACCTGGTTTAAATGCCAAGTAGCTTAGTAGCTTCCATTCTGCTTTCATTGAGGACCATCTAGCAAAGGCCATCACTGCACATGTGTTTTAATGGAAATAAGGTGCCACACTTGTAATTTCTGCAATAGCTTATTCTCCTTCATTTTGTTACCCTGTGTAAATATTTCTCCATTGCATCGCTGCCATCAAAGCTGTAAATCAAATCTAATTTGTTTTATATCTCTTTTTTTTTGGTTTAACAGATGATGTCACCAATATTGCTCAGGAATCCCTACTTACTGATGAGGAAGAGAACGTGCCAACAGGAGTAGGAGTTGCAGAGTGGAAAGAACAAACATATCTAGTGACTCAGCTACTGGTGCTGCTCAGTCTTCACCTCTTTATGTTCAAATTGAACACAACTGCCTCAGAAACCTGTGGAAAAGATAAGGTAATGTGCATTGCCAGCATGTTGGGCGGGTAGGAAGAGAAAAAATCTGCCATACAGATATAATGGTATCAATTTATTAGAGACAATATAATTTGAAGCTTCAAGTTTTAAGTTCTTTTTTGTACTGAGAAAGACTTCAAACCCAGCCAGATACTATAGGCGGTAACACAAACTGAATCTATATGAAGCTTTTGTCTTTGCTTGAGGTGCTTTGGATCTCTTTACATAGAGGCTTTCTGGATTCACTGAATAGATTTTTTTACATTATGAACATTTTCTTACTTGTGTTTTTTTAAAATAAATTTTGTAAGTAATTTCCTCAGCACCACCACTACCCATGGCATCTAAAGTGTGCAGTACAGAAGGGTGCTTAGTGTCTTATGTTTATCATATGATTGCTAAATTGACCACTTTTATTTCAGCTATGTCTGTCACCATTATAAAGAAGAAAGGCTTTAATTGCTTTGTTCTCAGTCAGATGCTAAGCTCCTTTGACAGACTTTCTCAATTTATATGTGTTTATAATATGCATATATCAGGGTATTCAGCAGGCAGCTATATATGCCATGCATAAAACCCACTCCAATATTTTGTTTGCCTCAAGGATCACCTACCAAATGGGGAAAATTATCCAATCCCTCCTATTAGAGGAGTATGGTAAGGATGACAGTTTAATGTGGTGACTAATTTTGAGGTTTTGCATCTTGTGGTAGTCCTGCAGTGGAACTGCAGTGATGATAGAGTTATTAGAATTAGAAATATTAGGAAATAGGCAACCCACACTCTCTATAACTGTTGTTTCTGCAGCAAAATGCTGCAATGAATCCCTAGAAATGATATTTTTATCTAGAAAGACATCGAGAATATAGTTGAAGTTTGCCAGAAAACTGTAATGCAAAAAGAATGAGAACGTTCAGTCACAGATGTATCTAAAAAATTATTGCCATATCTAAGTAACAATAACAGAAAGTAGATGATGATGATTTTGAAAAGAATTAAAATGCTGAAGTCTAAACTCAGCTGATGAATATTATAACTTGACTTTCTGCGACGGTGAATGTATTTTGATTTTTAAATTTAAAAGGAATGCCATTTAAAGCTTATTTTCCTCCTGTTGTCCTTTAGACTGTTTATGCCTGTACATCCAGACAGTTGAACATAGATTAAAAAATTGATTTAGACATATTTTATTTAGCTGACACTGCTTAATGAAAATGAAAAATTCCAAACATAGAGAGTCTTCAACAGCTATTTTGTACAGTATTTTCAACAGTATTTTGTAAAATGATTTTGTCTTGTGCAAATTACCTACAAGGAGGCTTCCTAGTACTTGGAAATAGCTTATGTGGGTCTTCATTCTCTGGATTGCTTATGCACATTTACCCAATGCTACAGAAAAAAACCCTACATATCTGGCCCCTATTTGTCCTATTTATTAGTCATATTTCCTGCATGTCAATGTCTTTTTATTTGGCTAGACTATTTCTGATCTCTCTAACCTGTCTTCTCAGAATGGTGGTGTTCTCCCAGGCATTCATGTAGGAACAGGCATCATGCAGCTGTGTGCTGGCACTTTACTTTAGAGGATGACTGGCTTCTTCTGTGAAAATTCAGCAAATTTGCTATAGCATATCTGGTCCTAAAATAGGGCCAGACACATCTTTTTAAATGTCTCCTTCTTTCTTTTGCTGACTGATCATGAAATCTAAGAAAAATTGGTATTTTCCCCCTTTCTTTGAATTGATAGAAATTAAAATGAGATAAGCTTTAACATTATTCTCATGTTTCCATTTTTTTCTTAACATCCTTTGAACAATCCATCTGTGCCGACTAATCCTCTGTACAAATGTTGCTTACGTTCACTGCCATGTTATTATGGATCCATTATTCTCCAAACACAGAAAACAAGTACTATAACACGTTTGTGTCTGAATAGTTTTTCTTACTTGCTAATATAAGAAAGTAATACATTTGGGTAGCGGATAGCTGTACAGCTGCTGGCAGAATTCCCACACATGTTTTGCCATTAGATAAGTCTGTGGCTGGTAATGGTCGTGTTGAGATAAGATAGGTAACATTTCACTTAGTCATCTAAAACTAATCCTCTGTGCGTTGAGTGTTTCCAAGAGGTCTTAAAAAGAAAAGTAAGCAAACTTTTCTGACAAGTTGGAGAGGTCTCTTGAATATATAAAACTTGCTGTCCAGTATTAAGCATAATGGACCTTCAGTCTTTTTATGAAGCTCCGTGTATATTCATAAATGAGTAGGAATGGAAAAAGAAGGTATGGACCATGAGAAAACTATAGCCTCTGTGGTGTGCACTCAGTAAACAGTAGTGAGAGGCCATGAAGTTGACAGTTTTGACAATTCCTTAGGATATAACATTTTTGGTATATTTTTCTTGATAAATAGGCTCTCTCATGGTTATAGCTGTCTTTCTAGCTTTTTTGTTTGTTTTTCTCAGCTCTTCAATTAATTTTTAACATAAATAGTTCTGCATGTGTTATGAATATTGAATAGCTTTGATAATGTGATTTGATTATAGCAATATATGTTTGTGCGTGGGGGAAGGCGTGTTTTATGCATAGCATTGTATAAATGTTGATTTCCAGAAGAATAATTTTGAAGGATACTAAATTGTCTCAAAACCTGCAACTTAACCTTTCTGAAGGAAACCATGTGCACATATGCTCATACTATCTTTATACTTACATATGTTCAGTATGAGGATCTTCGTATTACAAGTAGTCTTATGCAAAACCGTATTTTAAAATGTGCCATTATGTGTTGCCATATCGTAATGAGCTTGGACAACAACAACCAATTTCATGTTCTTGCTCAGTAACTCAGCGCTGCAGTTCTGCAATCAAGTACTCTAGGGTGGCATAATGTGTTATTTTGAGGAAACTTTTTCCTGTCAGACTTCTGTTTAATTCGTGGAGACTATCTTTCTCTGCCTTGTGTGATCTTTCTGCATACCTTATATTTTACTTAAAATTTGGAGTCAGTGTGCCTGAAAAATATTACTTGCTGAAACATTTCTATTTCCCAGCTGAGTTCACTTTTTATTTAGTGTGGACTGTGATCTGTGTTTGTGTCAGAAAATAAACTTTAACACAAACTAGAAAGTCTACCTAGTGTTTGTTTGAAGAGTAATGGAATCATATTTATTCACATTTCCTTTTGAAAAATGTATTAGTAGCTTTCATGTGTGTTGGTTAAAGCAGGAAACAGAAATAAGGTCAGCAAAATATGGAGAAGAATGAATGTCTCATAGGACCATATGTGTGAGTATAGGAACTGGATTGAATAAAAGAGCATCAGCTTAGCAGTGCTAGTTAGCAAATACAACCCACCACAATGAAGACAAAAAACCCGTTCCAGTGAATACACTCTTTTGGGTCTGAATGGAGTGGAGTAGCATAAATATACTTCATGACTGCAGAATCAACAGAGTTCTGATTTGTGCTGAAAAATTGCTTGCACATCAGAGATGTTAATCTGAAGATACAGTATTAGCATAGGATTCTATATGGTAGCAATTTTCAGATATTCTCCTAAGTTCTGTCTTACTCACTTTCTGAGAGTATTTTGGTCTTGAAGATGAAGTTTTGTCAGCTACAAAGTCTGAAACCTATTTCACTGATTGAATCTCTGTAATCCTCTTTACCTGAATTATTTTTAGATGTTGAGTCAGTGTTTAGAGATTGTCTCCAAATGAAAGAAAGATACATTAAACATTTAATGGAAAAAACACCACATTATTAAAACCAGAAGTTTTACTGAGTATTGAAACTTATCACATGTTTATCATTAGGACAGCTAAGGGACCAAGCCCAGCCAGCACGGGTTCATGAAAGGCAGGTCCTGCTTGACCAACCTGATCTCCTTCTAAGACAGGGTGACCACTTAGTGGATAAGGGTAAGGCTGTGGATGTCTCAATCTGGACTTCAGTAAAGCCTTTGACACCATTTCCCACAGCATTCTCCTGTAGTAGCTGGCTGCTCATGGCTTAGACAAGTGCACTGTTTGCTGGGTAAAAACAGATGTCGAGGCCCAGAGAGTGGTGGTGAATGGAGTTAAATCCAGCTGGTGGCTGGACACCAGTGCTGTCCCCCAGGGCTCAGTACTAGGGGGTTGGTATCCTGTTTAGTATCTCTATCAATGACCTGAATGTGGGAACCCGCTGTCAGTTCACAGATAACACTGAGCTGTGTGGGAGTGTTGAACTGCTGGAGGGCAGGAAGGCTCTGCAGAGGGATCTGGAGAGGCTGGATCGATGGGCCAAGGCCAATTTTTTGAGGTTCAACAAGGCAAAGTACTGGGTCCTGTCCTTCAGTCACATCATCTCTGTGCAGCACTACAAGCTTAGGGATGAGAGGCTAGAAAGTGATCCAGTGGGAAAGGACCTGTGGGTGCTGATTGACAGTGGCTGAACATGAACCAGCAGAGTGCTCAGGTGGCCAAGAAGGCCAGTGGCATCCTGACTTGGATCAGAAATAGTGTGGGCAGGAGGACCAGAGCAGTGATTGTCCTCCTGTACTTGGCACTTTGGAGGCTGCATCTTGAGTACTGCATTCAGCTTTGAGCCCCTCACTTCAAGAAAGGCATTGAGATGCTGGAGCCAGTCCAGGAAAGGCCAACAAAGCTTCAGAAGGGTCTGGAGCACAAGTTTTATGTGGAGCAGCTGAGGGAGCTGGAGGTGTTTAGATTGGAGATCAAGATGAGGAACTCTCCATAACTACCTGAAAGGAGACTGTAGTGAGGTGGAGGTTTGCCTTTCTTCCAGATAACAAGTGACAGGACCAGAGAAAATGGCCTCAAGTTGCACTAGGGGAGGTATAAATTGGATATTAGGAAATATTTCTTCCTTGAAAGGGTTCAGGCATTGGAACAGGCTGCTCAGGGAAGTGGTGGAATCACCATCCCTGGGAGCGTTCAAAAAAAGTGTGGTTGTGGCACTTGGGGACATGGTTTATTGGTGATCATGGCAATGCTGGATTAATGGTTGGACTTAAAAGTCTTCTTTAACCTTAGCAATTACATGATTATATGATTGCAGTGCCCTGCCTTGGGGCCAGTAGTGGTTTATGATCCAGGATGAATACTCTCTATTTAAGACTTAGAAAACAGGGATAAGAGGAGCTGACAACTAAAGTTTGTTAAAGAGTGTGATAGACTAGTGAGTCCGAGTAATATGTAGATACAATGATGGGTTTTTGTTCTTCCTCTGAAGTCAGAACCATCAGGGATAAAAATCTGTGTATAGTCCTGAAGATGAACAGGATGGAAAATGTTGAGGAGTGGAGGGGTTAAGAGATAATTAAATTATTTGAATATTAAAAAAGTTTAGATTTGATTAGTTGTCAACCCCTGAACAGAGTGCTGTGCAGGCTTGATAAGCACCTTTGCCACAACAACCCTGTTAGCCTGTGCACTACTTGCTATGAAAAACCAAAGTGAAAGTTTGAGGGTGGGGTGATAAATTCTGGTTGCCTTATTGAAAATTTAACTTTGAATTAAGAAATGCAAAGGGGAACCAGGTGAGGGAATATACAGTGATGTAAATGACAAGTCTCTGATCTGTGGTGGAGGCATTTCTATTGCTTCATTGAAGAGCTTGCATTTCTGTATTGAGGAAATACTGTATTGAGGGAATAGTCTATTGCCTTCTGGTTGTTTCAGACAAGAGGTGGAAAGGGATGCAAAAGGATTAAACTACATTACAATGCTTCTGAGACTTAACCTGGTATTGTTTTGCCTTTAGGATCAGTTGCACTTTATTCCATCTGTTCAACTGTGGTGGTTTAGTATTTCTGTGCTTTTCAGGAAACTGTGGAAAGTGACTTCCCATCTTTCTCAAGTAAAACAACTCGTGTTAAATTGCTTGCAAGAGTGAAGTTGTAACAATTTCCTGCACAAGCATAATTTCATATTTTCCCCTGCCTTAATTAAATGATGTAAGAAGATTATGAATGTTTGGGGGTTTTTTTCAAGTTAATAAAAGTCAATGGTGTGGGGGGGAGCAGACAAAAGGCTGGTGGAAAGCATTTTCCAGGTATTCTGGATGTTATTACAACCCAAGGAAAAAAAAAAGATTTTGTAGTAGAAGGGAGGGGGAGAGTATTTGGGCATTTCAATTAACTTGAAACAACCAATGTAAGATTTAAAAGTGCACAGTGAAAGGAAACACATAACCTAGCTCTTTACTGGTGAAGACCTGCATATCTCAAAGGAAACATCTAGTAATTTCCTATCCTTAATTCCTTGCAAAATTTGGGAAGTGTTAGTGAAGATCTTTGTAAATTTATGTTTCTAGATTTCTACTGCTAAAAAAATAGTAAGTAGTATATGTTTGTAGAATAGCCATTTGAATTGATATTCCTGGGGAGGGGAATGAACATGTTTACACTTAAAAGCTCCCAGTTTTCACATTGTTCACTGAAACAGGCAGCATTTCAATATTTCCCCTTCGTTGTACAAGAGCAGTGTATGCAGGTAACAAATAAGTCTTGGTTCACATGCAATTTTAAGCTTTCATCTCACCCTTATATTTTTCTTCTTCCTTTTCTGATATAGACACCTATTTCTTTCCTTTCTTCTATATTTGAGAACTGGTGGTTGTGGGGAAAGAGCAGACAAAGAGAAGATCGGACTCTCACTTAAGTTAGTGATAACAAGTGGGCTGCATCACTGAGAAGATTAGTTCTCTTTCTTCCTTTATTAGAGTCTTCTTAAGCAGAGTCCATTCTGGTAGTCCATTCCCCAGTGTAATACTGCATCCACCACCCACACCACATCTTCTTTTTTTTCCCCCTGTTTTGAAAACAAATAATTAAAGTTTTTGGTAGTATAGCTTTGCTATGTAAGAGGTGAAAAACTGCAATGTTAGTGCCATACCTTAAAGCAGAATCTTATTCACATTTTCATCTAAAGTTTAGGGAGATGGTGTGTGATGTAGAAAGAATAGTTCTTTTAGCAATATGTATTTCCATATTTTTCCACTGTCTTCATTCAGACCAAGTGTGCCAGTAAAGTCACTGCCAGCACCCTAACTTTTGAGGCTTCCCTCTGCCACCTCTTTTAAAGGATGAAGTGGGAAGAGGAACAGAACTAAACACTAAGACCAATTCATAGCAGAAATTACATGAATATGAACATATTTTTACACATATTATTTGGGTGCAAAGTTAGGATTGCTACTGTGTCCAATTTACATGATAATGCAACTTGAATAAAGATTTTTGTCCATGGGAAGAGATGACTTACAGAACCATTTAGACCTTGAAGAGAACAGCCTTCTTTGTAGGCACCATGGGAAGAAGGAGGTTGTGTTCTTAAGCAATGAAGCATAAACATCTTTCGTTCAAGCACTAGGACTTCTGTAAGCTTTAGGTGACATGTCTTGGCCTCACCTTATGTAAAACACTGTCCCATCTTCACGATCTGCTCTCTGAAGCAATATAGTGCAAGGAAATCTTGATATCTTAATGAAGGAAAGATATTATATAGATGAAGAGAGATAAGGATGTTTTCTTAAGATTGAACAATAAATCAATTTTTAATTCCACTAAATGTCCAAAACAGCCTGACTATGACAGCATTCAGCAGTTTAGGATACACTGCTAGCAGTACTGTGTCCCCATAATTTTAGGAAGCTTTATTTCTGTATATATATACATGTATATCTGTATGTTTGTGTATGTGGATTCATTTAATTCCTTTATTTTTCAAAATACTTTCAGACAGTCTAATCTGGACAGCAGGCAGCCTCACAGTCTATAGTAGTGTGTCACTGAGTAATTCTGGAGGTTTATATTGATATCTAGTTGCCTGTTTCTCTCTTTTTAAGCTGAACTATCACTGAATGTGTCATTGTTTTTTAACATTCTAAGGGACACTATCCTTAAAATTATGATTTTGATACATGTATCTGGATAAATATATTTTCTGCAAGTCTTCATGGCAACCACATTCAACTCTAAGCATCTTGAGAAAGCACATTCCTACTTCTGGTGGCCAGTTTGCCAACACCATTTCCAACAAGTCTGGAATGGTTTGAATCAAATTTGCTGGCAGTTACCAGAAGGGTATTTTATTGGTAGTCTTCTCACGGTGGTGAAGCATTTTCTGTTTGTGAATGTGGGATGATGGTTACACAAAGAAAGCCTTTAGATCTCAAAGTTTCTCTTCTGTGCTCTTCTTATGCTTTGTCATGCTTGTCTCTGTCCTGTTTAACCAGGGAGAGAAACGAAAGTTTGTCTCCAGGCTCTTGCTGTGTTAGTATCTAGCTGTGCTTTTTACTGCCTGTCGTTTTAAGCTGCTGCTCGGCTCCCTTTCAGAATTTAGAGAGTTTAGAAAGCAAAGAGGCTACTGTCTGGCTGAAATACCCAGTTTAAATATTTTATTCCAGGTGATGCACTTCTATCAGCCAGAGTGAATGAAACTCTTCACTACAATGAACATTCACTCAAACAACAGTCCTTGAAATACCAGTGCTAGCTGGCTGACTATCAGAGCACTGTTGTGAGAAAGTTAACAGATCTTCCAAGGGAATTGCAGCTTTGTGGAACACTAAATTTGATGATTCCTGATAAAAGCAGTTGCAAGCTCTTTCTAGTTCTCATAAGCTTATTTTCTCTTAACCAAAATCCATCAAGCCTTAGCCCATGTGTTGCCCATAAACTAGTGATAATTACTGTTATCATCCAGCTAGATTGGAAATTAGATTTGAATGTGGGATGTCTTACTTTAAGAACATTGAAGTTGAGCAGAATTCCTTGATACAGTAATCAAACAAAAGGTTGAGGTCCTAAATTCCTGAACACAGGTAGATATTTTTTGGGGATTCTGTGACTCTTCAAAATTTAAGCAACAGCACTGCCAGTTCAGGAGTTTAGGAACTTGGCTTTAAAAGTGCAGCACAATGGGAACTTTGGAAAAAATAAAGCATGTTCTTTTACCAGTCTTCCTGTATTACTGCAATAGGCTGATATTTTCATTTTGGCTAAGAGTTCTGATTTTAATGAGATGTGTCAAAGTTGAGCCACCCCTTGGTAGGTGAAGAAGTTTTGTCATTAACCTGTTCAGCATTATAACTTCCTTTATTGTGCTGACTGATGTGTTCATGCTGCTCTGCACACAGCTGTGTGATTCTTCTGCGCCGGAGCGGTAAGGTGGAATGTGAGCTGTCTGGCACAGTGTGAGGTAGCTTGCAGGTTTAATGAAGGTAGAGAAAAGCACATAGTAATTATTGAAATCAGAGACAGTACAATGAAATAATACCACCTCTCTTTGCCTCAGTGTTCGGTTGGTAACTAGTATCACATCTGGGTACACCTTTTCTCATCCTTACACCTACATGACCTCTTAAGTCTATCCTATTGATTTACAAAATAATAAATATTCAAGTGGAATAAAGTGTTAGACAACCCTAGGTTTTATCTCATTGAATTCCACCTCTCTCTTGAGTCATCAGATTGGGAATCTGAACTCTCCCTCCAAGCCTTGCACTTTTTCTACACAGCTGTCATCCCTGAATTTTTCATTTTTCTAGTTTCAGTTTCAATTATTCTTGCTCTTTACAATAAAAATTATAATAATGATGAGTTTAAAAAAAATCCAAAGGAAGCTTTCTGCAAAAATCAGGTGAATAGCTAAGCAAAGGTGTTCTAGTAAAATTCAAACCCCTGAATTGGGCATAATGATTAATCTGTGAGGTGTCAGTGACAGTCAATAAAGGTATTAGAAGCTGTCTCTCTAGTTGCCATTTATCTAGGTCTAATATAGCAATGCTAAAACTCGTCCTTTCTTCCTGCTTCTCTCTTTATGCTTAAATATTATGTTTTAAAGGGAGTGCTGCTCCTCAGTGAAAGCTCAGGGGTCTCCCTGCATCACACCCAGGGCACAGTCAGAAGGGCTGGAGGCTGGGTGTACACTGTGCTGGACGGCAGGCATCTTGTCAGGTGTCCTGCCTGTGCTCGAAAGAAAGGAATTGGCACAGAGATCAGAGGAACAGCTCTGCCCAGAGCTGCCTCTCTGGAGTTGTGCGGTGGACCCAGCACCCCTAAAGCTCTCTTGCTGTGTAGCAGAGCTGAGTTTTGAAGGTTGTGGAGGGAGGACATTGTTTTATCATTTTTAGTTGCATTTGAACTTTGCCTTTTTGTGCTAGTGTCTTTTTAATTTTATATATGTCACAGGACTGCTGTTTGTAGCATTTTGTCTTTTCATATAGTTAGTAGAGTGATTTTAATGATTTAATGAACCTCAAAACAGTTCTGTAGGTGGAATTGGGTAAATATTAATAAAGAATGTACATTCATTGAAGCCAATTAATATTTTTATTTACTTTAAAGTCAGGGCATCAAGCTCATAAATTTTTGAGAAGTGACCTGGGTTAAGTTTTCAGTAACTACTAGTGTATTGAAGTGTTGTGTAGTGCAGAATGAAGGTGTAAGATTCCTTCCCTTCCTCCTGCCTTATCCTCTTCAGCTTGGATATTCTCTTGCGATAATTTGTTGTAAATGAAGAGCTAGTTGTTTTTTTGTGGTTTTTTTGTAGGATGCTTATGTCTTTTACTAGAATGAAGCCATTAATGTACTGGATGCTATCCAGTGTTACACAGTAGTACCAATCAAAAACAATATTTCAGTGTTATGTGGTTGTTAGTAGTAGGTACAAATATATTTGAGTGTGTCTAAATGAGTTTGATATCATCAGGATTGCATTTTTGTGAGCTCTTTTGGGAAAAAAACAATGAAAAAATGCTTAGAGTTTCTTAGTGCTTGCTTTCCATATACTATGGTCCTATAGGTCTATTGTTATTGAAACAAAAATGACTCAGGACTGTAGGCTGTGAATCTGTCAGTTAACAATAAAGATGTTTTTGGTTTTATCTGCCAAAAAATCAGAAGTGATACTTACAGAAGTGTTTCACAGTAAGGAAACTCTGTATTTCCCTAAGTGGGATAGGATTTAAAATAACCTTCAAAGGTTCTACTGTTACAGAAATAGATCTGTCTCTGTAGGTAGCTAACAAATGGGTATCTAAAATGTGACTAGTCCACAATATACTTAGAAAATTATTCTGATAATTTGTATTCGGATTTTTTTTGGCTGGGAAGAGTATTATTTTACAATCCTGTAGAGGTGCTTTTGCTTTTACCCATTCAATCATGTTTTATTACATAGAACTGAGAACTGAAGCAGTAAATGTAGGTCATCTGAACCTTGTGAGAAATGTGCCTTGGGCACCGGCAGCTCTGAACATTGTCTTTCCCATACAGTCACTGCTGGATTATCACTGTTTTTTTAAACTGTAACATCGGTGAACTGGCAGTTACTTCTGAAGTTAACATTGGACCGTGTCCACTGCATTTACTGTTGTCGGGTTCTAGGATAATAAAATCTATTTTAAATTTCTTGAATGTACTTAAATCTCATGTTCACAAGCAAAGTAAAAGTTATGGGTAGCCTGTAGTAGGCTCTGCAGTATTATAAGAGAAAAGTTGAAGTAAAATGGAAAAACACTATTTATGTGGAAGTGAAATGTCTAGATGAAGAAGCTTTTTATTTTTCTCCAGTACCTGAGTTATGGCTTGGTGTTTCAGCTGAGATGACTCATTCACAACTTCACCTTCCAGAAATTGTGTTGCAGCTGAATAATGTTGTTCAGATCTGAATTAAGACTGGAATGCTGAATTTTGTTTGACATAATTTAGTAAATTTTTCTTCTTATCATGTTATCCATATTTATTACTTGATTTTATAGGTGTACTTTTCCTGTCAATTACTGTTTATTACTGAAAGACTCACTCTCTAAAGATATAACCCTTCCCCTATTTTTGTGTATTCAGTACAGAATCATGTTTAAAGATTTGCATTTCTTTAAATGGAGTTATGTTTCACTAGAAAATATTACGCTCCCTTTTTTCTTCTCTTATTTTTCATGCTACACTTCCACATACTTTGCAGTAATTAATTTTTCTTTTTAACATCTAGAAGGATCATACAGCACCTCATTACTTAGTTTGAGGTCTTTTTTTGATAAAACAAGGGAAGAGATTGAGGCAGTGATAAAAAAAATCCTTTAAATCTGTTAAGCAAATAGAAGAGAAATTGGAAGTTAGGAATGGAACATTGTTCGGATGATTGGGTTTCTAGGTACATTAAGAATTTAATGGATTTCCCCAAACATCTAACAAAATCATGTTAAATATTTTGATCTTTTACACACCAATCCCCCAAACTATTGAACAGTTGATTCAAATCCAATCAAGTCTATTTCTTTCATTGTTAATGTTTTTCTTGAATTACAAATGCCCCTATACCTATCAAGTAAAGTGAGAAACTTAATACGTTCTGCAGACTGCTGAAAACATGATTGAGACTGCTGACTTGTGACTGAGAATCCATTATTCTTCCTATCCTTTTTTTTTGTGTCAGATATAAAATACATTCAAATGATCCTAAGGTTTTCAAGAAATGTGTAAAACTCACAGTGCAGGAAGTGGCTATTTTTATTCATGAGTGATTGTGAGACTGTATTGTGGTGGCGTCAGGAGTTTGCCTCTCGATTGACATATGGTGAGTTAATAAATAGGTTGTTGGTTGCAGCTTCTGCGTCAGTAAAATAAAATTTTGTTAGAGTAGAATATTTTTTCCTTCTATTTTTCTCCCTGTGTTTACAAGCTGCTTGGTAGGTTTTTTTATCCTGACCTTTATCCGAAAGTTAAGTGTGGATAGTCAGCTAGCGGGAAATGTATGTACTAACTGGTTCTAACCCTTTCATTTGGGAATTGAGATCCACCCTCCTCTGCTGGAGCCCCTGTGTGTCTGGATTATGGGCCACTCTGTGTGTATAGAAAGGCTTTGCGTTGTCATAGTTCCTGTTTTTGAAATAGGTAGGGCTGCAAGATGTATCTAGGGAAGATTAAAAATGGAGAAACTTTTCCGTGCCCACCAATGCAGCTTCATGGTGATGGTGGTGGGCTTTTCTTGTTTGTTTTGTTTTCTTTTTGTTTTCTTTTGTTTGTTTATTTTGTTGGTGGTGGGGTTTGTTCCTTTTTTTTCTGTTTTGTTTTGCAGTTTTGGAGGCTTGTTATGTTTAGTTTGGTTTGGAGGAGAAGGGTTTGATCCCCTCCCACCCTTTCATGTCCATAAGAGAAGTGGATGATTTTCTTCAGGTTCTGTGTCTAAGTTTTTATTTTACTTGAAAGATACAATTTTCAACTGTTGTGAGTTGTTGGAAAAAGATTGAAAACAATGATTGGAGAATTTTTAAAATTCTGAAGAGTGCTTCAAAGAGTAGTGCTGAATTCTTTATTTTCAAGGCTAATTTAAGTGTTAAATGTGATTTGAACAGCTTTGAAGAATGCGTATTATATTCAGACCTGCACATTTTCAAAAGCAGACAACAGCATCATTCTGGTACCTGATTGTAAGACCATATTTGTTAAGGGCTCTTAGTGATGGTGACTCTGACAGAACATAAACTCTGCAGACATTGAGAGTTATGCCCGACCAGGACTTCGGTGACAGGCTATCTTCTCCTGTACATAATTATAAGCTTAAATGTTCATATTGAATTGCTTAGTATCTTCATAATATGCTTGGGAGCATGGTATGGTCAGGAGAGATTGGCATTACTGAGCAAAATATATGTGGCAATCTCAAAACGCTCCACATTTCAAATCTCTTTTTCTGTTCTCTGGATGTTGTGTATATCCACACAGAGCAGTTACTTCACTTTCCTCATTTTACTGATGGAGAAGCAAACACTTAAATGTTCTTTTTTCCAAACTGTAATTGGAAAGGGGCTTGGGGGGATCTAGTGAGGTTAAAATTCATGTAGCCAGGCCAGTGAGGTATGGTTTTGGTTTCCCTAACTTAATTAATAATCGACTGAATTAAATGATATATAATCTGACTGCATCAGGAATTTTGTGTAAGGAGTTCAGGAATAATTCCTTGATAGAATCTGAATACCCCTGATACCCTTTGAGATAAGGAACAACTCATTTCCCTTTGCACCATTGTAAATACTAAGGAATTATTATAGGTTGCATTTGCATATCTATGTTATTTTAGATTTTCTTTACAAATTGTCCAGGGAAATAACACAAGCAACTGATTTTTAATCCAGATTTCCCATACATTTAAGGATTTTGGATGAAATATACTGGTTTAATAGTGCTTAGTTTTAGTCTTTAGCATCATAGAAACTCCATAGATTAGTAGTATGAAATTTCTTTATTAAAAACAATAATTCCTCACATTTCTTCTACTCACTGAAGAGTTCCTTGTTTTAAATTACTGTAAGAATATTGATGATTTATTTTTCTTGAATTAACTATTATGTGTAAAAACACAATAGCATCAGTGTTTGTTTGTTTTGTAAGGTAGATCTAATATATAAATAAAGTTAAAATTCATTTCCATTTCCTGATTTTTCATAAATTAAGTATTAAAAATGCTGAATATAAAGAATATAAGGAACAGATTAAATTTTATTGAATAGGATAAATTCATAGATTATTATATTTCAAAGGAAATGCGTCTGATATTACAGAGCAAAACAACCACTTCACTCAAATTACTTTAGCAAATAATTGGTAAAGTTACTCTTTTTTCAGTTGCTTTTTATGAAGAAAAGAACTCAATGGGAATATTGTCAAACAGGTTGAGACTTTTTGTCCTGAGTTCTGGTCACTTTTCATCTGATTTGACTTGTCATTTCGGGCAAGATACTTAACTCACCACCTGTTTACCAGTCCTTGAAGAGGAGAATAAAACTTAATGTGTTTCGTTTGACTGTATATAACACTTTAGAAATCATGTGCTCAGGAATGTATGGAGTTTTTATTCTGATACAATTTCTAAAATAACTCCCAGGCAGAAGTAGATTGGAAAGAACAAGTTATTGTTTGAAGACAATTTGATAGCAATTTTTTTGGAAATATAATACTCCAGGAATGTCATTCAGTATTAAGGTAGGAAGCCTTCTGCTTTGTCAACAGTTAATGATGAAATTATGTGGATATTTAAAATAATCAGAGAATGTGGGTTTGGAAACTAATTCAGCATCGATAGCATTTGTTCCTCATTTTGTTCTTGTGGAGCACCGGGTTATTCTTAGATGAGAGCAGAGAGGAAAAAAGTCACAGATTAAGCTTCTATAACTACTTATGAAACAAACTAGTCATGGGATTTCCTAATTATTGGAATTAGGGTTCTTTGTCTGTGATTGATATTCTCCTTGAATATTGCATAAAACTGATTTAAATAATTGAATACTTTTTAAGCTTAAAGCATGCTGGGAAATTAAAATGAAGTTAAATACTTTTGTGTCTTGATTATAGCTTTTCAAAAAGTATCAGCCCTGAACATAAGCAGTTTCCGTATATGATATTTTAAGAAACATTTTAAAAATTGTTTTCAAATTTTGTGATACATTTTTCATAGATGCTGATGCTGTGAGACTTGCATAATACAGTTATGCATTATAACTGATACATAAGGGTGAGAAACGCTCTCTTCTTCCTACTGGAAATGAACTATTCCTACTGAAACACTAGCCTCAGAGAACTTATGGTTTTCTCTGTGCCTCTTGGGAATCCTGAGCATGGTTCTAGTCAGATCTTGAATAAGATATGATTTCTGTTTATATACTGTATTTATCATAACTGTAAAGAGTTTTATTTCTGTGGACATCAGAATACAGTGAATTGGGTTTAGAGATGGTGAAATATTGTGTAACTTCTTATCTGTTTCTTTCAAACTCTAGTGCACTACGCAATATAGTATGTAATACAAGGAAGTTCAGCGTGCTTTAAAACCTGAATGTTAAGTCTGATGTTTGGTTCTGCTCAGTGCTGTAGCTTAATTCTGTTCCCACTACTTTGTTTCTTCCAGGACATGAGAGACTGCTCCCGTGATGGCAGAGATTTGTGGGAAAGATTTTGTTGAACACTACACGACTCTTAAATGCTAAAAGCAGAAGGCACTAGCTGGTAGCTCAGTGTGGAGCAAAAATTTTATTTTAAACTTCAAAAATAATTATGTCAAAGAAAAGTCGTGCCAAGGGAGAGAAGTCCGAGATGGAGATTGAAGCCTTGCAAGCTGCTAATGAGGAGCTACGAGCTAAGCTAACCAACATCCAGATAGAATTTCAACAAGAAAAAAGCAAGGTATTTGTCTGTCTATATTTTCTGATCATTCTTAACAGTAGCACTGTTAGAAACCAGCAGAGTTTGACACTAAAATGCATTAACCTTAAAATAAAAACTTGACAAAGAACTGAAATCAGAAGAACCACTAATAAACTGAAATTGGCGCCAACTCTTCTAAATAGCATGCAAAAGGAAGGAAATATCCTCAAATGTCCAGTCACTGAAATTTGCAGTCACAGCAATATAAATGGCATTAGCTTACTACGACTTAAAGGCAAAGTAGTTTTGTCGTTTATCTTAGCACTGAAACTGTATGTCTTCAAAGTCAAAAATCAGCACCTTATTCAAAACACGCCACTATGGAAATTATCTGTGTAGGAGACCTGATTTGCTTTGCTGAGGTTGTGATGCATCTGACTGCTAATGAAACAGATCCATCAATATTTGTCTGTCTAGCACATGTTCAACAGGCATTTTGGTAATCAAGAGAACACCTGGGAGAAATTATTAATTCATGAGGGACATATATATTTATAAAGATTAGTATTTACTTTTATATATCTCTGTAGGCAGTTGAAAATATGGGCAAGGCAGCAAGCTTATTTCTATTAGTTTATTAGTCTCAATTAGTGCATTTGACTTTGCACAAGACTGTTCTGGAAAGTAATCCATGTGCAGATGGATTTATCTGTGTTTGTTTGGTGATACTGTAGTTGCAAGTGTCCAAAGACTTACCAGTGGAACAAGTATGCACTGAAAATGTGCCCACTTTATGTAACATAGCTTTGTTCTACCCTTGCTTTTTTTTATCAGTGTAAAATGTGGAACCCTTGAATAACAATATTTCTGTATGTTCCAGTTTCTTTAATAGCCTTGTGTGTTACTCAACTTCAGATGGTCTTATTTTTCATATTCTAATTTACAAAGCAAACCAAAAAATGCAATCTTCAGAATGTATTTCTTACAGAGGAAAAAGAAACAATAAAGCTTTAATTCTTGTTTGACTGATGCAATAGGTTCAGTGTACATCAGCCAACTAAATCTGTGTTGCCTTGGAAATTTTTCTTCTTTGCAGACTAAAGCAAAAAGTCTTATGCATCAGGAGTATTGATGAGTGAACAGAAATGACAGGGGTTTTGCTATTGGCTTCCTCATCCAACTTCTGCTCTTTTTTGATATAATGAGAATAAATTTTAAAATAAGTGGCACAAACTTCTTGTGCTTCTTAAAATCACACACCATGGAATTTACTAGTGGCTGATACCCTCTATAGTTTACTGGGTGACAAATTGTGTATTTCACCATCATTTTTAGTGTCTCTGTTCCTATTTGGAGACTTGTTAGCTGATGGTAGATTACATTTACATTAGTGAATTGTTCTTTTTAGTTATTTTCTCTTATTTCCTATTTTGTTCTGTATGACTTTTTATATACAGACGTGAATTTTATTATAATTTTTTAAACTGCATTAAAAAGAGCACATAATTATACAGTTATCTTATACCTTGGACAGAAGAATGTATTAACTTTGAGTCCTTAAAGTACTTGGATTCTAAAAAAATCCACAAAAATATTACATGAACGCTAGGAAGAGTTTAGCCCTCATACACTTCCAGGTTTGATGCTTTACCTGTAATAGCATGAAGTTTAACTTTGATTCAACTATCAATGAGGTGCAATTACAAAACCATAACAGCTGCAGGAATGTTTTCTATAACTAGTCTGCTTATTTACCTGTATTCAATGCAGTAAGATTTGCTTCAGTTTGGTTACTTGTTTATCTTTCTGCAGCTTGATAATGTCATATTTTCTAGTGTATTGAGGTTGTTATCAGAGACACATCTGTGTATTGTGCACATAAATCTGCAGAGAAATGAGTGAGCTCATATATTTAATGTGTAGGTGGATATGAAAGAGGAAATTACAACTAGTAATTGCACTACAGTCTGTAGTAAATTCTGCGATATGTTGGAGAGCATTTCTGGGAGGATGCAAGCAGGGAAGGAGATCTTCAACCTCTTTTGCACATCTTTGCTGTGGTGCTTGCTTTAAATCATTTAAGTAGATTTGAACCATGCAGTTTATTTCCCAGCCTACTCTCAGTCTGTGCAGCAGTTATACAGGATGCCTTGACTGACAAGATGAATAAATCAAAGCCATAGGGATTTTTCTGGTTTAGATTGTAGTTTAAAAATGAGGAACAAAACCAACAGAAATTATGTCTTGGTATCAGAAAAGTAAAAACACTGTACTTAGAGAATTCTAAATAAATGAGATAGCTTTACTGGCACAGGAGCAAGAGAGAAGTATTGAAGCTGCTAAACAGACAGCTGTGAGGCCCATGGGATAAAAACTGTGTCAGGAAAGGTAACAAAGTCTTTTGGGGCAAATTAATTTGATTTAATTTTTTGAACTATTTTGTCCCTCATGTATATGCCTATAGTAAATGTTTTATCTGAGGTGGAACGTTCTAATTGATGAGAGACGTCACAAATGGAAATTAGTCTTACTATACTTTTGCCTGCAAAACACTGCTTTCTCTGAAATAAAATTTTACCCCAGAGACATGCAAAACTTTGTGCATATTTTCCAACTTCATTTTGTTTCATTGCTTGTTGATCCATTTAAAGAAATTTCTTCTCTAAAGTTGTTTTTCTGGATGCTTATGCGATACCTGATCCAAAACTGATACATTTGCAGGTCTTCGAAAGCACATCATTGTGGGTCTTGCTTGGTGGTGTTTTGGGCATCGGACATATGAATAGCTGGGTTCATTTATGAATGGGTGAAGCAAAAACCGTGGCCCTGCCTTAGTTGCTCTGTACTGCCTCTTGTTTCGGGAACACTTGTTTGGTAGCTTTGGGCAGCCTGTTGACAGATAGCATGTCCTCCTGGACTGTAGGTTTGCTGCCATCTATGGAGATGCTGGAGAAGGAAATGCACAAACTGAACAGGGGCTCACATACTGCCCTTGCTTGGCTAGTGAAAAAACATGTTTGGAAGACATCAAAAATTTGGGTATTGAGTAACAAAAAGTGTTGACTGAAGCACAAAAATTATACTCATTTTAATATGAGTGTAGGCAGGACTCTGACTGAACCTTAAAGTCTGGTACAGTAAGCACAAGGAGCTGCAGCTCAGTGGTTTTTTAAATGCTTGTACTGAGATATGTGAATATTTAGGAAAAAGTATTGCAAAGTACCTATTCCTACAGAGATAGATAGCATAAATTAGAAGGTAGTTTTCTGATACTCCAAGTAATAATGTTCTTGATATCAAGGTGTTGTAGTGTTTGCTATAACTATTACTCCATCTTTGCCCAGTTTAGTTATTGCTTTTAAATATCCATTTTCTGCTTGTGAGTGTACATTTTTACTTGAGATCACAACATCTAGAAATTAGGAAAATGAGATGTTTCAAGTCAATTGCTACTGTATCACCTCACAATTGCCTAGATTGTTTTCATAAGCCTCATGCTTTTCCCAGATTTCTTTGGGGTTTTTGAGCTTTGATGTTGGATGGTGAATCTGTTCTAAGTAGAAAAAATGTCTGTTTTCAATATGGGAAATTTAAAAAAAAAAAAGAGAGAGAGCACAAGCTATCTAAGTACAGTTCAATTAATTTTTGAAAAGATATTTTAGATTCACAAATATTTTTAAATGGAAGACCAGTAAATATGTACTTTTTTTTCCCTTCCCCTTGAAGCTTGCAAATATTTGAAAGATAAATTTCTTTAGTGTAGTTTAAATAGCAGAGGGTCCTAAGACATCATGGATGATTTTTCTTCCTAGCACGTAATTTTCGTTGTGCTGGATAATCTGTGTATTTCTTCTTGAAATCCATGAGGAACAGACTTGGGGGGATTGAAGATAGGCAGGCAAATAGAGAACTTTGTCAGGAAAGGAAACTTGTTACTGAACACAAGCAAACCCAAACTCAATCAAAGAGAAAACATCAAGATTTTGTTCTTAATTGTTGAAGAAGCTAAGAATCTAGGCTGCACTCTGCAAATCATGACAAATGTCTTATATCTTGGGTTGCTATTGCAAATATATTGTTGTGCCCCCTCAATATTTGTCTATTGCGTTGATAAAAATGAGACTGGTATTAGATCTGCCTTTTTCATAGTGACGTCTCTTGTTACTCATGTCACAGAAGTCTTACTAAGTGACTAATTTTAGTGGCATGATCCAGTGCATACTTAAATTCTCATAGAAAGGCTGTTAGCTGGACACTAGAAGTGTGCTTAAACAGGAGTAGAATTTACATATGTTTTAGAAAAAGCAAAGCACACAGGCTTTTGTTCTTTTTGAAAGAAAGTTGCTATTGCATATGTTTTTTAAAATAAACAGCAGTATCTTTGCCTGTCGGCCTCACCCCTAACTACTTGCCTTTGTGACAGTTGGCAATAAATTGCCTACCATAACATGAGTTCACAGAATCACAGAATTGTAGATCTTCTGCAGATCATCCAGTCCATCCCCCTGCCAAAGAGGGTAACCTAGAGCAGGTTACACAGGAACATGTCCAGGTGGGTTTTGAATGTCTCCAGAGAGGGAGACTCTACAACCTCTCTTGGGAGCCTCTTCCAGTGCTCTGCCACCCTCAATGTAAAGAAGTTCTTCCTCATGTTGAGGCAAAACTTCTTGTGTTTTAGTTTCTGGCCACTGCTCCTTGTCCTATCGCTGAGTATCACTGAAAAGAGTCTGTCACCATCCTGTTGACAGCCATCTTTGATGTACTTGTATGTATTGATGAGATCCCTTCTCTTCTCTAGACTAAACAGGCCCAGGTCCCACGGTCTCTCGTCACAAAAGAGATGCTCCAGTCCTTCAGTTGCCCTTGTGGCCCCTCGCTGGGCCCTCTCCAGTAGCTCCTTGTCTTTCTTGAACCGTGGAGGCCAGAACTGAGCACAGTACTCCAGATGTGTCCTCATTACAGCCAAGTAGAGGTGGAGGATCACCTTCCTCGAGCTGCTGGCCACACTCTTCGTAATGCACTCGGGGATACCATTGGTCCTCCTGGCCACCAGGGCGCACTGCCAACTCATAGTCAACTTGTCATCCACCAAGACTCCCAAGCCTTTCTCTGCAGAGCTGCTCTCCAGCAAGGCAGTCCCCAATCTGTACCAGTACTTGGGGTTATTCCTCTGCAGGTGCAGGACCCTACACTCACCCTTGTTGAACCTCATGAGGTTTCTCTCCGACAAACTCTCCAGCCTGTCAAGGGCCCACTGAATGGCAGCACAGCCTTCAGGTGTATCAGCAACTCCCACCCAGTTTTATATCATCAACAAAACTGCTGAGGGTACGTTCTATCACTTTGTCCAGGTCACTGACAAGAAAATTGAATAAGATTGAACCTATCCTCCTTATCCCTGGAGAACGCCACTGACTGCAGGCCTCCAACTGGATTCTACTCTGCTGATTATGACCCTCTGAGCTCTGCAACTCAGCGAGTTCTTGGTCCACCTCACTGTCCATTCATCTGCATCTCCTGAGCTTACTCAGAAGGATGTTATGAAAGACAGTGTCACAAGCCTTGCTGCAGTTAAGGTAGACAACATTCACTACTCTCCTCTGGTCGACCCACCCAGCCAGATCATCACAGAGGGCTATCACATTGGTCAAACATGATTTTCCCTTGGTGAATCCATGCTACCACTACTACAAATGACCTTCTTTTCTTTTACGCACAAGTTTGCAGTTCCTGGCAAAAAGCAGTGTGGAGAGTATTGTGATTGACTATTATGCCACAAATAAAAAAATCTGCATTTAAATCCAAGAGAAAAAAAAAGACATAATCTTTAGTAAGTTCGTATCCATTTTTATTGGGGCAATGCTTGGGTAGCACTCAGAAA
Organism: Cephalopterus ornatus; assembly: GCA_013396775.1. Lineage (NCBI taxonomy): Eukaryota > Metazoa > Chordata > Aves > Passeriformes > Cotingidae > Cephalopterus > Cephalopterus ornatus. The sequence continues at coordinate 30,431 of VZRE01006141.1, forward strand.
CACATATGATTTAATTGGGTATTGCTTTTTAGAAATGCATAATTTTAAAATTATGCCATTGACTCCAGTCTTATAGCTGAACTATTATTTTTCTGTCTCAAGTTCACAAAGCACCTTGTCATAGAAAACAATACCACATGCAAATATCCTATGAAAATATACTCATGTTGTTTTAAAGAAAATCCTGCTTTCAGACACTTTTCAGACATAAGAAAGAGAAGAAGCAATGATGTTTAACATTGTTTTTTGAAGAAGCTGGCTTCAGCATTGTGAAGTGGCAACAGCATTGTATCAATGTGCACCAATTTTTAAAGATTTAATTTAGAAAGGTACAAAATATCTGGTTTATTGGCGCCCTGATATCCTGCCTGACTTTGTTTCCTTACTGGCTTAATTTCTTGGATAGAATACTTTTCTTCATTAAAAAACAACAAACAAACAAACAAACAACCCCCCCAAACAAACAAACCAAACCAAACCAAACAAAAAAAAACCCAAAACCCAAAACCAAAACAAAAACAACAAAAAAAAAGAAAGAGTGCCGGAGATTAAAAAAAAAGAAAAAAATTGCTGTAAAGCTTAAGTTAATTTTGAAACTGAATCTTAGGCATATGGGAAAATGCCACACTACTATTTTCATTCAGTCAGCTGCTCTGGAAGCCAGACATGTACAGAACTGCATATTATGCAGGAGAGAGGATGGGGGAAGATGGTAAGGACAGCTTATGGGTTTCTGGGAAGTTCTAACAGACAGATGTAACTTTCCATCTTCTCTGATAAGAAGCAGTAATAAGAACAGACTTTTTAAAGACCTTCAGAATTAAGATGCATCTTTTTTCCTGGGTCATGAGGTGTGATAAGCATTTAAGATGCTGTGTAAAAATCTAAGGTTTTTAGAATGATTCCAGTTCTTCTTTTTTAAATTGCTCTTGCTGAAGCTTTTAGGTAAAATCAGTAGTAATATATGATAATACTCTCTTACTCTGAGTGGTTTATTATGTGTTCTCACAGACAGCAATAATGCATATAGATATTGCCTTCCCTTAATTCAGTGAAAGACAAAAAAAATGGAGCAAATATGTAATTTTGTGTAATTCAGTACACCTCCAAAAATTCAAAATACATTTCTCGTATATTAAAAATGCTTTTAGGAAGTTACACTCATGAATGTGTTGTATTGAAAACTGCCTTTCAGTTGCATGCTTGATGTACAGTACGATTAATTTAAAATTACTATCTTTTTGGAGGTATATTAACCATGTTCATATATGCCCTTATACAGTTTGTTTCCCCATGTTATCATTAGTAGGTTTCATTGCTCGGTTTAATTTCAATTTTCTTTGCTCATCAGTAAGGCAATAAGTAAATAATGAGTGTTGTTTCATTTGCCAATTTATCTATAAACTCATCCACTTCTGATAGTAAATAGGTGAGTAGGTGACTTAGCTTTGTTATAGCATCATGGAATAGTTTAGTGTGGAAGAGACATTTGAAGATCATCTGTTGTAACCTCCTTGCCAGGGATTCTCCTATGGAACTGGGTACCGTAATGCAAGCACTGAAAATCCGTGCTATCCACTGTAGGCTTGGAACCAGAAGAAGTAACACATGGATACATTGTACAGATAATTTCCAATAGCCAGATGCCAGAATTACCATTTTGGGAAGAACCTCCCACCTCTATCTCTCTTAATAAAAATATGTTATCAGAATCATCTTGGAATAGAGTAACAATATCCGTGCAATAAAATCTGCCTCTGACGATATCTGATTCAGAGCTGTTACCTTTTCCACAGATGTAGTTATAGTCCTTTCCCAGCTGCTGTTTAGTCCACAGGGTTACTTTCATAAAAATGTAGATACCTTTCCTTCTGTTGCTGCTCCAGACTATTTCCTTTTTTCAATTAATATATACATATATACATATACATATGTGTATGTATGTGTGTGTGTGTGTGTGTGTGTGTGTGTGCATATATATATATTTTTTTTAATCAAGGGTAAGTTTGAGTTGGTTAATTCTCACAGTTACTGTTCAAAATAACACATTCTGCACAGGGAAAGTCTGCTGTCCCTGCTGTCTGAAGACTTCAGGTCAAGTTGTGGTGGGTTGATCCCGGCTGGGCACCAGGTGCACACCAAAGCTTCTCTATGCCTGCCCTCCTCATCATGGGGAGAGAAAATAGAATGAAAGGCTTGTGGGTCGAGATGAGGACAATGCGATATTACTAACCAGGCAAAAGAAACTTGACTTGGAGAAGATTATTTAATTTATTTCCAATAAATAAGAGAGTAAGGTAGTGAGAGATGAAACTAAATATAAATCTAAATCACCTTCTTCCCACCCCTTCCTTCTTTTTGGACTCAACTTTAGTCACAAATTCTTTACCTCCTCCCAGCCAGTAGTGCAGGGGGACAGGGAGTGGAGGCTGGGGTCAGTCCATCACATGATGTGTCTGCCACTCCTTCTTCCTCAGAGTGAGGACTGCTCACACTCTTCCCCTGCTCCAGCATGGAGTCCCTCCCATGGGAGACAGTCCTCCATGAACTTCTCCTAGGTGAGTCCTTCCCAGGGACTGTAGTTCTTCATTAACTGCTCCAGCATGGTCCCTCCCATAGTGAGGGAGTGACCTCATGGGACACAAGTCCTGCCAAGAAACCTGCTCTAATGTGGGCTCCTCTCTCCACAAGTCCTGCCAGGAGCCTGCTCCAGCATGGGTTTCCCATGTGGTCTCAGCATCCTTTGGGCACATCTACCTGCTCCAGTGTGATATCCTCCAGGGGCTTGCAGATGAATCTCTGTGGACATCCACAGGCTTCAAGGACACAGCTGACTCACCATGATCTGCACCATGGGCTGCTGGGGAATCTCGGCTCCAATGCCTGGAACACCTCCTCCCCCTCCTTCTGCATTGACTTTGGTGTCTGCAGAGCTGTGCCTCTCACATCTTCTCTCTCCTCTCTCCAGCTGCAGTTACAGAGGCTTTTTGCCTCTTAACTGTGTTATTCCAGAAGTGCTGCCACTGTTGCTGATTGGCTTGGCCTTTGCCATCAAGTCCGTCTTGGAGCCAGATGGCATTGGCTTTCTCAAAATTGGGTAAAAGTCTGGCAGCTCCTCACAGAGGCCACCTCTGTAGCCCTGTAGCCTAACAAAACCTTGCCACACAAATCCAGTACATTAGTTCAGACTGGAAATTCTGCAGTCAGTGTGGTACATTTGAACAGTAACATGCTGGACTCAGTTATGGTCACTCTTCTACTAAGTAGTAATCTTGGATTCACCGAATATGTTTTATCTGAGACTTCTGAGTTAAGATGTCCCATGTTTCCTAAAGCAAGCCCACAAAAGTACCTGTTTACCTCTCAATAAACAAGATAATGCAGGTTTCTGGGCCTTTCCTGTTTAATTAACCCTTTACTTTTGTTTTAGCTGTATAATCCAGAACCATGCAAAATATTATTTGTTTTAATTAAACTTTCACAGTAAATGATCACCTGAATATTAATAGAGATCTCCCATCCTTTCTGCACTATCTGAGGCAAGTTGCAATTTCGGCTTAGTTTAGTGTAAATTAAATGTATCACGTGACTACAGATCCCACCTTTGTGTAGCATAGGTACAACAGATGTGACATTGACTGACATCCTGCTGCTTGGTACCTTCTTTTTAGCATGAATCACTGTTTGGTATGTATGTCTGTGTTGCCACTCAAGGTTAAAACACAAGTCTTTGAAATCTCTGCCTCTGATTTTGCCTTAGATGAGAAATACATGCATAGAGCCCATGTTTTGGCAGTCACTGTGATAGGGATAGTAGAGAGATGTTACTGACACTATGCCTGATGAAATACATTATAGCCCTTCCTGTATACTACAATAGACCAGCAAGCTTCTTTTATTATTTTTTTTCTTCTAAATTAATATCTAATCCCCATTGGAAGGAGCATTGCTTTCCATGCAGCCTTCTGAACATCTTTTTATAATGAGGTTTCATCACAGTGGGTATATCTATATGAGGCTATAAGATTTTTCTCCTACTCCCTCCCCAGCCCTTAGAGTCACTGGCCTATATTTTTTGGAATGTCTGGGGGCATGAGTAGTCTCAGTTTTGGAGTGAGGTCTGAGGTCCATTGAGCAGACTTGATTTTTCAGAAGGCCAATTCTTCTCGCTTATCTAATAATTGACTTTCCCATTAAAAAAGCTAAGAAATTAAGAAATCTAAAATGAAAGTATTTCCAGCATAAACACAAACTCTTTTCGCTGTGTTTGATTCATTTTCCATCTACTTATAGAGCACAATAGAGGGGTTATTGGTTATAGAAGTCTGAGGTGGTTGGTGCAGGAAATAAGGAGATAACTAGATTGTATGTTGCTCAGTTTTGTTTTATTCCTAAAATAGAACTCACTGCCAATTGAACATCCCCCTAGCACATTCCTGAACATGCACATGGCCTTTTCCCAGTCCTGGTTCTCTAGCTGTTTACGGGATATAGAGGTGTCAGGTGCGCAGTCTTTGTTTTTGAATATTCAGGATAGGTTTTTAATAACCTTTTAAAAAAAGCTCCCTTGGTGACTTTTAAAGAGTGATAGTGCTAGTTAATCAGTATTTTGTTTTGTTCTTCCAGGTGGGAAAACTGAGAGAAAAAATCCAAGAGGTTAAACAAGAAAGGGAGCAGGAGCAGCACAAGCACACTGCCTATGTTTCTGAACTGAAAGCCAAGCTCCACGAGGAGAAAATGAAAGAACTTCAGAGTGTCAGAGAGCTACTGATCCGGCAGCATGAGCAGGAGGTGGCAAGAATGGTGAAAATCAAAGATGGTGAAATTCAGCGTTTGCAGTCAACAGTCAATGTCCTGCGGGACGGGGCAGCTGACAAAGTGAAGACAGCACTGCTGAGCGAAGCAAAGGAGGAGGCTCGCAAGGCGTTCGATGGTGAACGACTGAAGTTGCAACAAGAGATCTTGGAGCTGAAATCTGGCAAAAAGCAGCTTGAAGAAGCTTTGAACAACATTATGCAGGCGGATAAAATGAAGGCTGCAGACCTGCGCACAGCTTATCAGTCCCACCAGGATGAGATCCATAGAATAAAGAGGGAATGTGAGAGAGAGATCCGCAGGCTGGTAAGTTCATTAAGTAATGCTGTTTATTTCAGTTTATAGCAGGTATTAGTATATTGCTATTTAGTAAATAGCAATAAATATTAGTATATTTGTATATTTATGTGCCCATAAATACCAAAGCAGTCTTCGGCAGTAACACCTTTCATCAGCGCTGATTGCTACAATGTGCCACCATTTCCACCACTTTTTCATCCCTACAATGAAGATGAACCTTGGCTCCGTGGCTTACTCAACCCAGTCCAAAGCTTTATGTCCCACCAAATGGAAATGAGTCAACTAATTCTTTCCTACTTGCTCAACTGTACTCCCAGTGACCCAAACAAGTCAGGCACTGCTCATTTGACAATGCAAGAACACCTCTGAGGGATGGCAAAGCTAACTCCTCGTAGAGCTTTTAATATTTAAATTGGAGGAACTAATTGCGCCAAAACAAGACAGTGTCTTTGCTTCTTCTGCATCTTTATCCAGGTCATTCAATTTAAATCATTGTTGCCCTTTTTTTAAGTTTCAAATTTTCTGGTTTTTCTATAGCAGCAGAAAAGTTACGGCCTAGGGCAGCAGGCTTTTTTTTTTCATGCTTCATAAGCCCTAGGACTTCAGCACAGATGGCAGACTATGCTGTTTGAATAACATAGAAAGTCAGGAGACGTTTCCTGACAGTGGGGGCCCCAAATATTTCAAATTATTCAGCTTTGTAAAATGCAAAGAATCTAAGATACACAGTAGCATATTTAGAGAGGTCCTATGATATTTTCCGTATGTGTGTATATATCTAATTGTTAATCTGCACAAACTGGCAGTACAATAGCCATGCAAATAAAATCTAAAATGATAATAAACATAATACTTATCTTATGTCAAGAAATACAGACTTTAAATAGAACAAAACATCAGTTTCCTTAAGAAAATATCTTGTCAGTTTGCATTTGCACAGGTATGACCTCTTATTTCTTGTATTCCTTAGGAAGAATTATGGTGAGGACAAACTACGAACATGTAATATCAGTTTAATGGTGATGATTTTCTGTCTGAGACAATGAAAGCTTTTAATGCAGTTAATATTTATGCTTTAAATGAATTAGATGTTGATCAAGTCTCAAGGGTATTATTTCCTTCATTTATTAAAGACCACTGCAAAGGCTGACAATGTGGAGTTTCTGCAAACATAGTTTCATTCATATTTTTTTCCGTATTATAATGTAGAATTCCAAAGTCATGACTATGAAGCACAGGCAATTTTAAAAAGCGTTAATGAGGAGAGAAGGTTGATACATTCTGGTATGTGTTTTTCTGAAGAACATTTTCTAAATGAATTTAACCTTCTCAAAGAGGGTTTTCTCGTTAAGAAATGGTGAGGTAAGGCACATAGTGGTGCATCCCAAATTCTATCATGCCAAGTTGCCCCAGTAAACACCTTTGCCATGCTTTTGAGTGATATTTTAAAGGAAACACTTAATTCTTCTTCTTCAAAAGTAGAAGCTTTCAGACTTCTGCGGTGTAAGGGTGATGAAGAAGGGCACTCTGTTTTCTGTGTGGCACAAAAAAATCCTGTCAGGTCATTCAGAATTTTAATTGGAGCCTTACCAGGCCTTTGTTTTTCAGCATGTCTAAAATGGTTAATGTACTGGGGCAGTGTGTAGAATACTGTGGTTTCCTATTCCCAGCACCAGAGGAAGCCTGATGTTGGTGCCACAGGCTTTCATGGGAAATGTTCGTACCTTCCATCAGGAGTCTGGTGCTGCCTTGTAGTGCCTCGACTCCTTTCATATAATGAATTTCAATTTTTGCATTAAATTGATTTTTTTTTTTTAAGAGAAGTGTTTCTTCTAGGAACTCGTAGCAATTTAGGCAGTTGTTATTGCGTAGGGCAGTCTTTAAATCCAGGGCGAGGTAAAAAATACTGCAGGGTTCCTGGATGCTGCTCTGTTCCTTTGAGAGAGCAAGTGGGATTATAGAATCTGATCATCAGGATATTTCTCTCTCTCCTTTCCCTTCCATTTTAATTAGTTCAAGGGATGCTTGCCTTCAATTTCAATTTAACCCTATCAGGTCCAGATTTGGAGTTCTCAGTTGGTTCCTAGCCTAGTGGGATGAAATGGCGAGGATGTGACAGGCAGTGTTACTAATATTAGCACAGTTCTATAACTGAGCTTCAATTAATGTGCTCTTTTGTATGTGTGTGGTGTTTTATGGCACTATTAAGAAACCAGCATCTTTGGGATTAACAGCCTAAATGGGCTGGTCATACTGTAATTCAAATTCAAATAGAGTAATTCAGGATGCCGTCTGATTGTCTTGTCAGACTTAGCTGCTTTATTTTGCATTTTGGATCACAAGTTAGCAAATGTATTTCTTATAGATATTGCAGTTGGAAAAAAAAATCAGTATTTTTACCATTAATTGTAATACCAAGACTAATTTGAATAAAATCTTGTAATTCTTGGCTGTTATCAAAAAATAAGTATTGAGAAAGGAAAATAGCAAATCCATTATCTATGCATGTATGGATGCAATTGTATTGCGTACATAAACAGGGATGCTTGTTTTGTACAAATGTCAGTATTTTAGAAATATGATTTATCAAGTATGAGATTGTCTTCATAGTTTTGAATTCAGCAATGAAAAATACCCAATAAACCTCAATAGACACAAGATCGAATGGTGATTAATAAGGGAAAAGAAAATACCTATTTTTCAAAAATATAAACCACTTTTTCTCTGTGCAGTATGAAATTATATTGGAATTTTTCAGTTCCTGCAGCTGACAATATAGCAGTCATATAAATGTTTTCATTAATTTAAGAAATTCTAATTGGTGTAGATTTTATTACCCCACCCCTCAAGAAAATATATTCTTCTTGGATATATGCATCAACACAATGTGTTGTCAGGTAAGAAGCCAGAAATATAAATAGCTAGCAACAAACTGGATAGACAAATGAAATAGATGTCTTAAAAATAAAAAGAGAACTTGGAGAGTCAGATAAGAAAGAAAGAATAACTATTACTTTATTTTTCAGCCCATATTTTGATTCTGAACAGTTGTATTGTTCTATAGAATGAAAACTATGTTGATACAGATTCAGAGACTTATAAATAGAATTAACATTAAAAACCAGCACATGAAAGTAAAGAAAAAAAATCAGAAATAGCAAACTGAAAAATAATCTTGATGAAGGAAAAATTTTGAAGCCTGTTTTTATGGATCAGTTTTGGTTTTTTTTGAAAAGGTATACAAAATCATAGTTGAATATTTTGCTCATGAAGTTTCAATATCAACAGACTCATAGCATACATCCCACTGAGGGCTGCATATGCAAGCGTGTACATACCTAAATAACACTATGTCAACAGCCTTCTGTTTTAATGACATCCTTGTAAGGGGCATGTCTGCTTTCCTTCTCAGGTCTGGTCTGAGGAAAATTTAATACAGACCTGATTAATGGTGGCAAGAAGTTGAGTTCATTAAGTTGTGATTATAAAGTAACTCGAAGAGCAGAACTGTACTACAGAGGCATTTAATGGTTTAATTTAAATTTAGAAAAGTACTCAAAATAACAGTTTATTTCAGCCAATTTTTCTTAGGCCTTGATTAAGCTTGACATTTAACTGACTTACTTGGTTTTGAAGTCAGGTGTAAAGTTAGTTAGGGGTAAGTAAAGTCTCTTTTGCCTGACGTTGTTGAAATAGCATGTTCACATTGTTGGTGAGCTTTGGAAACAGACCAACCTTCTGCTGTTATCAGCACAGCTGGGAAGGAAGGCATGGCTATTAATTATATCATATTAGTTAGAGGTTACATTTATTCTGGGACTACTTGCACACTATTTTTAAAAAAGCCCTTACTTTGCAAGGCATGTTTTCCTAGGTCCTGTTTTTGCAGAGGTAAGAATAATGGACACTTTATAGTGCTTGCCTTGGAAAATATATGCAAAAGCCCAGTCATTAAAAGGGTATTGAATTATGGCATCACCGATCTACTCATTTTTAGTTTTTCCTGAATAAGAAAGAAATGGAATGTTTGTTTTATGAACACTGTAAATATAAACATAATATTTAAACTTTGGAATAATTGGATGACACTTGCATCCTGCATTTTGTGGTGTATGGTTTTAGTAAATATTATTTCTTCTATTGGAAATGTCTTTAGCATCAAGCTATTCAACAGCTAAATACCATTGTGCACTGTTAAAATCTTTACACATACAGTCTTCCTAAATATTCTTAAAGAGCTTGTATTGAAAGACTTCTCTCACTTCAATGTAAAATAGTATCTCTCAGTTTTCTTAACCACAAAATCATTACAAAAGATTCCACTGATCTTAATATATGCACAATAAGGTCCTTGTTTAAGAGAGTACACAGCACACAAGATGAATTAAATTTACATATTTCAATTGTATTTTCAAATAGCCTCGTAAAAATTGTCCGAAGGGTTATGTGACAGTACTGCAGACTCATAGGTAAAAAATTCTTTTGCTGTTAATAGAACCAAAGTAAAAGAAAATGTTTTCACTAGTGATTTTTAGAAGTTCCTGCTCAGCCATGATATATGAAGACAGATGCACTATTTAAGCATCCTTAGTCTCCTTAGTCCAAATTATCTTGCTGCATAAATTAAAAACTCCTTCCAATGTGAAATCCTTCTTCTGTTTGGTGTTTGCCAAATATATATATAATGCAGTACATGGAAGAATATAATTCAAACTAATAGATGAAGCAGTTTTAAAAAATAGAAATCAACGCAGTTTGACTGAAACTTTAAGGGAAAAGCCTTCTTATGGAATAAGCTTATATAGCATTTATATTGATATTTTAAAGTATTATAATTTCAGTTTTGTGTGTGTGTAACACTTCATCTCACTATTTAAATGAAGGCTTCAGAAAGATTGAGGATAATATCTTTTCAGAATTAAGAATTAGACTGTTCCCGTTCAGGACAAAACAAAATTTCAAGTCCTGTCCTTCATAAAATCCTATTTTGTAAACTTGCACAGCTCTTAATGTGTTGTTTGTAAGTCTCTGGTGTATTATGTAGCATTGACATTCCATATGTGAACTGTCATATCATACAATCATGGAAAAATTTCGCTGGTGAGGGTCCTCTCGAGATCAGCTGGTCCTGCTCAAAGCAGTGCTGCCTTAAAAGTTGGATCAGGTTGATCTAGGCCTCGTCCAGTCCAATTTGAAAATCTCCCAAGTTGGAATTCAACAGTCTCTGTGACAGCCTGCCCCAATGCCCAGTCACTGTAAAATTTCTTTCTTCCTCTTTCTGTAACTTTGATTGTCACTCCAATCCTTTTGATGTGCATCTTGGAGAAATGTCTGCCTTGTTCATCCCTGTGTCTCTCTTGAGATAGCTGAAAGGGTACCTGCAATTGTGATGCACCCTGCCTTCTTCCCTTGGCTGGCTGAGCGAGCCTGGCACCCTCACCCATTCCTTGAATGCTGTGTGCTGCAGCCCCATAATGGTCTTACTGGCCTTCCTCCAGGTATATGGCACTTATGCCAGTTTGTCAATACATTTTTTTGTACTGGGGAGCCCCAAAGTGGTCTGGTTTCACAAGTGCTTAATAAAAGGCTAAATCGCTTCTCTGTCCTTCTGGCTGTGCTCCTCCTGCTTTGGCACAGTATAAAGTTAACTTCAATCACTGCAAGCTCTCACCACTGGCCCATATCCAACTTGCCCTACAGGACACCAAAGTCTCCTTTTTTCTTTCTTCTTCTTTATTTCCATTGCAGAACTGGCAACTTCAACTGGCACCCAACCTTTTCTGTTGCAGGCAATTGAACTCTCCCAGGGGCAGGACATTTTATCTGTCTTAGGTTTTTTGGCTCATTTCTCCAACATGTCTAAGTCTTTCTGAATGGTTTTCCTGTCCTCTAGTGTAGCAACAGCTCCCCCAAATTTGGTATCATCCACAAATTTGAGGAAGATGCATTCCATTTCTTCATCTGGACAATTCATGAAGCTGTTGAAATGTGTTATTTCCTTTGGTTTTCAAAGGATAAAATTTAGAAGACCAAAAAAAATACTTTTATGTTCTAAGAGATTCAGAAATTCTTTTTCAGCAAAATGTGAAAAATAGTAGAAGCAGAAGTTTAACACTCCACCAAAACACAAAATTACATACTTTGCAGTGGTGGCAACAGTTTTCTAAAAACATTTATATTCTTCTGCATTCTCATTACTAGGATTTTACCATTTTAAGGCAGTGAAATTCATATCTTTATGTTACATACAGATCTAGAGGCAATGCAGAAACCTTTTGTCTCCAAAAATTCTGGAGCAGAGGGACAGTTGGCTTTTGTCAGGGCACTACCTGACCCTTCACTGGCCTCAGGAGAAGGGTGGAGCTCAGCTTTACTCACTTCACTTGTGCAGTAGCACGTAACAGGAGTTCTGATTCCTAACCAGAGTCTCAAATTTGGAAAGCTGAGCTTTGAATCATCCGGTGCAGTTGTGCCTGGTTGGGTAGAGCCTGCTGTAGCCTGCTGCTTCTCAGCCACTTAAACTCGTTTGTATTTCACACACAGCTGCTGATATCAAATAGTAACTGCTTCCCTGGATTTTGCCATCTGTTTGAGACGCATGTTTCAGCTGCATTCCAAGGCTGAGCTAGTCTCCTTCAAAGACCCTTCCATCACCTCCAGCATTGTAGGACTGCAAATAATACTTGGCTTTCTGTCCTCTGAGTATTTATGCTTGTCCTCTCAGGAGCTAACAGGGCAGCATTCCAGCCAGACCTTGTTTTAGCCTGAACCAAGCAGATATAATGAAACCTTTTTCTACCGTGCAGGCTCAGCATTTTGTGTTTGTTCTTAGTATTTTCTAAAAAGTCTATTATGGTAAGTAGGTCACAGATTTGAGTTTTGTATCTCTGTAAAAATCATGGAACAGTATTAAAAATCCACAGAAGTTGCCTATGGTATGGCACTCGAACAAAAATATTCTGAAGTTTGTATGTCTTAGTTCTGCTACATGTTTCATGTTTTTGACTGCTTGTTCGTTATAGCTCTGTCAGTGAACACTTGGGATAGGTAACAGGAGAAATCCAGTTGTAGAGGTTGTAACTGACTACAATAACGACTTTTGAGAAAGATGTGAGAAACCTGCTATCAGTAAGTTCTGGAATTTTCTGCCCGTGTGGCATTTCTTGTGTAATTTATCAAAGCTTTTAATATATGCCTCGCCTATGAGATTTTAAACACTTTTAAAAAAATTGTGGGAAAAGCTATGGGAAGAAAATATTTACTGTTGGTTTAGAAAAATTACACATTAAATTAGGAATAAGTCATATCTACATGTGTCTATGAGCCTAATGCTCCACTGAGTGGCTGTCGTGTTTTGTCCCTTTTCCCCCTAAGGTTCCTAAATAAGCAGCAAACATTTATTTAACTAGCTCACCCTGTCTGGTGTAGAGAATGCTATGCATAACTCTGGAATATTTTAATTCTTGCCTCCAGGTGGGCTTTCAGCTTGGGATATTGTTGTTCCCTTTATAAATGTAAAAGGTGTCAATTACATTTGGTTCAATCTTTATGGGCTTTTTAAAGTAGCATCTCCTTTCTGGTCTTCCTAGTAACCAGCAATTTCTCTAGTAACCAGCAATACCTCTTTTGTCAAGATAGCCCTATTTTCAGTGTCAGGTACTTAGTATGAAGAATAATTAAATTTCTTCTGGAGAAGAGCACTGTAGGATTTTGTTCTGCAGTTGGCCAGGAGATAAATTTGACAAGGATGGGTAAAGAGGAAAGTCTTACACTTGGCAATGCAGCAGCTGGCTTTTTCCACTTTGGAAACTGAGTATGTCACTGCCTTGATAGATGTGGCTTTTAATTCCCTGGGAATTTCTCTTTCAACTTTGTGAGAGGCTGAAGTTCTCCCAAAGGTCTCTGACTTTCTTTCACTATAGCTATTGAAGTGCGGAATAATTGGCAGGGGATACTTTTTCCAATGACTGGCTTTGTTCTCTTTCATGTTTGATAAATATTATTAAAAGACTCATTTCTGCTCATTTCTCTGAGCTGTTAGGAGGCGGTTAGATACCTGTTCTTAGGAACCTGGGTAATTTTGACAAAGGCTATAAATGCTAGCTCTTCTTGGCATAATGCAGGTAGTGTCTGTGTTCAGCACCTAACATATGACAGCACAAAACCCATTAAGAATTGATACTTTAGAAAGCTCTAATTTTAACCAAGAGCTCCAGAGTTACTTATGCTCCTCAAGATGATTTCTCAGTAATTTCCCTCTGCATGTGCTTGTGAATGATCTTATTTTCTTTAAAATAGTCTTTTAGAGGGTATTTCTGCTACTTTTCTTCTCAGGGGATATAATTGAAAATGTTTTCTAACCTCATGTTGCTCCACTGCCTTCCTATCACAGACTTTTTGTATTGAATTGTACCATGCTTAATTGCATAAAAAATCACTCTTCTAACATGCTTTAAAATCTATACAAAACGGAATGTAAAAGAGTTCATGTGACCCTGTTTTACTTTGTAGCTGCAAGAAGTGGGCAAATTTGTTTTAAACTGAGAACAAATTTGAAACCAAAGCAGGCAGTTGAAAGGAGGAGATTAGTGCAGTCAGGTTCCAATAGTCACGTGTTGTTCCTTCAAGTAGGAACAGTGCCATGGAGGAAAACAAGAAAATGCTTCTTAATTTGATCATCTGAAGTGTTTCTGTGCCTGAAAGCTTTCTTTCCAACTCTGTCGCTTAGTCTAATAAAAAATATTACTTGTCTTTTAGACCATGTAGATGCTTAGACAATCTTGGCCATGATAGTGTTGCTTCCATAATATGTGCTTGATCAGAATAGCAAGCAGTAGAAAACCTTTATTAATCCATTTGGATTTTCATTTGCCTAATGGAAGATACTCTGCTCCCCACTAAAATAGAGACATGTAATACATGGTATAATATACATACCTAATGCATACCTAATTATGTTAAGCTGTTTTTCTTTCTGTTGCCAGCTTTTTTTTTCTTTCATGTTACAAACTGTTGCTCCAGTGGTTCTCTAGTGGGACAGAACTGACACGGAGACTTTGAGCTTTTACATATATATTTTTATATATATTAGAATATATATATATATTAGAATATGTATATATTTATATATATATAATATATATTAGAATATATATATTTATATAAATTAGAATATATAAGACTAGGCTAAACTAAAGTCTTTTGTGAGTGGTTGACCTTTCTTTTATGGCAGCTTGTGTTCAGTTTAAACCTAAACCATCTTCGTCCTAGACATGTACCTCCTCTTTCATTGCCACCTAGGCTCTTGACCTGCCATTTCTCCCACGTGGAACTGAGAGAAGTTGCATTGCTGTAAAATATTTCTCTTCCTTTTTCCCCTACTCTGGAGCAATTTGTATTCTCAGTTGAGAAAGCAGGCAGGGAAGATGAATGAATTTGCTCTGTACTGTGCAAGTCTGTAAAAGTAGTAAGTTCTTTTGGTCAGGAATTGGGATAAATTTAAGAAATCTGGGTTGATGCAGTTACACTGGATCAATAAAGGGTGCACCTGTTCCCTTGAAGACAGGAGAATTGTATTGATCCCCAGGCTTCTGAAACAGAACTTAGAGATGTTCTTGATGCAGTTCTATTCATCTTTATCAGTTTGTAGTAGGTTAGTTGCTTAGAAATTCTTTGTTCTGGTAGCTTGTGCTTATAAAAAAGTGCTGTTGCAATGTTCTGTGTATTTGTGTGTATGCACACATGCAAATGTTTATGGGAGTAAAAGGTTCTCTAGTATTTATCTGCAACTTAGAGTAGATTTGTAGTCATTACAATTATATTGCTATTTTTAATTATTTTCAGTGTCTCAAAGATTTTTCTATTTGACTGAAACATAGGGCGTTTGGGTTTTTTTTCTGAAAGTTTCACCACATGTAGATTTTATGGTGGGAAAAAGACAAGTAAGAAGAGCAGAAGAGAATTCTGTCTTCCCTAACCTCCACCCAGAGCCATGCTCTTTCATGGCATTTCTCTCTTAATCTGTGGGAGCTTGTTTGATCAGTGGACGTGTGCGAGGAGGGTGACATGGGCGTGATTGCACTGGTCACATCTGTTTCAAACGATCAGTTCAGCAAGTAGCAGACACATTGAGATTGTTGCTTTCTTTTTTCTTCTAACTTAAAACATATGTCATTGCATTTACCATTTAAGTTGCAGAATTTTATGGAGTATGAAATATGCTACTAATTGGGTAACTGAAATTACAGCTGCCTATGTAAACTTGGGTCTTCTTATTAAATGTGTGCCTTGCATGGACAAATTCCTGTGTCAGTTATATGGATGTTCAGTGCAAACACCTGTGTAACTGAAAGTGAAACTGCCCACAGTATTTAGTTACATGACATTTTTTCCTTCCTGATAGATGGGTGTGCATGACAGATAGCATTCAGTAAATGAAGCAGCTGCTTAATTTTTGTCATTGTTGTTCACAGCACAGTCCCTCTGAAACCCTGCATGTTGCAAATTCTTCCATTAATAAAAGCTGCATTCTTTTCCTACAAATCCTTTTCGGCAGACTTGAAAGTCTCACAAATGCAAATTCACATACTGGGAAGTATTGTTTTTATTTACCGTGTGAGGAGTTGGGACCCAGCAACTTTTCCACATGAGAAAAGAAATCTCCATCAGAACCAATCTTCATCAGTTCCAGTTAGAACTTAAAAGTAGACTAGACCAGATTATTCACTTCAAATCTGACCTTTTTATCTTTGATCACGGTTCAGCCAGACCATCTCCTTCCACTCAGATTCTTTACACAAAAGCATTTCACGTGCTTTGTAGACTGTGAAAGGATTAAGGAAAGAATCCTGAAGAAGCAAATTGCATCCAATCATGTAATCTCATTGTGTTAATCCTGTACATCACTTAGATTGAACTATAAATTACTTCTAACACTTCCTTTTTTTTTTTTTTTAATCTTCTTTTTTCTTTTGGTGTAACTTGAAATAAAGGACTCCTATGGATGTAGGACTATAATAAACAACAAGTGTATGATTTAACAAGTTAATGATTTCATTTTATTTTTTCAAAAAAGATTATAGTAGTCTTATTTTCAAAATTCTATGGGTTTCTGTTGGTCAAGAAAACAGTTTTGTAAACTGAAGGAGATACAGCACAGTTCCAACAAATATATTGTGAATGGTTAACATGCTTTTTAAGAAATCTGTTTCTATAGTAACTGCTGCAGATTAGCACTTCCTCTAGGATTTGGAATGGTACCAAAGTGAATTTAACACTGATATTGTGAGGGACAAATCCTATGAGAGCTCCAGTAGATCACTGTGAGCAGTGTGCTTTATTTGGTATGGAGATGTATGATCACACAGTTCAGTAACCGTAGAGGGTGTTTAAGAACTATTTCTTCCTACCCTTTAATCTAATGCTCTGTATGCTTTTACTTTTCTCCTTCTGCACAAAGACTAGTCCTCATTTGAATCTTATAACAAGGGCACACAAAATACATAGGTATGCTTAAGATTTTCAGTTTTAATATTGTGTATGTATACACTACTAATTTTTAAATGTCTGTGAAGGGATTCACCACATATGATTTTCACTAATAAAGAGGGAGTCAATATGGGGCAAATGTTTATGGCTCAAGCTTTGAAACAAAGCCCAGGTAAGTTTTAAAAGGAGTATCTGTCTTATCTTGTACTAGCCCTGTTCCTTCTGAAACATAGTGAAGGGAGATTTTTCTTCTTACAAAAGTGTGTATCCTCAGATGAAGTAGATGTTTTCAGTGCTTTTGTATTCTGTTTCACTGTGTCTTTGCATCTGATTTCATTTGTTACTTGAGTTGAAACTGTACCAAGCAAACTCATGATCAAGTGAAAGCTGAAACTTGTTTAAGGAGAGAGGAAAAGGCTTCAGAGGAGATATATTTTCTTTTTTTTGGCAACCACAGTTTGGGTGCCGATATAATTCTGACAGAAACAGAACTTTGTTTTTGCAAGTTTATGGGTATGCAGTCGGTGAGCAGTTGGGGATGTTACAGAAACTTCCTTCTTGCATTATTTCTTTCCAGATGGACGAGATAAAAGGCAAAGACAGGGTGATTCTAGCTCTGGAGAAAGACCTTGGTGTCCAAGCAGGCCATACACAGAAACTGCTCCTTCAGAAAGAAGCTCTGGATGAACAGCTTGTCCAAGTGAAGGAGGCAGAACGATACCATAGCAGTCCTAAGAGAGAGCTTCCTGCAGGAGTAGGGGATATCACTGAACTCATGGGAAGTCCGGTAAGAAAATTGTTTTTTCTTCAAATGTTTGACATAGGATAATTGCTGCCTGGGTGTTCACACTGGATTTGTGGTTACTTTTAAAATACTGCCAGGACCAGTTAATGGTAAATGGCCCTTCACTGCACTGTGCTGTTTCACTGATAATTTAGAAACTCCTTGGACCTCTTAAATTGCAGAGAATGTTGAAAAATATGTAGCTATAGAACTCTTAGAATTTACATTGTGATCTTCAACTGTGTACCCCAGTATTGTCTTACTGTCTCATTACTTTAGGGATATTTTAACCATTGGCAAATAGGTACTGTACTACTCAAAACTTGACCCATGTGATTTTAATCTGTGTCCTGTGCACTAGAGTTGTTTTAGCTGAGTGTAAGAAATCTGGTGAGAAGTAACCTGTTACACATGAAAGATTATTATCTAGCTGTTTGGTTTTGTTTTTTCTTTTTAATTGTCAGACCTTAACATACATTTCACAAGCAGACAGTGTTCATGTAGCATTTTCATATGATGTTATTGTTTAGTGTTTCAGTCAATTAAAGTAAGTTTTCCAGACATTGATGTACGAGTCTATTTTAAATTTACCCAATCTACTTACTAAACCATGATATTAAATTAAGGATAGTAAAATATTTTTTTAAAGATAATTTTATATGTCTATATGTTTTTGATGTAAAGGAGCAGCATTTGGATGAACGAGACGTGCGGAGATTTCAATTAAAAATCGCTGAACTGAATGCTGTAATAAGGAAGCTGGAAGACAGAAATACTCTCTTAGCAGATGAAAGAAATGAACTGGTAAATTAATTAGTAATAACACAGATGGTGACTGGGAGGGCATCTGTATGGCAAAAGATTTAATGTTGGAAAGTCAGTGTTCTAAATAATTTACAAATTAGTCCTGTTGGTTTCAATCAATTATATATAAATATAACAGAGATTTCTATAGAAATTCATCTTGTGATCATAGAAGACATGGATGGAATCTTTCTTGTTCCTCAAAAATAAAAATGTACAAATTTTTTTTTGGGGGGTTATTGTAATCAAATTGACTGGTATCTTGCCTGTGGCACTGTCTAAGGATGTTGTGTAAAACATACGTAATCTATGCACTTAAATTGCTGTATTAATATTTTTGAAATTTGACATTGTTTTAATGGCAAGCTTATATTAGCTAGGAGTTAAAAAAGCTTACTTATGTTAGTGGTGAAATATCTGATATTTCTCAAGGGAAATCTCTTAAGTAGGTGAAATTATCCTAGGAGAGGGATAGTAACTTACAAAAGAAAGGATATGACATGAATTTTAAGAATTAATTTTATTAGCTTGCTACTTAATTGCTTGTACTGAGGTTAATGGTAAAACTCCCATTGACTGCAATGGGAGGTGAGTTTCACAACAGGAATTTTTACACATGTCCTATAATGCCCTAATTCTAGTGGTGGTAGAAAAAATTTCTCATTCTAAACAGATGGAACCTATGTATCTGATTGTAAAATAATTCTATTATTTGAGTACGGTGGGGGCAGAAGTGGTGCCTTATGTCAGTCCTACAGGTGAGTGAAACATTGACATCTTTGTGAAACATGGACATCTTCCTCCTTGCTTTGTCAGACTTAGCTCTTCATGTTGAGATAAGAAGGCTTTGCTCGATTTAGTTATGACTAACATCTCAGTGATTATCAGAAGATCTAATTCTTGAAATTTTCTTGTCCAACATCTTGCCTGAATCTATATTAATAAAGGTTGAACAATTCAACAATGCTAGACTAAATTTGAATGAATTTAGAACATAATTGTATCTTTTTCATTAAATTTTTCATCTTTAAATAGTTTTATAGTCTAAACAGCCCATTCACAGGACAAAAATTGATTCCTGGTTAACAATTTAAGTTTCTTGGCATAAGAAGAACATGTATTTGAGCCTAGGTATACTTCACCATTTTTCTTACTTAGCATTGGTGTTGGTTGTGGTGGGTTTTTTTCCCCTCACTTTTCCTGGTGCAGTTGCTTTTCTGTGCTCTGTGCTCTCAAGAACATCTTGCCTTTTTTTTCAAGATAATTCAGCCTCCTAATCCTTTCTGTGGGCATAAGTAATTCAAAACATCCCTGAAGAAATCTGAAGTACTGCAGTACCTTCAGATAGCGTCCTTCTAGATGGAGGGCATGTATGACTCAGCCAAGTGTTCTTCTTAATTCTTGATTTAGAGACACGAGAAATGTATTTTGGAAGAGATATGGAGTAGGTTTTATCATATTGTGAGACAATATTACATAAAATAATATCAGTAATATCAGTGAGGCCACACAATTAAGCACTGTGAAAAATAATTCTGTTTTGAGAGTGAAACAGACAAGCAAGTACTCAATGAAATTATCTCAGGAAAAAGACTATCTTTTTCTCATTTCCAGTTAAAACTCAGTAAATTTAAAAATCTTTTGACTGGGAAAAAATAGTTGCTGGTTTGTTTTTTTTCCCACATAAAACAGCTCATTAAATAAAAAGAGTGAAATATTGAATACACACAAATACAAGAAAGAGCAGCAATTTGTTTTGTGTAATTGTCTAACATCGTAAAACCACAGGAACAAAATTGAGCAGCTTGCAAATGTCAGCAGAATGCTGAGATTGAATCTGTGCCCTCTGGCTGACATTCTCATTGCTCTAATTACACATTAGGTGAAGGATTTTTTAAAGTAGAGGAGGAAGAATGTCCTCCTACTAAGGGAAAATTCATGAGAACCACTTGCTTAGGGACCTAGTTGGTCACAGGAAGCTTATATACATTGAGATTAGTTTGTAAAGAAATCACTGTTACAGATCATCATAAGTGCCTGCCAAGAGAAAATACAGTGACTAGATCTAGTGTTTTGGTAGACTGTAAAAAAAGGCCATGCCTTATTAGTTTGGACTCCTGTAGTTTTTAGTTCAGCAGTAGCCTGTATCAGATGCCACTTAGCAAAAGAGCTAAACTTTCTGAATGAAGAAAGGCAAGTGGAAACACACCTATTTCTTCTTTCCTACAGTGGTAAACTAAAGCACAGCTAACTTTGTTCCTTTGCAGCTGAAACGTTCTCGGGAGACGGAAAGTCAGCTGAAGCCTTTGGTAGAAAAAAATAAGAGAATGAGCAAAAAAAATGATGATATGTTGCAAAGTATCCAGAGAATGGAAGAAAAAATAAAAAATCTATCAAGGGAAAATGCAGAACTGGTAAGTAATCGTCTCTGATGTCATGTTATAAGAACACATTGCACACATCTACTTTGAGGTAAAAGTGCCTGTGAGGCTTTTATTCCAACTCAAACAGATCAGTCTCCACAGTGGGATGGTGCAACTGTCAAATACAGACAATGAAGCTGATATTCATGTTCTAGATTCAAAGTGGCATGTGCTTTATGTTGTATAAATTCACAGTGATTAAGGAAAAGGATCACAGATAGATAAAACGTTTTTGCAGGCTATAAAAAGGTATGACTAAAAATCAGCTTTAATAAGTACTGCTTTTATGATTAGAAGTCAGAACTGAATTTGAATGCATGTGCTATGCTAGATCATTGAATTCTCTTGTCTGCTAATTTTTCTGTGTACTTTGATTCTGTTTTAAAGTATCTTATGTGAGAGATTAACACTGATGCATACAGAATGTGTACTTTTTTTGGTTGAAAGAAGCCTTAGGTTGTAATGGAGTATGTGCTGAGGAATCCAAAGAATTCTTGATTGCTACATCACACAGGAGAATTTTCCTGTAGTTACAGCAAGACACTTTAAGATATTCTTTATGGTTTTTGTTTTTTGTTGTTTTTTTTTTTTATATTTGTAGAAAGAGAAGTTATCTGCACAACCAGCGCTGAAGAGGCACACGTCTTTGAATGATCTCAGCAGCACACGAGAGGAACAAGAAATTGAATTCCTCAGACTGCAAGTCAAAGAACAGCAACATGTTATTGATGATCTCACAGTGGTAATGTTTATGACTGGTATACACATGTGCATGCACACACATCTATAGACAAGCTAAAGATTTGAGAGGAATGTTTTAACTCCAGTTGTAGTAGTAATACAGAAATAGTTTTTTTGGTGTCAAAGGGTTCTTGTTATTTCTCAGGTAGTGAATGAATTTCTTTGGAATGTGTACGAATCTTTGTATTATAAAATATTTACCTATTATGAGCTGCTCATGAAGAAAGTGCATCATCATTCCATTATTTACTTGCCAAATTGGGTGCCAACAACTGAGGAACTTGAGGAAAGGACACTTTCCAACACTTAATGACTAAAATGTGTTGGATGTAAATCCTGATGCAAACCCAAGCACTAGAACTTCTCCTGAAAGAAAGGAGATGGCAATAATTTCCCCTGGCTAAGCATCTCTAACTGAACTGGCCACTCTAGCTGTTCTTATAACAAATGGCGAGAAATACGCGCGGTTCATCAAACCAAAGGTAGCAGCATGATTTAGCATCAGAATTGCACAGCTGCTACTTTCTGACTGTGCAGGTTTCTTAAGGTGATGCTTATAGATGTTTGCACTATTTGATCAGGAATGTTTCAAGTTGTGTTAGAGGTGTCTAGTGCTGTTAAGTGCAATTTATGATACCCTCTTCTGGTGCTGGCAGAAATTCTATATCATCTCTGAGGGACCTTTGCCCTTCTGGAGCAGCATCTGGAACTCAGGCAGACTCAGACATCTCAAGTGGCACCACTGACAGTTACAAAATGATAAAGAGAATTTAAGAGCATTCTGTCTAAATAGAAAATGAAACAATTGGATGCTTCTTTTGAAAATAAAAATAGAGGATCCAAAAAAAAAACAAACAACAAGATGTGTTATTGCTTTAACTGGAACATTGTCTCTGTTCTTGGCAGTTCCCTGAGATTTTCACCCAGGATTTTTCTCTGAAATCAGTGCCAAAGGTTGATGTCTGAGTGCATTCTCCAGTGGTACAGTGTTCCAAGCAGTAGGATGTTACTCAGATGCTCTGATGTAGGGTCTAGTTCACAAAGCAATGCTGCTTTGCCTTCCAAATACAACTGTACAGGCAGGGACTGTGATATGATATGAAATGTGCAGTATATGGCAGATAAAACCTCTCTTATATTTCAGTGTAAAGTGGGTACGAAAGGACTCTCTTTTTACTGTCTCAGATAGTGATGTGAGGAAATATAATGTATCCTGACTTTGGTCAAATAGTATTAACTTGTGTTTAGTGTGAAAGTAAAATAAATAAATATTTTAAAATATGGTTTCATTTTTGCTGTTTTTCCTATTTACATATACTATTCCACTTGCAGAAATAAGTAAAATTATTAAGTAGGATACTGCTTTGGTTGGCAGTACAAACTAATTGAGGTTTTGCCTTCTATGTGAATGCAGTGGAATTCTGCACTTTATTATGCTTTTGAGCTATCTCTTCTGGCCTAAATCACACCTCTGCAGAATACAAATGTATCATAGTTATCAAGAATGACTCAAATGTCCCATACCAGATTAATATAAAAATCATCAGCTAAAGTCCAGCTGAGACCAATATGATACACAGAAAAAAGAACATTAGTCTTAGGCAATAGGGTTGTCTGAACTGATTAACAGTGTCCTTTGTTGGATATCTTTGATGCTGTTGAAACCATGCCAATCTTGAGTTCTCCCACAACAGTGGTGTTCTGGTTAGTTCTTAAAATGAAAGCTTGGATGATTGCAAAACGTGCTAGTGGCTTTTAATTGGCATTATTATTGCTCTGGTAGCTTGATGTATTATTGAGATAGTAAATTAATTGGTCTTCTTACAAACAAGATTAGAAACAGGAAGGACTGGAGTTTTGGAAGTGTTTGTTCATTCTGCACTGAAGTGAGATGAGAGGAAAGTCCATCTGTTTGGACACCTGCTTGGGAGGCAGGAGACCCTAGTTAACGTGCCTTAACTAGGTACCTGAGAAAACAGGATTTTTGTTCAACAGTATAAAATTTTACTATCTGATTTTGAATTTAGCTGAAAATATTGTATTACTCTACAGCTTGAAATATCTGCACCATTCTACCTTGGCAGTCATTACTTTTCCTGTTTTTCAAACCACATGCATTCAAGATGCTATATAAGTTGTTGTGCTTTTCTCAATTATTTTTTATTTTCAAAAACTTCATTCCTGTAACAATTTTCCTGTGTTTTCCACTGGGATCTTCCTATTTGTCCAGTTTCTGAACTGAATGTAGAGCAAATTACTCTGAATAGAAAAATACCATGCAGTGAGCAATAAGTGCTAGAGAAGCACTTGGAACTGCAATCAGTCTTTTAAAAGCAGAAATGCTGCCAACAAAGATGCAGAGCTAAGGAAAGAATCAGAAAAAAAACCAAGAAGACAGAGCACCCACCTCCTGTGTTGTTGGGGTTTTTTTGCTTGCTCCTTTGCATTTCTTTTACCTTTTCTCCTTCCTCTTCTCCTTTGGAATTCAAGGCAGTATTCTTGGATTTAGATGTACATAAATCTTGCATTTCCAGTCAAAACCTCCTCATGTTATGGTATAGTCAATTGTGAACTTGTACCGAAGCCTCAGTAGAAAAAAAGACGCTAAGTTGACACAGGCTGAGAATGCCTTTGGTTTTGAGACTTTTGCCCTACAAGGATAAGTCACATGTAACACTGCTTATATGCTTATCTTCTTGTGTATCAGAGTATGCCTGATATAATGACTTGTAACTACTAAGACTGGACTAATTTTTGGCTACGGACCTGCTTCTTCAGGATGGTTGAACACCCGAGTGAGATGGTGAATTCTGTTTCCATAGTGAGCTTCTTGGTAAAAGAGTCAAAGGAACTGTCAGAAATCTGTGCCCAGTATTTAACAAAGCCTTTTCTTGCCAACTTCCCATCAAATGCTAGAAGGATATGGCTGAAGGTTTGTTTGCTAAAGGGATAAAGCTGAAGTACAGTTCTATCAACACGGCATTATTCAAAAGACATTGTGTTAGCTTTACCAGAGGCTTTAAGAAAATGTTAATGACATTTCTTTGTGTTAGGCGTATCTAAGTATAGTTTTAAAACAAACCCATACCAAAATGTTCTCTGTCCTTCTAGGAAAGAGAACGGTTATTGCGGTCTAAAAAACAGAGGAGGAAAAGTCTGAAGCCTCCAAAGGTGAGCAAACCTTCGGTTTTTAATGCATTTCTGTTGTTGTGAACAACACATGTTTCAAATACCACCTGAATTTAAAGCTCTACTTAATGGGAAAAAAACATATAATTCTTCTGTTTTCTTTGGTGAGTGCTTAATTTTGTAGGATAATTCAGGAGCTGCAAGTTTTGTACTGCACACAAGTGATGTTGTTTTGGGGTTTGTTTTAAGCAAACAATAAAATTACACCTTTAGCCACTGTGCCCTGAATATTCAAGTGGTTTAAGGCCTAAATGACCCAATGGCTTGAAACATCTAACATTTCAAAGGTCAGATGCTCAGTCCTTTTACAAGAACATACACCCTTTAAACTACTCATACCAACATAGTGCTTAATCACAGTCGAAAACTTTGACTCATGCTAGGGATGTCAATGAAATCATATTTCCGTATGTGATATATATAAATAGTAAGAAGATTCCAACAACTCTGCTCTAGAATACAAAGTACAAGAGAATAATTTAGATTGTAGAAACAGGAAAGTTTTGCTTTGGAATGTATCTTTGATGTTTCTTGTAATATGGGCTTGAAGTTGTTAATGTGCTGAATAATGTTTTTTGTGAAGTTGAACATTAGCAACCTGGAGCATGTGAGAGGATGGAAATTGGATAAGAGGGAAAAAATGGAAGCGAACAGTGGAGATATCATTATCATTTATATGGTAGCTTAAGATACATGTCATAAATCGGTGCCTGTTGTCAGTGGGTTCTGCATAGTCTATTCCTGGTGACCTCCAGGTGGTGCTTTTTTATTGCTCTGCGTTCTCTTAATGTCTGTATTCTGAAAAATGCATTCTTTGGGATTCTATTTCACTGGTAGTTTCTTCAAATTTTGCTTCTAATAATGGTGTGTCTTTTAGATGGTAAAAAAGAAAAATTCAAAAGTCACAACAGATCTTGCCAAACATATTTGCAGCAACTGTAAACCATTCTTTCTTGATGTAGTATAACTGGAAGTTTGTGTGTTGAGAGCAAGTTTTAAAAAAGTATGTTAAATCATATATATATATACACATATGCATGTAACTTATATTGTACTTTTTATAGTCTTCTCTAATAATTAGCTTTTATCTGACTTTAAGTTAAATGTGTAGGATCTTTTGCTAAATTGTAAAGTTCCTAATGAAATGAACTAGTTAATTTAATTTTTAGGCATTGATAACTGGTGGTGCTAATTTCTATAGGCTGAAAACTTCAATAAATATGCACTTATATTTTAAAAATCTACGTTAATAGAACTTCAGCTGACATAGGCTCTGTAGCCTTTCCTTTTACCTATTTTGTCTTGAGCAACCTGACGCTTTTGTTGTGTCTTCTTTTCCTTATTGAACAAAGCCAAGAGTTGAACAATAGGAGGATTGGAGAGAATGTGCATTCTACAATTTAAAGATTGTGGCAGTGCTGTTCTTTGTGTGCTGAGAGTACTATAATTGGGGGAATTCTGCAGTTTACTGCAGAATGAGCAGCAGCGTTAGTAGCGGTGTGCTTCTTATTTAGGATATGATAGATACTTCAGAAAGAACAAATTAATCAGTAGCACGGTTTTCCTACAGTTTTTTCTTTAAAAAAATCTTTGTAGAATGAGCTCATCTCTTACTCAGATGAGTTGTTGAGATTGTACCATCATCTTCTCCGTTGTTACAGCCTCTTCCAAGAATTTAGATGAAAATGGTAGAATTCATTTAATCAAGCGTTGCAAAGTTTGTTAGATGTCATTAACGGATGTGAGATACAGACATCTCTCTCTGGGCAAAATGTTAACATTAAGTGGTTGGAAGTAGATATGTAAACAGGCCATATGAGTTTTGTCCTAAAACTGCCTGTTTCTCTCCATGAATTATAAAAGCAGTCTAAGATGAGTCGCTTTATATATAGACGTGCACAGCGTAAGTGTATTTCTTTCTATGATCTGTGTAATATCTTTATACCATAAAATGATATAATCTGTATAGAATAGTAATGAAATTATGGATATATCTGTCCCAGACAAACACTTGGAATAAGAAATTACTGATCTAAACCTTTGTCTTTTCTTTTCTAAGGATTGTTAAATGCAAAATTAGCATTAACACAGTGAATTATCAAGTTGGGCTGCGGAGTTGTATCTATTTCCAGATGTGTCCCACTTCCCTTGGCAAATTGAAAGATGAAATAACTCAGGAGAATAAGGTCTCATGAAAGTGAAAGTTAAGCTCAGACTGGAAGGTATAGAAAGATTCCTTTTTTGTTCTAATAACCAGGAACTTGGTGCACAGGGTGAAGATTTGCACTCATCTACTGTTGCAGTTTCTCCTAAATGGGTACCTCTACACTCCGGCTTCTTTAATTTCTGAGGTGCTCTGACTGCACAGTGCCTGTGGTTGTTTCTGAGTATTTTCCTGTCAGTGATTCCTGTTATCTGGAACAGAATCCATGGCACTTCTTTCTCCATCTTTGAGACAGCTTATGTGAATGATCTACCAGGCCAGTCCAGTAGCCTTTACAGCCCTGAGCATCAGTTCAGTTGAGAAGCTTTTGAAAATTTTAATATTATGGTTTTGTTTTATTTTTTACTCTTGTAATTAGATGTCTGTGTTATTTCTGGAGCTCTGTAGGCGCACTAGGTTACTGTTGCTAGTGTAGCTTTGACTGAGCACTCTTTTAATTCTCAGTGGGGCATAGGAATCCATGGAACAATGCTGGCAACTGGCTCTGGTTCCCCGAGGAAAGGAGCAGCCGAGGGGGTTGGGCTTTATAACCTCTGTGGTTGCCAGGTGTTTAATGTAGTGACTCTGTATAGTCGCGTACTGAAGGACAGTTTTTTCTGAGGTGAAGCAGCCTAAACTGGTAGAGGTTGGTTTGGGTTTTTTTATATTAATGGACCATTGGACTTGCTTGGAAAAAGATTGTGATTCACCAGGTGAATCTTTTGCTGTTTAAAGCATGATTTTTTTCAATGAGCTTCTTTTAAATTTCTTTTTTTTTATCCATTTTTTGTGGTGAAATAACTAAGAAACTTTAGAAACAGTATTTTTTTATGTTTTGTTTATTTTGACATGTAGAATGGAGTTACAGTGATTCCATGACTGATGGAGTCATGCATTTAAAATAAGACATATTTTCCCAGCTTGTTTGGAAACGGCAGGACTCTACAGATTTGTGTCTTTATTTAAACTTTAATAAACTGTGTTCATGGTAGTGGAAAACCTGCACACTGGTGTGATGGAGTTCATATTTCTTGTTTTATATTTTTCTTTTTTTCTCTGCCTCTGTGCTTTGGTGTGCCTATATTTTTCTGGCTGCCAAGAAATGACATATAAGCATGAAGGTAAGAAGTTACTGATTAGCACATCTGATTGCATTACAAGGAAATATATCTTGGATCATTTTCATCATGTTCAATCAACTACTTGAAAATGAGATATTTAAATATAAAATGAAACTACTTTAGCAACAGAGAAATCAGATTATATTGAAATTTGCATATAATGTAGTCTATGTGTCACTATTGATTTATAGCATTGTAAATTTTACTGTTTACTGAGCAGCATACTTCAGTAGAAGAATTAATACTTGAGTTATAAAAACCTAATGCATAATTTTACTTTAAAATTATGTGAAAACATTGATATAAATCTACATGAAAAATACTTGCTATTAAATGTGTGGTGGTAGTCAGTGGAAATTAGAATTCAAATCAGAATTTTTCAGTAATTTACAGGACTATTTTCTCATTTAAGAACTTGTAATTTAGAAATAATAAGTGCGTATAACAAATCAATATAAAAGAATCTTTAAGTCATTGAGAATGTTCCCATTTTTAAGAAAAATTTGAATGAAACTTGAATTTACATAATGTATATTTACAAAAATCCAACTGGTATAGTACGTTTCTATATATTTTTCAAAAACTATTGTGATTCAGCTTTTGAGCCATGTGTGAAATCTCCACTGGAGTTGGTGTATTTATTGATGCCATAGTATTTATTACAGTGTTTGTCAACAACTGTATGACTCAGATGTCTTTTTTTCCCATTTTTTCTCTCTCTGCAGCTGTTCCCTTGCCAGTTAATTTGTTCTGGTTTTGCTGTAAATCAGTTCTTGTAACTAGTTACTTCAGATACTAGATGATCAACAATAAACACTGCTATTTTGTAATTATGGTAAGAAGCAATTCATACATGTGCAAGAAATATATACAATGGCTTATCTCTAATGCCATGGAAAGTGCCTGCTCCACAAAGTGATAAATCTATAGGATCTCTAAAAAGGAAGGAGTCATTAAAAATAAATAAAGTGGTTCACTCATAACTCCAAATATTATAGGCAGTCTGTATAGCATTTAACAGGTTTTGACTTTTAACTCTCCTTTGAGTGTTGGATTTTGTTAGTGTGATGGGAAATGCTAATTTTCTTTCATAATT
Source organism: Cephalopterus ornatus (assembly GCA_013396775.1). Taxonomy (NCBI): domain Eukaryota; kingdom Metazoa; phylum Chordata; class Aves; order Passeriformes; family Cotingidae; genus Cephalopterus; species Cephalopterus ornatus. The sequence continues at coordinate 59,394 of VZRE01006141.1, forward strand.
CCCTCACATCTAATAATCGAGTGATTTATTTATTTATATATGCAAATTATTTCCCCTTCCTTTTGCTACTAGTGAAATGTTTAAAGACAGGTAAGTATCTGTTGTCACAGTAATGCCATTGCTTTCAACATCTTCTCAAACCTATATAGATTTATGTAAAATCAAACCTACATACATTTATGTAAAATCAAACCTACTGTTGTTTTGCTATTTCATTTTCACTCCTTGAAACAGCATGTGTAGGTGTGTGCCTGCAGGATGAAAGGAAGACATATTCTTAACCCGAGTTACCTAAGTGACTGTATAGCAGAGGTATGGTGAAAAAACCCCATAGGTATGTCATTTTTGAGGCCAAACACCCTTGAAGCAGAAGGCATGAGCAGGGTCAGCTGTTCTCCTTCTGTTGTCTGAGTTGCTTGTCCTTGGCTAGGCTCCTCCAAAGCACATGGTGGTTCTGAGCCCCATCCACAGGCAAGCAGGTGTGGCCAGAAGAGCAGGATATAGAAGAATCAGCGTAAGAGTCTGTATGAAGCTTTGTTCTGGGTTTGCTCTCAGCATCTCTGAGTAAAGCGTATCCGAACTGCAAAGCGAGGATATGGTTTTCATTGAAATTTCTGGGGGTTTGTTTACCTGCCACCATCTTCTTTACCTTCAAAAAATCTAGCTTCACCTTTATGAAACTGTATATGTGGATCAGTTTGGAGTCAAAAAAGTGAGTTGACCTTGCAACTTGTATTTTAAATTTGTCTTCCTTACAACTTGAAGATAGCACCATTTCTTTAGCCCTATTTTCAGCTTTCAATATTTATTTGCAGTGTTACTGTTAGATGGTTGTAGGCTGCAACCAGTATTCAGTGCAGGAGAAATGCTGGATGGGCCATCTCCCAGGGGCTAATTGCATCTCTGTTTTTGTGGTAAAGCTTTGTACTTACGCAAGAGGAGCCTGAAATGTTTGTAATTCAAGTGTGAGAGAACACATTAGCTTTCTGGATAAGTCTTTATATTTTTAGAATACAGCTTAAACCTATTCCCTGTGTCCTTTGTTTTGTTAAGTAGGACAGAAAGGTAAACTGATGAATGCTGGAGGAAAGGATTGAATTATCCCAGGGAACTGTTTTTCTTAAGCGTCTTAGACATAGCCTGTTGAAAGGATCACAGTGCTTCCTAAACAACTAAGAAAAGAGTAATGTGTCTTTGCAGCACTGTAGCACTGTAACTACAATCCTTTTCTTCTGAATACACAAAGTAGTGGTCTAGTAGCTCGGAAAAGGAAAGTTGTTTCTAAAGGTTGTTCAGAAGCTCTTTGCCTTTTGTGCTGCATCATTTTTATATGCATGTATATGCATAAGTATAGTCTGTTTAGAAAAGATGTGGCTTTTTGGGGTTTTGTGGGTTTTTTTTTTGAGTGCATAACATCTTTTCAAGAGGAGATTTTATTAGATCTGGTTCATTTAAATACGTGGTCAGAACAAAATTTTTGGAAGTACTGACAGAAGGGCTCATCTTGAGTGAAGCAATTAAGTGATTCAGGACAGGGTCTTGGAGCTGTCTTTGGCAGTTGGAGTGGAATAAGCTGTACTGTGAAACTATTATGGAGTTGTTCAGCTTAGGAGTAATGAGGCTGTGACCTGGTGGACCGTGGTGACCAGGGCTGCAGACTGTAAATGGAGCACATGGTGTCATGCATGCAGGCACAAAGTCACAGCTGCAAGCTTGATTTTATGGTACTACTTAAATCAAGTTAGAGTATTTTGGCTGTTGAGGTCTATGCTGAGCTAAAAGAATATGTATAGTAAGCGTTACAGGGCTTTGTGAGAAAGTGAAGACAGTTCTTATGTAGACATACTGGAAAAGTCTCTAAAGTTAGATTAGTCTAGAAGATGGCAGGGAAGGGTAAATATTTGGAATTTATCATGAGATATGGCATTACAGATAAAATAAAAAGTGTCAGAACCTTGAATTAAATTGATAGCTCAGAATTCCACTCAGCGAGTTTGGCTTTGCTGAAGTGTAGGATTCATGGTGTTTGGAAAAACAACTGATAACATTTTTCATCCTTTAGGGTTCTTTTAATGAACAAGGTATTATCTTCTCACATACAACGTGTGATTTATATTTTAAAAAAAACCCCAAGTAACAAACTGGAACATCAAGATATGTGACTCAGCATCAAGCAGTGGCAAAAAATATAGAGAGGTATAGACAGAAGTTTCTTCATCTTCTTACGAGGTATAGACAGAACTTTCTTCATCTTCTTACAGCCACCTCTCTCCACTAGTCTGTCTAGGATGCTTCATAACCTGACTCCATTTTTCTAGCAACATGCTTTTAAAAAATTTTCTTAATTTTCTTGCTTCTCTGAAATTGTGTTGGATCATTAGAATTCTTGTGTGGTTTAAAAAGTTATACTTTCTAATAATGGTTAATGTTTTCTATTTTGGAAGGAAAAGTACTTGAAAAACTGTTTTTTCTAATTAAATGTATAAGTAAATTTTTTTTTTTGAACAGTGGCATTTCCATGGAACTTTCTTGCTTTCGGAGCATATGTTAGGAAATTGATGAAAAGAGATTCTCTTAAAATAGTGAGGTTTTATATAAAATATCACATTTTCACAATTAATATTGTATTATTCACTTCCATTGACTACTCATTTTCTCTAATTTTCTGTAAGCATGCATGTAATTGATAACATTGTGTAAAATTTTTTAAATCTGCAGTGAAATGCTGGTTGTCCCCAGGCCTGTCTTTTTGATTAGTCTTAATACTGGAGCAAACCATTTGAAAAAAGTGAGAATGATGGTATTGAAAAAATAAAGGCTAAGCAGTAGTTTATACTTTTAAGTAAGGGGTTGCAAAATAGATATTATAAATTAATTTGTCTCCTCTTTTTACAGTTAGTATGAACAATTCAATTTGTTCCACATTGGTCCCCAGAATATTTGTTTCCTTTTGGTTACATGTCTTATATGTTACATTGGACTGGCTTACTTTCTTCTGAGTCAATATTGCATTCCTCTTCTGCGAATCTTCTAAGACCTGTGTAGTTTTGATAACTAGCTTTTATGGCTTTGATAAAGCATTATTCTATTGGCAATTACCCAGTACTATGTGCAATTCAGTTCTTGGAGGTTCTTACACAAACAATGTTGAAAAAGTAGTTAATTCAATCAGAGAACAAGAGTTTACAATGGAGTTTTTTTATTTCCTAAATACTAAAATGGTCAGAGGAGACCTTGGGTCACTGGGATTTTCCAGCTGTTTTGCTAGTAACTGAAAAAAACCTAATTTTTCAGAGGCATGTTGTGGAGACATTTTTTGGGTTTGACGAAGAATCTGTTGATTCAGAAACATCATCTGTAACTTCATACAACACAGATAAAACAGACAGGACACCAGCAACACCAGAAGAAGATTTGGAAGATGTAAGTAGTACTGATTTGTTCTTAAGTTCTATAAAAAATCAACATTGAAGTATAAATGTGAACTTTTTTACAGTTGTTGTTCCACAAGAACCGTGAAAGATTTGGCAGGGAATTCCTTTGGGTTTTTTCAAGTCCAGTAACATATACACAACAGAATTAATAAGATAATATTCTGCCTGACAGATTTGGCAGATATTGGGCTGAGAAATAAAATTGTTTTTCTCAAACTGTTTGTTATTAGTCAAAATAAAATGAATAGGCAAACTGCTTTGCCAAAACTTAATAGTTCTTAGACAATAGTTTGCCTTTCAGCCTTATAATTTATTTGACTGTTTTGATACAACCAGGATTTTATTCCTTTGCTCACAATACTCAGAGAGGCTTTTGCAATTCATGAAGACTTAAATGATCATAGGTAGTAAACACCCACTGACATGTTTTGTCTCAGCTCTGTGATATACAGTGCTGCTGGCCTACTTTAGAAGATTACGGGCATGAGGACAAAGCATGAATTAGGTGCTCTTTTTCATCTTTCTTTCTTGTTCACTAACTTATAAACCTAACTTGTGTGCCTAATACTCCTCAGTCGAAGAAGCTTCCTTTTTTTCTGGGTTTAATATTTAATAATGTAATCTCTTTTCCTTGGAACTCAAGTTTCTGGAGCAAAAATTAATTAAAGGAAAGGACATTTCTTTTCCTCAGCATTATAGGAAAGACCTTGTAAGTGTTCAAGTCAGTTACTCAAAATTCAAAGGAGATCAAGATTTTAAAAATACTTCATGTGAAAAACATAAATTTAAGGAAGTGTGGCTTTTGAAATGTAACTTCTGTGTTAGTGTGCTTTACCCTGGCATTGTAGATAAGAAGTGTCAGGAGGGAGGGATGGACTGCATGAGCCCCTTCTGAAGCTCCTGTGGCTCTGGAGTTGCTGAAGGGAGTGGTGAATAAAACTATTTCCTCTCATCCTTCCCCAGACATTTCTATACATTGCTGCCTTATACAGTAACGTACAGTGTCCTGAAATTGTATGGCAAAGACAGTTACTCATCATCCTTCGTTCCTTTCCTTTCCACTTTTTTCAGGATTTCAAATCTTTATTAAACTGACACTCAGTATGAGTTGTGTCGCTTGTCATGTTTGTGAATCTGTCTATATAGACAAATATGTTATTATATATATTTATATAAAGCCACTTTTTTCCCCCTCTTCATTAAGAGCACACCTAAAGAAGAAGCTGAACTAAGGTTCTGCCAACTAACAAGAGAGTATCAAGCTTTGCAAAGAGCATATGCATTGCTTCAAGAGCAAGTCGGCGGAACTTTGGATGCAGAGAGAGAAGCAAGGGTAATTTTTTATATGAATTTCCTTTAACTCTGAAATAATTGAAAAAGCTGAAACAACTCAAACCAGCAGGAGGTATCTTTGCAGGTCACTAAAATGCAAAGCAATAATGTTTTTGAGGATTAGAGGATATCATCACTAAGGCAACAATTTAGATTAATCTGGTGTGATCAGAATAAAGATGTCATATTTTTTTCTAGCATGGATAATACATTACAGATTTTGGTAGTAAGACAGTGTTATTGAGAGTGATATCCCTGTTGAACCCACCATTTGGATAGTGACATGATGGATTTTAAATGAATTGCAGGATAGATTGTTATAAGTGCTTAGGTACTTCCATCATATATTAAAAATTTGACCCAAATCTAAAAAAGATAGTTTTTATTGAAGTTTTTTGTTCAATATGTGAAATCATAATTTGTTTTTTAAAATCTCTGACTGAGAGTATTCTTTCACTAAAGAGTACCTAGCTAACTTCTGCTCCTATTGGATCAGCATGTATGACTGTTCACTCTTTCTGAAATAAATGTTTTTACTTTCACAGTAATCTCTGTACTATAGGTATTATAGGTGTGAGAGAGTATTTGCCCTTCTGCCACCACTGTGTTTTACCATTTAGTGGTGCAGAGATGAGGTCAGCAGAAGTCATGCTAGCATCTTCCATTCTCTATTTTCCAAACTGGAGATGAGCAAAATAACTTCATAATGAGCTGGTGAGCTCTGACTCAGTCACCAGAACTATTCAGTGAACAGAAGGGACATCAAAAGAAGAATTGAGTTAACTAGCAGCAAAACTTCTACTTTATTTCAACTCCTTGCAGATAGCAGCATGTGTAGAATTGTGGCATGTTTACAAGTCACCCTCTGCTTGAATAACTATTGTGATCAATGACCAAACAACGAATAAAATCCAAATGGGCAATAAATAGCTATAGAGCTGGAAACTTCGTCATCTTCACCTGATGTCCTTCATTCTGCATGAAGTACAGCATGAAACTGTAGATTAGTGACTACTGAGAGAGTTGGCCGATGCCATTGCAAGGTCACTCTCACAGAGTCACGCTCAGTTATCTTTGAAAGCTCATGGCAATTGTGTGAGGTTCCCGAGGACTGTAAGTAAGAAAATGTCATTCTTGTCTTCAAGAAAGGCAACAAGAGACAAGTGGACAGTGAGGTGGACTGAGTATTGGCTGAAATAGCTTAGAGGGTTGTGGTCAGTGGCAGAAAGTTCAGCCGGAGGTGTTTCACCGCCAAGTTTGCAGATGATACAAAATTGAAAGGGGTGATTGATACATGAGATGGTTGTGCTGCCATTCAGAGGAACCATTCAACTGCCCGAAGAAATGTGTGAAGAGGAATCTCATTAAATTCCACCAAGGGAAGGAGAACTGTGGGGAAGAATAACTCCATGTGCCAGCAAAGTCTTGGGGCTGGCTTTCTGGAAAACAGTTTTGCACAACATAAAGTGGGGGCTTCTGGTGGATACCCAGTAGAACATGAGCTGGCAGTGTGCCCTTGCAGCTGTGAGGGCCAGCAATGGGCTGCATGAGTAAGAAAGACCACGGAGGACCAGCGAAGGTGACCCTTCCTCTCTACTGATGATTGAGTGATGTCTGGAGTGCTGGGTCACAAAGATGATTAAAGTCTTGGAGAACCTGATGCACAAGGCTGAAAGGGCTGGAACTATTCAGTCTGAGTAAAAAGAGGCTCAGGGGTAAATGCCTGAGGGAGGGAGTAAAGAACATGGAACTAGTATCCTCTCTCAGCTTTGAGCACAGAGATTGGGCAGGTGATCAAACCTCAATGAGAGTGTAATTCTAAAAAATGTTTAAGCATTAAAAAAATGCTAACCTCCTTCCCCCTACAACTTCCCTGAACCCCCAAAATGGAGAAATGTATTAAATACTATGAATTAATACATGTTGCTGCCTTGCTACGTGTGGCCTTCACTGTGCTGTGCCACTGCAACGTGTTGCTAATAATGCAGGAAGACATTTTAATGTGGTTTAAAAAATTCTGGTGGAAAAGAACTCACTTGAATGGTAGAAGCTTCCAGTAGCTTAATTGTTCCTCTACTTAGAACAATTAATAAAATATTCACAAAATTCTATATTGATGGTTATTAGGCATACATGTGTACGGTATCATCCCCATCCTTTTCTCTGGCAAACATTTTAAAACTCACTGAATATTTTCGTGTGTAGAAACAGTATGCTTGTGGGAACAGAATTTCTATGTGTTAATAAGCAAAGCTTTCCAGGTAAAATTACAGAAGAATGTAGATTACTTGACATTATCTGGAGTTGTTTACAGCTAAAAATGTTAGCCTATTACCCTCAGAGCCTGTATTTAGAGGATTCAGGGTTTACTTTAAAATGTGTCAACTTTTCTGTGTTTTTTTTTTTCAAGGTTCTTTGTAGTGGCTCTGAAGTTCTTTCTCTTTTTTTTTTTTTCCTGTGAAATACAGTTCTTATAATAGTAGAATTATTGCTTTATGGCTTTATTTGTTAGAGTTCTCAGCATCTTAAAAAAGCTTAGTCACTTTTGACACTCTCTTTTTAAGTAGGACACTTAGCCAAAGAAAGCAATAAGGACTGTGGAAATCACTTATCAAGACAGACTTGGGATGGAGAGTGTAATTCCTTTTACCATTAAAGTACAATTTCAGGGGCAGTCATGTATTTGACACTTATGAGAGGCCATTATGTATTTCCTTTGCCTTCATGGGCTTTTTTTAAATTTTATTTTGTAGGCACTTACAAATTGTCTCTTTTGTAGACTTGGAAATTATTGCTATTTCTTTTTAGTGGTGTTTTGGTCTCTTCTGTCACATCCCTGCAAATCTATCTTTTGAGTGAATCAGAAAGTAGCTTTTGGTGTGATTTATTTTGTAGGGCCCAATGTTCTGGTGGGATGAACATTTCCTGATATTTTCAGATGAGGCTTAAGGTAAACAAGGACCCAAAGATGCAAAGATGCAGAAGGAAATCCCTGTAGGAATTTTTCAAGTGTTTGGGTGAAAAAGTACCTGAAGTAGGGTGGGAAAAGTACTTGCAGCAGTTCAAAGAACCTCAGTGACTGAGGGTCTCTGGAAACAGGTTATTTTATATCTGTTTTTTTTAGTACCTTTTATGATCCAGTTCCTTTTAAGGCATCACTGGACTCGGGATAATACCTACTGTAGTGTAATAGTTAATGTAATAATTATGTAGAACAAGGAGAACTGACCAATGTATGCTATTATGGGATATATAAATTATTTGGGGTCAATATATTTTATTTACCTAAAGGTCTTTTTCAGTGCTTAATACAGATCTCTTACTCCCTTGTCCCTTTTTTCCCTAATGCCTTGAATTACTGAAGCTTATGAATATCTCCTTAGAGCTATTTCAGTTCCTAAGTTATTTTTTTTCCCCCTGGGAAGAGCTTTGTCACTGAATATGGGATGATAACATCTTTCTAAGCTAGGAAGGAAAAATCCTGTTAAACTGACAGCTTTAAATATTTTGTAACATAAACACAAAAGCAATTATTTTAATGAAAAGCATTAAAAGCTGACTGGACAGCCCATAAAGCAGTATAAAGTATCTGTACTTTGATTCTGTGTGTAATTAAATCTGCCTGCCTACCTGCATGTGCCTGCACATACACACACTTTTTGAATTTTTCCCCCCCCAGACTCGTGAACAACTGCAAGCTGATCTTCTCAGGTGTCAGGCAAAAATTGAGGACCTGGAGAAAGCTTTAATCGAGAAAGGACAGGTAAAAGGCTCTCTTAATGTCCTCTACCAGCTCATTTTCTCTGCTGCATGCAGTGGTGCCCTTGCCATCTTCATTGCTTACTGGTGCGTAAGTGTGAATGATGCGGCTTAATTGCGACTGCAGCAATACATTGCTTAAGTAAAGGGAAGTATTTTACAGCCTAAGAAAACGTCATTAAAGATTCATTTTCTAACACATAGTGCACTAAAGCATAGCATCAAAACAACCATGTCTACATGCATTGTAAATTCTGTTCCCATTGTCATTTGGTGAAGGCCTTTCTTGTGTTTTCCATTTTGTTAATATTTGTTATAAAATCCAATAAAATAAATAATCTATATTTATACTGGAGAATATTTTTGATGAGTAGCATGGAAAAATTAAAAAAACCCAAACTTCTAGACATGCTAGAGAAATGTACCACTGAGTGTGTCAGGTTACTGGAAGCCACTCATGGTGTTACTCTCCTGGGTTTAAATTGTTGGAGGACCCAATTGCTTTCAAATTCCCAAACTATCACACAAGGTAAAAGCAGGCCTTATGCTTCAGCATATATAATATATGTAAATACTTGACAAAGATGTGACCACTGATGCATATTTAATAATGTCTAGGGTCTTCAGAAAGTCTGATTAAGGGTTATGAGCAGACATTTGCAAATTGTTCAGTTGTGTAACTGCTAGAACGCATCAAAGAAGTTGTGGAGATTTATTTTATGCTTTATTGTTTGAAATAAGAATTTAAAAATTGCAGGTTGCTTATGAGAATAAGGTATAGCTATCTATAGATACGTTTGTTCAATCCTGTAGCATTGAAAAAAACCATCTACGAATAATGCCAAGTGAATGATATCACTATTTTTATGGTTTATTCTTTGTAAGAAAAATTTTCTGTAAGATTTTGTATAAATGCAAAGGTTTGGGAACCATATTCAAATTCAGGGCAAAAGTAAGTTATACTAGCTTCCACACCAATTGCAATTTTCTTAGTGTATTCCATGTAAATACAATATTACTAAAAGTAGGGAATATGTTGTCAATCTAAACCCAATGATTCACTGAGCTTCTGGAAGAATAAATGAAACTGAAGATTTCTCCAGGATCTACTGCTGATATTTTGGTGTGTTGACAAGAAAGGTGTTGTGGGCCAATTGCTGTGTAGTCAAAAACGTTAACAAAATAGTTGACTATTACAGTGTATAATGTAAGTACTGTGTATGTAAGTAAGATAAATGAGCTCGGATACACGTAAGGAATTACTTCTGTGATTTTTTTCTTCGAGAGTGTTATGTCAAAAGGGTAGACCTGGAAATTAGAATTTAATTAGATATCACTTTGAGATTCAGAACCACATTTTCAACCTTGTATCTCTCAGCAATCCTGAGAAGGTGAACAGGGATGTGACAGGGAGCAGCATGGTGGTGTCTCTGGTGGGCTGGTTTGTATGCTGAGCATTAGCTTTCCACAGAGGGGTTCACAGTGTCTTCCTGGGAGCACTAGCACCTGCTTGGTTCTCCTGACCTGTTAGTTTTTACATTCAACAAAATAAACGGTTGTGATGATAAACTGAATTCCTTGTGCACTATGTGATTTTTTTTTTAAATTTATTTTGTTATTACTTTGTCATTTAGATGGTCATGGTAGTGATGATGATTTAATAATAATTGTGAAGTGTTCGTTCAGGAAGCCGGTCCCTAAAGCGCTTTTGTAAAGGAAACAATTAATGAGAAGATCCAAGTGTATTATCCCAGAAAATTTTAGTCTTACTTTACCCCTTTAGGAAACAGAAGCAGAAAAGACCTTCACAATTTTCCTGAAGTCAAATTCAGAGCAGGAGATTAGAATCTTATTGTTAAAAAATTGTATGAAGCTTGGTTTATAAAAGAATTTATGTGTAATTTCAAAGTAGCTGTCAAGAGCCCTTGTTAATCCCTCTTCTGCTGGATCTGTCAGTATTCCCTCAGAAGTAAAACAAAACTAATAATCCATTTCTGCAAGGTACATTGAAATGCATGCTTAAGAAAATTTATATTAAGTGAAAAAATTCTTATAAAATATTAATAGTGGTAAATAATAAATCTAAAACTATTGGAGTATGTAATGTGCCAGATGGATGAATGCTCAACTCTTTGTGATCTGATGTGTAAATACAATTCCCTCAGAGTTCAGGTTTTTTCAGAAAGTCGAGTTGGACTTCATCAAGAAAGCAACAAAAATAATTATCAATAGGGCAAATTAATCTGTTTTTCCTACTTGTGTGAACTTGTGTTGAACCTACTGGTCTGATGCAACTGTTGAACCTGCCTTTTACCATATCCATGTATTGAGTTATCCACCCTAAGCCTGTGTGTGCAACTCTTTGTTCAAGCCTTGACCTTAGTAAAATGCTGGTTTAAAATGTTAAGTAAACATTGGATTTTATTCTCTAAAGTTTTTTCATTGGCTTCAAAAATTCTTGACAAATGTAATGCCTTTTCAGTACCCATTTTAGTATATTATTCTTATAGCATCACAACCCTGAAGAGCTTTTTTATTCCATGAAAATTAAATGCACTTATGCATTCTTGCTTATGAGTGGAAGAAGGAAAAAAAATGGTAGAATATGAAACTGCAGCCGACAATAATTAGAAAGACTAATTTTAAACTTTTTTTAAAAAAGCTAATTAAAGTAAATATCATATCATAAAGTTTCAGGTTTTTTTAGTTGACATTTCAAGGCTATTTCATGGGCTGGGATGTCCAGATTTCATTGATTTCTTGTGCAACATCGATGTGCAAATACATTGCTGACAAAGAAGGTATCATCCTTAATAATTTAGTAAATGCATTTAGATTTTAAATAAATTGTCCCTTGAACCTAGAAGATAATTCAATCTAGAATTACTATGGCATATTAAGTGTTGGATATTGTTTTATTAAACTTCCTAGAGCAGCATGAGCAAGGTTATGTAAATAGTTTTCTCTACAGGCAAAACAAAGCTAGTTTGGCTGTTATAATCCATTAAATCTGAATGTCCAGCTGTGGCTGGCAGTGAGGTTTTGTCGCTTGAGTTTTTAAAGGGATATTTGATGAGGCCTTTTAAAGCCATGGGAAAACCTAGAAGGAAAGACCAGCTTTGGAACAAGTGATCAATTAGAGATACAGTTTGTAAATGGAGTACAAAATATCATATATCACTTTGCTTCCTCCACAGCTTTGAATTCCTTGTCACAAACACTGTGTATTAGCCAGATTCTCACATTCTTGGCAGAGGGTAATTACCTGTATATTGCTGAAGCTTATTTTCAGTCATTTGGAATAATTAAATGTTTTTCTTCCCTTTCTCCCTTAGTATTTGCATTTCACCACTCAAAATGGGATGATTTTGCAAGAAAGTTTCCAAACCTTTGCAATGGAAAGAAATAGTTTAGAGTTCAGCTGAGTAAATAAATGTTTTTAAAATTACATATAACTGTGGTCTCTCCCACAATTGCTACATGTAAAGATTTTAAATTGCATGCTTCTTAGGAAAAAAGAGACTCTGCAACAGGAAACAGAAGGAACTTTTATTTTCACTGTAGTATAAAATGCTATATATCCTTGAAATATTTATGATAGCTTTATTTTTCAATGTGTGACCATTTTATACTTGAATGTACAATGATGTCTGAAATCTTGTAATTTTTGTGGTCATACATTTGTCTTGTTTAACAAAATATGTATATATTTAATCCTCTTCTTCCTCATAGGATTCAAAATGGGTAGAAGAAAAGCAGCTGTTAATTAGAACAAATCAGGAGTTGCTAGAGAAGGTACGTGGGAATACTTTCACCATTGCTGCCCTTTATCATAAAACACATCGAATGTACTAAGTAGTGGAATATCAACATGAAATTGCTTACTTTATTTCTCACCAGAAACAGAAATTTAAATGGAAGTCTCTGATTAAAGTACCAATACGCCTTTGTAGCCTTCAGGAATTGAAGCTGCTCTTTATTGTGAAATTACATGTGTAGCCAACAGTAAATCTCAAGCTGGCTGATGTTCTCATGTCCAGCAAAACACACAGTTGCACAAAGATTGTTATTGTCCTAATAATAACAAAATTGCCTGCTCCCTTCAACCTTCCACTTTTTACAGTTTTTCTACACATTAAGTAATACTGATTGATTTAAGACATTGTATTTACTGTCTGGGGTACCCAGAGCTGAGCATCTGCATTATTCTTCATAGATACTGGTGGAAAAGTTATCTAGTACTTGGAAAATCAAAGAATTAATTTTATTAATTAGTAGCTTAATATTAATACAAAAATAACTAAATGAAAAATCATGTGTAAAAGTAGCTAGTGCCAAGCCAGATTTAAGTATATTCAGACACTTACGTGGACATTATAAATGTTACAGTGCATTATGACAGCTGTGACACTTCTGTTTAGTTTCATGCAAAGAAAGGATCACCCAGTTAAACTAGACAGTAGACTAAAGCTATTAGTCAGCATAATTAATATTTAATTTTGAAGTTCTGTTTTGTCATTGTTAGTGCCCCAAAGCACAATTCTGGAAAATTAAAAAGTGGGCATTAAAACCCCTCCATTATTGTCTTTCATATACTGTAAAGAATAGATGTCTAGTTAGGCAAATACAATGAGAACAGTCTACCCAAATGCTAATGTAATTCAGATTCATTTGCTTGATTTTAGAAGAAAACTTGTATTGCTTAACTTATTCAGATACAGTGTTCATATCAACTCTTGTGCTACTTCCAGATTACTATTCTAAAAGAACATTGACCATTTGCTGCTTGCCATTATCAACAGTACTTTCTGATGTGGTGTTCCTTCTTTAGCTGCAAGATATGGCCCGATGTGTTACAAGAAACTGAAATGATTAGGTTTTGTCTAAACTTGGTGCAGTATCTTTTCTAGTGCTTACAGGGTGTTACCATGTTGTGTTTGCCTCACAGATTTACAGAATGGAACAAGAAGAGCATCAGCTGAAGAATGAGATGCAAGATGCAAAAGACCAGAATGAGCTGTTAGAATTCAGAGTGCTAGAGCTTGAAGTAAGAGATTCTCTCTGTTGCAAACTCTCAAATGGAGCAGAAATTATGTTTGAACCCAAGCTGAAATTCCTGTAAAGATTACTGGTGTCTGGTGCATGTTTAAGGGAAGTCACTTAGGTATCTATTTTTTAAATGTTGTATCTTGGGATAATGAGATTTGATGCCACTGCCTTAATGTGTTTTGGAGAGAATGCTCACTAATGTTTATAAAGATGTAATATAGCTAATATAAATTGCATATAGTTTGGTTTTCATCTAATAAAATATTTTGTTTTGCAATATTTTGCCTTTTTATTTGTTTCATTTCCATAACTGCTCCTTTCCTGCATGTAAAATCACTTGGTATGTATACTACAGCCTTGTTTGGCGTTGATTAAATTAACACACCTTCTCACATCTTGCATGCAGTGATCTGACTAAAGATCTGACACATTCATCACATCAATGTATAATTGCTTTAAATTATATTGATTTAAGATTGACCACATTCATACAAAATAAATTTATCTTAAAAAGAATACATTTTGATAGATGCTTTGAAAGAATTTCTCTTACCTGAAATCCATTTTCGGATGATTTAAACTGGTCATGAACTGGAAATAATTGGCCTCAGTCAATCAAAAATAAAACCAAAAAACCCTCTGAAAAAGTCAAAGTAAAGTGGTGAAGCACAAGTACAACTTCTGTGTATGTCGAACAAATTCTATACTTTGCATAAATGAAATAAGCAGAATCATTTGTTAATAGCAATTTGAACATGTAGGCCATGATTACAATAGAAAACAATGGTTCTTATCACCTGATAAATTGGGCTCATGTTGAATTTAGTAACACTAAACTACTTGTGTGTGATGCACAGTTGTCACACGGTTGTATTGCCTGATGACACACTGTTCAAAGATCATCCGCTTAGAATAAACTCTCCAAGAAACCTGTCATTGTCACTCCTCCATAATTTTTATCACTCAGCACGTTTCACCAAAAATCTTGGCATGTGTAACTTCTCTGATAAAGATGAAAATGTTGTGTCTTCCTGTTACGCTGACGTTCTTTTTGTCTTTGACGTTTCTTAATCTTTTTTTCATCCTTTTTCAACCATACGTTTTGATGTCGTAGCCCATTATATTCAAAGTTATGGATTTAGGTTATTAGAATTTCAGTAGATGTTCAGAAAAATAAATATTGCTTTCTAATACATATCTTTATATTTTATTAAAAGAACTGTAAAGTAAAATACAGAACAATTTAGTATTTGAATTGGCAGTTACACTTCTGCTTCCTGAAGCGTCAGTGTTCTTAGAAGTAAAACAGTTGAAAAAAAATTTCTTAGGAAAAGAACAAATGTTCTTCAGTACATCCTTCATTAGTGTATTTTTCACATGGAAGAATCACATCAAAAAAAGCTCGGTGTCACATGTTGAATTTTGTCATGTTCCAAAGCTTTAAAATCTTGTTTCACAGAATAACAATGGAAGTATTTTTGTGTGATTACAAGAAAAGATTTTTTTTCCCTAGTAGTCAAGCATGCAGACAGAAATGTGACTAACAATGCAATGCTTTAGGAAAACCATCAATGCTTCTGGTAATCAGGACAATATTTTTTAGAGCAATTAAATTATTTCAAATGAAAGTTAGGCTAAAGTAGAAAACACAATAATTTGTTTATAATTTAATGCAAGCAAATTTAGGTGAGTTTAACGCAATTACAACTGATTCATTTTTAACAATATATAAAATGATAACAATTTGGACAAGAATTAAGCTTCTGGTTTTGGGTTGTGACGGCCAAGTCATTTAAGCCCATTTCAGAATTAGGCTGTTAATGTAAATATTATATAAAATAAAACCTGTGAGGGGGAAAGATGTATAGACTACAGAGATTTTGCTCTCTATGTTGTAGTTTCAAATTAGGTTTAATCTAGTTCATGAACAAGATTTGACATGCTTTGTAACTTGCTTAAGTGAATGGATGCAGCCCTCCTGCCGTCTCAATTAAAGCACCTCATTTTGTGATTCAGAAAATGGAGCAACACATGGATGATCATAAAAACTAAAATATTTGCAGTAGTGCTCTCTCTCAGAAAATGAAACTGTTGTTGCCAAAACTTCCTCTTGTAACATGAAGATGAAATCTGGAGTTCCTTGCTTGTGTTCCCATGACCAGAGAGAATTCAGAGTAAGACCCAGTGCCTTGCTTGCCCAGAGTCTTCAATCCAGTCATTTTCACAAGCACATTAAAATTTAATTTAGGAAAAATTGCTGGTTTATTGATTTACTCTGTTCTTGTCTTTGAAGAAATAAGAGGCTGGTATTTTGAAGAAATGCATAAAACTCAAGTAGATGGACTGGATAAGTTTTAGAAATACTGTAGTTTTAGATAAATGGGAATTTATAATTTTTAGTTTGGGCATAAAGAACACCATAACTGTAGAATAGTGCTGTCTTTCAACATTTTCTGACATCCTGGGTTGTACAGTAAATATGAATTGAGATTTTAAACGCTCTAATAGGAAGGCTGACTGTAGAATAAACAGGGAGCTGCTGATACACAGCTTTAGTTTTAGTGAGAAAATCTTCAGTGATAATGCTATTCCATGATGGAGTTAAAATTTTTTTTCTGCAGTTTCTTCTTTTAAATGGCTTTTTTTTTGGTTCCACAAAAGAAAGCGATAGTTAAATAAGGTTATAATCAACATAAAAACCTGCAGAGCATTTCAGAGCTTCAGTCAGTTAGGGCCACTGTTGCAAGGGTTCCTGCAGCTGAGGAGTGTCGCGTAACTTTGCAGAAACTAAGTGTGCATGGAATCAGTTGGCAGCTAACGTCATTTTTGTGTTCAGCTAAAGCCAAAATTCTTCAAATATGGTAAAAATATGATGAAATACCATATATTTGTAATGTGAACAGGAATCTGCCTTTTTAATGTGCAAGTATGTTTTGTAAAGGTGGGAAATAAGTGTTTACATATAATCACACGTGTTGTTTTTAAACAAATCTTTCCTCAGGAGAGAGAGCGAAGGTCGCCAGCATTTAATCTTCATATAACCACCTTTCCTGAAAACAATGGAAGTGCACTTCAACTGTTCTGTCATCAGGAAGGAATAAAGGTATATGCAGAGCATTTGAAACAATTGGATGGCTAGGAACTTTTTTGGAATGACCAACCTAATATCCAAACAAATTGGTTGGCATTTACCAGGGGAGAAAATGTGAAAAAATGAATTTAGTAAGAAAAGATATTTTTAACCAGGGAAAAGATTTCATAAGAATGTGTTCTAGTAGTCAGTCAGGAGTTCCTTGATAAAAATGAACGCTGGTCAATCAAGATGATTTAGGTTTGGTCTAGGCAAGAATGTGAAAGTTGGAGTGATTCATTGTCAGACTTGCTACAGTACATTGTTCTTGATATTAAATGTTTTCATCTAAGTTCAGAAATGCGAAATTCAGCTATTATTTTACACCCAGTTTAGTGAAGCATTTTGTTTGTTGAATGAATACGTTTAAGTTATTTGCCTAGGCCAGGGCCTTGAAGCTCGAGGTGCCTGATCCAAAACTCAGATAGATGGAACTCTATCGTTTTAGATCAAGCACAGGACAAACATCGGGATCTCCCTTGGTTAGCTTTTGCTATGAGGAAGCAAGAATTACTCTTTTCACTTCTGTTCCCCCAAGAACAGGCTAGCTGTGACACTTGATTTGAAGGCTGCTTGAGCTAAGATTGAATTCAGACTTGTGTTGTCAGTAATGTTGCACAACAGGCCAGGGTAACTTTTCTACAAGTAACTAAGACATAATCTTAGTGTCATGGTGATTTATGCTAATATTTTTAATTGTGTTTACAAGTCCTCTTATAAGAGGTTTGCTGCTATTCAGTGCCTTAACAAGCACAGTACGATCTCTAGAGGAACTAAACTGAAATTGTAGGCTGCGTATTTTTAGGAAGCTGAGTAGTCCAAAAGAAAGAAGTTAAAACCTCATTCTTACCTACAGGTTTGGCTGGATACTCATCTCCCAAACCACAGCAAGAGTCATCGGTTAGCATATTACCTTTCAAATAGAGTCTCCGTGGGATGCCAGACCTGCTTTTAGCTTATCCATTATTCTAATTTGCATGTTGGCTGTAAGCAGTTACAGTGTACCAGGATCTAGAATTCCTATTTTTTCCCATTGTCTACTGTGACACTCCTTAACAGCAGTGTTCTTTTCAGACTGACTTTCAGTTTACTTACCTATAAGGAGCAGCAGTCACCTAATATGAGCATACTGAAACTGCTGACCTTTTACATCTTTTTAGGTTTTTTTTTGAAATTGTTAGCCATCAGTAGCACAGTAGATTCCAAAGTGGTCCAAAATCTGGTTTGGTTTCTAATTCTTCCTTTATGCTTCGTATGGAAATACATGAATTAGAATGATTATTTCTGGCTCAGTAGATGCAAGAATTTGCATGTCTTAGGGAATTCAATTCCTCGCTAGCATTACTGTTTACTTAAAGAGGTTTCCATTCAATATTGACATTGCTGATCATAATCAATATTTTGTTTTTAGCATCGTTCCAAACACAAGTATATTGAGACGTGCCCCATTCTAGAATTAGTGATATGCAGTGTCAAATAGCTAATGGAACATTTGGGAACACTGGTGTAGTGTTTGGGAAGAGAGGAAAGAGAGGGAGGGGACTTCTCAGGATCGAACAAGTTGAACACAACACTTTACTGGACTAATTTGTAGATTCTCTTCCACATCTGCGTCTGGTCTTCAGGAAATCTTTCATTTCTTATTGAGCCTTCCTCACTGGAGTCTGTTGAATATAGAATCATGAGCTAATATATTCTGAGGTAGCTATGTAATGTGCAAGCGTAGCTGGTTTAGCTTTAAAAAATGTCAAAGATTGATTATCCTGACTACCGACATAATGCAGTTGCCCAAACCATAAATGCAAAGCAGCACGTTATGTACTGGAAGCAATGAAACAAGGGAGCCAAGAGCCCTGTGAAATATTGGCCTCTTCTAAGCAGTGCTAAATATGAATAGAAGTTGAGGGTGGCAGCGTTTAACAAGGCTGGTTTGCTTTATGTATGTGTATTAAGCTTTCTGGGCTCAGACGAACTGATGTTTTCCCATGTGTTCAAGCCTTCCTACTTTTGAATAGCATAGCTGCATACAGCCTGTCGATGGAAATGATCCCTGGTCCACGTGAACTTGTGGACCATACTTGGAATAGTTCAGGAGAATGTGATTAGCGCAGGTTAGACAGTTCCATGACCCCTTCCAAGAACTTTTAAAAGTAGAAAATAGAGTTCTGGGGACTAGGAATGGACACTGGCACAGTGCAAAATAAAGATATCATGTGAATTTATTCCTTTCTCTCCCCTTTTTTTTTTTTTTTTTTTTAAATCAGATCAGTGTTTTTTCTTTATTTCAGTGGCTGGGCTTTAATAAGGAGGGGTTGTTCAGTTCTTTTTGCAGATCTGAGAGCTGACTGGCAGAGAAACATAGCTTTCTACTCACAAAGGTTATGAGCTGATGGCATTTGGAGGAGCATGTTCAGCCCTCTGTGCACATTCCCTTCTGGCACTGTAAGGCTGATTTGAAACTCCATACTTTTTTTTAACAAAGAAAATAAAAAGCAAACAGCAAATCACCCAGTGAACCTTCTTAGCAATCATTTTTTTCATGCTCTCTGTCCTTTTAACTTCTGTAGGTTGATGTGGTTGATGCTGCACTCCAAACAAACAAAAAAAATTGGTTTTTAAGCCTTTTGCCTTTAAACACTCTTTGAAGCCTGTTTATCAGTTTTGATCGTTCCTCTACATACACTAGCAGGATGATAAATGTGAATGATGCAGGAACATTCTGCGCTCATGCACAGACATCCAGGTTGCTTGCTGTAATCAAAAGTGACATTTTGTTTTGTCTTTGAAAGTATCAATAACACTTTTGTAATTGTGATGCAAAACCAATGTTTCACTTATTTACATTTGTAGTCTTTTTGCATGCAGAAGTGAATAAAGAGTACATAAAATGTAGCATATAAAAACTATTTCTCACCTACTATAAAAAAAAAAATAAATGTTGAACCTCTTTTTCAGGATGTGAATATATCTGAACTTATGAAGAAACTAGATATTCTTGGAGATAATGGGGTAACAAATTTTTAATTTTAAATATACCTTCAGTTTTATGTTTAATTTAATGCATTTTTTTCTCCACAGAAGATAATAACTTCCCAGAAAATGCAGAGGGTGATTTTTATATCCCTATATGTATTTGTATGAAGAATATGAGTGGTTAGGTACTGCTTTTACAAACTTGAAATCTTTCAGTTAAACTGATACCATTGAAAAGTGTATTTTTTTGAGCTGGGATTTGGTCTTGACTGAATGATGTAGAAAAAGGGAAGTAGGCAGAGGGACAAGATAAAATCCAGATGAGATATAAAAGGAAATAAAACCAGATTTAAAACAGAAATGAAAGCCAGACAAAGTTGTTTGTGAGTTTTCTCTCTTAAGTAGTAATAGTAGCACCTACTACTGTGAAGGCTGTTTTCTACCAGGAGTGGATTTTCTGGGAGAAAGGCAAGGATAACTGTTTCCCTTTCTTCTTCTATAGTGCCAAATACAGAATGAAATCTTGGTCATGCAGTTGTGGCACGATCATCCAGGAAGCTGGGTCCAGTTTATAGCTAGCTTTAACAGATTGAGGTCTTTATAATGCTAGTTTTAAGTTCTAGGTTTACATATTATTTTGAAGGATCTGTGGAAGTTTCTATGGTACTTGATCTTTGCACTGTTTTCAATAATGGGAAGTCTAGCTCTGAAAGTGCACAAAGGGGAGATTCACTTGCTGTAGGGCTATAGTCCAATTAACAGGCCTAGCGGGAAAAAAAATTCAAAATCCCTGACAGAAACCACTTAATTTTCATCAAATAATAAATTGTTGCAAAAGAGTTGGGGAGGTGATGTAATGAAATTGAGTGGAAACTAAGCACTCATAGTTTAACTTTTGATACTTTCAATCATGGGATACTTTTTGGTCATGTCTATAATTCTAAATGTTATATTTTTTTTTTTTTAATACAGTTATTTCTTGTGTTAAAGGATGAATTTTTGACCCAATTTAAAATGCATGTTTTTGTATTTTAGAATTTGAGAAATGAAGAGCAGGTTGCAATAATCCAAGCTGGGACTGTACTTTCCCTCTGTGAAAAGGTAGAATTCAGTAAATATTTTTCTCTGCTGAAAATTGACCATGCCTTCTAAGATATCACATAACTTTGCCAGGGAAGCACAATTTTTCTGTTTGGGTCATCTGGATTTGAGCATGTATTCATCCTTACATGAGTGTTGGGATTGTGATGTCTTGAGGTAAAACCAAACTTACAAAATAAACCCAGTTTAAAAATAAAGACATGTTTTAGAGATATTCCCTTAGCATAAAGTACTAAAAGGCCACTTAACACAAGAGGTTTCATTCTCAGAAGTGCCGATGTCCTCAGTGCTCTGGGAACATGGTGCTGTGACATCCTTGGTGAGGTGCCCATGGTCCATTTCAGGCTCATTTCTGTGGGTGACGGAAAAAGCTCAGAGTAGTCAGCGGTCCTTTCCTCTGTAAAGTAGTGGACATAGAGAAAAAGTAGTTTATACAAGGTCAGGTCACTCATTTCTGCGTGACTAGTTCTTTTCTTCTCAGTTACAGAGGGAATATAATCTGTGTATGAATAGGTGTGATATTTAGAACTAAGCAAGACTTGCATATTTCTCTAAAGAAACTTCTGTCCATCCTTTTCATTTATTTCTGTTAAATCGTTCCTAGGTGCATTCTTGAAACTGAGAATCAGAACTTTGAAATTAAAATTCAAGCATTTTGCAATAATTACTTTATTTGGTATAATTTTGATAATCTACTTATCTAAATGTCTTGAAGTAGATAATCTACGTTATGTAATTTAAAAATCATTAATTTGAATGTGATTGTTATAAGCAAACTAAAAATGAGGAAAAATGCTAAAATCCGTGTTTTTCATTGTGTTGTAGCACTAAAAGTGAAGGTGATGATTTTAGCCCTTTACATCCAAAAATGAAATCAGAAGAACCTCAGTATAAAAGGCTAAGATAGAGACTCCTAATTACATGGTTGTCTCTTCTGTCCCCCTTGGTTTCAGAAAGGCTTACAGGTATAGGAGGATCAGAATCAACATTTAGTTTTACATATCATTCATACCTTCAAAAAAATTAGACCTCTAATTTTTGCAAATAGCCCTTCACTTGATCAAGGTAGCTGTGAGAGATGCCCATTTCTATCAATTTCAAGGGCTCAGTATGCTCACGGTCTTGCTGAATATCACAGGTGAGGCTTCCCTTAGGAATATCTTCAGCTTGTCACCTTCAAAATGAAGAAAACAAAGATGGTGAAAATAGAATCCCTGGGGAATATAAGGTTCCTGTTCATTTTTTTTTTTTTC
The DNA here is from genome assembly GCA_013396775.1 of Cephalopterus ornatus. Lineage (NCBI taxonomy): Eukaryota > Metazoa > Chordata > Aves > Passeriformes > Cotingidae > Cephalopterus > Cephalopterus ornatus. Next base: position 81,425 of record VZRE01006141.1, read on the forward strand.
AGTAGAAATTTAAGTAGGTAAAACAAATTTCCATTTTTATTCACCAGTCTCTTAAATAGTGGAAGGTCCAAAATGATGAAATAATGAATTTACATTTTGTGTATTTGTAAACTTTTGTTTGAAATTTCGTATCTAAATCTCTGGGGAAAAAACCTGGTGTGTCATTAATTTCTTTGAGTCTGAGCCCTGATGATTTCACCAAAACTCTAAATTAGAGAAGGTGATGTGCAATGCTTACCAAAAGAATTAAAGCAAATAGGAGTAGACCAATGTTAGTAAGCAAGGCATTTGAGGACAGTGGTAATTATCAGTTGCAAAGTTACAGCTGGTTTTAATGGGAGCTGGTGCTACAAAAAGAAACATTTGTCTAAACTGTACTCCCTGTAAGCTAGTCATTGATCCTTATTGTAGACCAGTAGGGAAACAAAATAAAACAGTTAATTCAGAACTGAGCTTTCCTATCCATTCCAATAAACTTAAATGTGGGATAATAATATAATCCAAATGACGGTTAGCAATTAAGCAAGAAACTTACATCCATGCATTTAGCTACTACAATAAGTGATTTTTTTCTTTGGAAAGCAAAAAATGCCATTCTTCTTCATTCTGATTGGTTTTTTTGGTCACCAGAATGGTGAGGGATTCATTGTAGCAAAGACAAGAACTTCCATCTGTCTGTCTGTTTTGTTTTTCCCTGTACATTACTGATGTTTTAGAAGTGAGCCTCTTCCCACAAAGAGTGCTGCAAACTGTGCAAAATCGAGGATTGAGCTTTCCACCTTGTCTTTTGGTTAAATTGCCCTCTGAAAAAAAGAAGGAGTGGATGCCTGAAGTCACATCATGGTTTTGCAAATCAGGCCAACAAGCATTGTGCTTGTTGGTGTATCACGTAAGAAACAGTTGGGTTGATTTTGCTTTCTTGACCCAAGTCCATTTTGTATCTTGAACTTTACAGGGGAAAAAAAAATTGATTTACTGTAGGAAAGCAACCTCCACTTGTTAGTCCTTACTATGTCTTTGCAGTCTTCCATTCTGCCTATGTTCTCACAACCTGTTTATTCATGTGGAACTTCAAAGTGAATGGATAGCATGTGCCTGGAAGTGTTGGCAACAAACTTGCAAAATGTTTGCCACCAATTTTTTCAAAAGCTCTATTTTTTTTCATTTTCTGTTTTTTCCCCTTGACACTGCTATGTTCCTGTAGTGGTTGAAACAGATAGAGGGGACAGAAGCTGCACTGACACAGAAGATGTTAGACCTGGAGAATGAAAAGGTAAGGAACAGTAGCTACAAGTATAATTCATTTAGCTAAAACCCATGTTGAGGGAATGTGTATAAACTTCATCCCAGGTTAATTTGCTGCCTTTCTCTGCTTAACAGAGATTGCTTCATGATAAAACAGGCAAGAGGTTTCTAGAACAATCTATTGCTTGTATTCTTTGGGGTGAGAGGGAAATGTCAAATCTATATACAACAAAAATAGCATATTATATACAAATTAGGGTAAAAATGCATAACTACAAAGCATATTGATCAAACAGTATGAAGTTGTCTGTGCTTTCTCTGTGTATTAATTTGTCTGGCAACAGCATTGTCTTTTGAATCTTGAGGTCATGGTACTAGAATTGTCAAGGGTATTTCTTTGCTCTCTAGTACTCAGCTTCTGGACAAGTGTTGAGACCTCTTACTCCAGATGAGCTTTCTTGTCCTATGGTCTTCATGTCTAAAGACAGAATGTTTTCTCAAAAGCAGCTCTGTCTTGCAGAACAAACTGACCTTATTTTTCCATATTTTGAGCAAAGAATTTCAGGATGTGTTCGTTTTTATTGGTTTACCATGCATGCTGTGCTTCACATCTTCAAATGGTTTTCCAAACACTGATTAATCCTCACCACACCTTTTACAGGTAGATAAATAATTAGCATTACAATCATCCTAAAGAATGGGACAATAAGACAGGGAGGTTAAGTGATTTGCCCGCGGCCACTGAAGAAGTGTATCTTTGAGCCACAAACAAAAAGGAAGTGCTCAGACTGTTCTCTGTTGAGTGTAGCCTTTCATACTAATTGTAATGTAACATAGATATGATCCTTCCCAAATTTAGTATTTCTTTATTTTTAACTCTTGTTATGCAAAAATGCAAAAGTTTTGGGAAGAGAAAGTGCCCACAAATACTAAATTCTTTTGTAAAAAGAATTGGAAAAACATAATTTCTTTATAACTTGGTTTATTATCTTCCCACTTACTATCTGTGATGTTTACAACTCTTACTTTGGGTAGCCCTTGCATCTATTTGTTTAGCATAGCAATCTGAGAATCTGCATCACTAATGATTGACTCAATCATGAAATGAGTTGAGAAATAATATTCTAGCATGACGCTTTCAGAAGGACTGAGTGCTGGTTTAGTCATCCTTGAAACCCATGTTAAGGGTTTGAGGTTCTATTCTTGTTTCCTTCCCTCTTGCTTTTTATGGGCAACTTTTACTATACCATTTTGAGAAGTAACATGATCAGGGCACCTGCGTTGCTTTTCTGGGATCTGCTGGTGAACTCAACTGAGCTGATCTGATCCTCTCTATAGTCTCAAGCAAGACAGTCTAGTTCTCTGCCGTCAGACACCTGTAAGCATGTCAGGACCAGGCCTGTCCTTTACTATGCAGTTCCTGGTGGTGTTGCATCTTCTGCAACAGCCACCAGCTGTTGCTGTAACCCATCTCCATCAGAAAATGATGCAGCTTGAGTAGTCAAGGTGGGATTCAGTTGCATAAGCGTGGCATCTAATGCCATATTACATTCTTCAGAGTTCTGGAGATGTCCACAAAGGGCTGACAAATATGTCCTGTGGGACTTGTTGGAGACTCCTGCCCTTCTGGACCAGTAGCTGAAGAAACACGTTCTAAAATGGGTATCATAGCTATAGATGTCCATCTGTGGGTAATCAAGTTCCAGCCCCAAGATCAAGGCCTGACTTAGACTTTGGCTTTACCTTCAGTATTTATTAAAAGGTAATTAAAAGAACTCCTAAGTTTACAAAATAAATTAATAATAAATATTATACTTCTTATACAGAGAACAAATAGCACCTTATTCCTCTGGGTCCTTTAATATTTGCCTTATATGTTTCTATTGTCACCAATTCTGGGTTGCTCTTAACATGTGAGAGGTCATCTGTAGTCACTTTTTGTTCTAAGCCCTTCCAAAGCATTAATTTGGTGATTAGAATGGATTTGTTTTAAAGTAGATGTTTGGACTGAGACTTCATCATCATGATTCATGCTTAGGCAAACTCTATGTCAGTGCTACACTGGCAGCTGACAGCAAAGTTGTCAGAAGTCCACATATATGTCTGAAGGCAAAATTTGGCCGAATAAGTGACTTTGGGGCAATTACATGCCACATAAAACTAACTGGACCAGCAATATTTAATTTTTTTGATACTTTTAGTAAAGGCTGCAGTTAATTATCTTAAGAACCCTATGCATTTAATTTGGCATTAATGCTATTTGTTGAGGAAATTAAAAAATTTGCAGAATAGAAAAAAGAATGATGGAAAATATTAATCAAAGGGCTTGTCTGCTTTCTGGTATGCTACTAATTTTTTTGAATGTGAAAACATATCTTGAAACAAAAGCTAATAAAGTCAAATAAATATTTTATGTACTACTTACTATCACCCATCCTGGTCTAGAGAAAGGTGCCTCTGCCTATGGCGCAAGGGTTGGAACGAGATGGCCTTTGAGGGCCCTTCCAACCCAAACTATCCTATGATTCCATGATCCAAAACACTCTAAAGGCTTGATTATTCAGGCAACCATTTGAATGTCCACAACTTGCTTGCAACATGATGCTTATGGATACCGAGTTCCACTGAAAACCCAGTCTTTGAAATTTATAATTTTATATATATGAAATACCTGTGAAAGTTGAGTAGCTTGATTTTTAAAAACAAAAGTAAAAAAGTCCTGTAAATCCTAGGCATCTTGAAAACTTCTCAGCTCTTCAGCTAGCCACTCAACCTCTCTGGGCATCACTTTGCCCATTTCAAATTGGCTTGAAGACCGAGTTGTTACTTCTGCTTCAGTAGCACAGCGCAGAATGGTGCTGCAGAACCCAGCTGCAGATCTGCAGGTTCATGTTCCCTCCCTAGAAGAACGGGCCAGACAACAGAAATTAGGGTTTGCCCCATGATTTCCTGAAGGATACGCATGGGACATTTTCAGCAAAGCCATAAAGTGCCCCCCTCACTTGTGTTTCTCTTTTCTCTCCCTTGTCCTGCCCTGTGCAAGTTATGGCTATTGACCACATGCATGCACATCCCCATTCACCTCTTGCTGCTCTGTGCACTTCTGTCAGGTCCAGCCAGGTTTGTACACTGGTGTAGAGGTCAATGCTTTCTAGTTACAACTTGTTAATATAATACACATATTTGAAGTGCTAATATTGTAAATTTGATATTCCAATTACCCTTAGGATGAATGTGGTCATTTGCTGTAGGTTTTCATTTGCTTTCAAATGGAAAGCTTGTGTAAAAATGATGGCATTTATGATTCTTCATGAATTAGGATAAAGAACAAACACTCCCTTGTTTTTATTATTGCTCAGGACCTGTTCAGTAAACAGAAGGGTTATTTAGAGGAAGAACTCGACTACAGGAAGCAAGCTCTGGACCAGGCTTACATGGTAGGAAAAGAACAGTCATTAAATTTTTCTGTTTGAACAGATTTGATAAAATGCAGGGGTTTTGGTTTTGTTTCTTTTAATTATAAATAGGGTTCTTTTTTACTTTATATCTCTTTCTCTGCCAGACTAGAAATCAACTATTACTTAAATGAAAATGTAGGAAATGGGTTATAGTACTTATAAGTGTAATGTTTTTGCATTGCATTTTTTATTCTATGACATGCAAACGTCTTGTTAATACATCTGGAATGAGAAGAGCTCGTTTATGTATGCAAAAAACTGTGACTAGTAGAATACACCAGAAATTACTTTAGAACTTTTCTAATATTTCTTGTCCTGAAGCATTTGTAAGTATTACTGCTGCTAACCTATCCTAAATCAGGAACGCCTGTTCTTCCTATGGGATTCCTTTCTGCGTGGTCCTATCCAACCTTACCCTTCCTAGTGTTCAAAAGGAAAGCTGCAACCTCGCCTTTTGTCAGGCTGAGCAATAATTAGGAATTATCTAGGAACTGAAAAAACTACACCCCCAACTTTGTTAATAGTGAGACTTCAGGAAATCAACATACAGTGTTCTGAAACATTATTTATACATTGTAAATGTTTCTTATGGGGAAAATGTTTTCAGAAAAGAAGCAAGGTCTAGTGCTCCGAGCAGATGACGGAGATAAAAGCAAGCAGGCTCTATTTCTAGCACTGTGACCTTGGGCAAGCCATTTAACCTCTCTGTGCAGCTGTTTATGCATCACTAATATGGATGGAATTACCTACCTCACAAAGGTGTTATGAGGGCTAAAGGGATGTGGTCATATGCTCTTGATCCAAATATTGTCAGTCTGGATGCTGGTTTTTAATAGGATCATACTAACCCCAGTAATCATGGAAACACTGCCATGATTCCTTTCTTTTCTCTTGGGAATACAGTTCTCCATGGGAATGTAAAGTTCTCCTGTGTTTTCTGCTTTGCAAAGTACAGCAGTTTTGGTCAGTGCATGAGAATCATGTTAGGAATCTGGCAAACAGCAAGAGATGGATGAGGGATTAGTGTATACAAGTATACCAGTGGTCCTCTCTCCGTTGCTTAATGGCAACTTGGAACTAAGCCACTGACAGAGACTTGAAGCCATGAATGTCAGGATAGTAGGGCCAGAGAGAGAGAGAGAGATTTCTGTTCCCAGTTTTTCTTGTGGTCTTTTTATTTTATAGGATGGCTTAACAATTCAGTTGCAGTTGAAGGAAATCTGTTAGTTTGCATTAAATTTTTTATGTTCAGCATCAGTATTTGGAGTTTTATCAGGTGTTGCGTGCAGACCTATCATATCAATCTTTCTTAAACAGAAGAATCAATCATTTACTAGAATGGGAACCATCGCTTGGGTGTAAATCAGTGCCAGGAGGCTGCGTGCACTCTGTGTGGAATGCTCCTCACTGCTCACGGCTGCCGCTTCTGTCCACCCGTCTGTGTCTGTCCTTCCCTCCTGCCTAAGGCTTTGCTTGCTGGCCTTCTCCTCTAGCTGTTGGTGGGTCATTTGCTTGCTGGATTCAAATGTCAGCCTGTCTGTGTGTAATTTGGGTTGCATTAGAAAATCCAGGAGCTGGAAGCCACGCTGTATAATGCCCTGCAGCAGGATCCAGGAAGGCGGGCGAGCGAGTCGCTGACAGAAGCCCAGAGAGAGGATTTGCGAGCTGCAGTGGAGAAGGTGCGGCGGCAGATTCTGAGGCAGAGCCGTGAGTTTGACAGCCAGATCTTGCACGAGCGAATGGAGCTGCTGCAGCAGGCACAGCAGGTAATCCCAGTTCTCTCTCCTCCCCGTCGTTGGTGTTACCTCTGTGGTTGCCGCCACTGCCCATGAACAGCATTGCTTCACCCTCACCTCGTGGAGTTCTGTTCAGTCTATTCTCTGTACAGCTCCCATGCCGAGGAGCCATGTGGTATTAGGACCTGGTTGCGCTGGGCATGGTGCACACACAAAACAAGTCACTGTCCCACCACAAGGTCCTGTTGCACAACCTGTTTCATGTGTGTACAACCACACAGTCTTCCACAGGACTCTGAGGGGAGCTTGTTGCAAGTTTAAGGCCCAAATTAGAAAAAGCCAGAATGGAGGGTTGCAGGAGTGTAAAGCTATGAAAAGAGGAAAGGCAGAAGCAGCAGTTACAGCAATCCAAGGTTTTTATTTTCTCCCCCCTTTTCAATTATTTTAGCTATTTGTGAAATTTTTGAAATAAATAAAAAAGAGAAAGTCATAGGAAGTATTTTAAGAGGCCATTTACAAGCTTTGACACCTTTAAATTAGTTTAGAAAAGCCTTGTCTGTCCAAACTACTTCATTAAGGACAAGTATTGACAACTTGAATTTAACAAGGTCCTGGCCTATGGAAGTGTGGTAATTACTTACTGTTGGTAGGATTGCTGGTTTTTCTGTGCAAATATTTGGGGACAGAAGAAAGCTGCATGTCTCAGGGTGTTAATTACTACAGCCGAAATAATTGTTCCCGAGGATTTTTGTTCCTCATTATAGTAACCTCTGGACTTCGCTGGCAGATATCTTAGATTTGAGGACTGCTCTCCAGTTGCTCTGCTACTTTTTGTGCAAATCTGGAATCACATATTATAAATGCTAAAATGTGCTATGCAGATGTGTCCAGAACATTGTTGCTATTTCAGGTGCTGGGGTAAGAATTGCTTTTAGTTTAGTCCAAGCCCCTCTCTGTTCAGGTTGGCTTTGTAGACGAATATAGATGAAAGTGATGTAATGTGACCCAGCACTGTTGTGATCATCTCCTGTCATCCTGCAATGATGAGAAGTGCCTATGGTGTCAGTGTTAAATCTGAGCTCTGACTTCCTAGAAGTTTCCTTTCTCTTAGTCCTTGATGAATGTGTAATACTGAGGCTAAGAGATGAGCCTATTCAATGGGTGTCATCTCTTTTCAGTCATCAGTGATGGTGTACAGAAAGCTGGAGAAGGTAGGTACCAGGTGGCACTAGAAGTGTCAGAAAGAGAGAGTAAACATGTTAAATTTGGTAAATAAGAATGGAGCCAGAAGTTAATAGCTTAACATTATTAGTGTAGCTGAAAATTAGCGAGACTAGAGGTTTCTGGCAGTCTCTTAGGCATTCCAATTTCCTAGCTAAACTGCTGGTGTTTTATTCAGAACAATAATGCAGTGCTTTCCAGTTGGGTAAATATTATTTGCAAATGACATTTAATGGGTATGAATGACACTGTGTCTTGAGTATGCCTCCACACCTAAATAATATACAATTTCAGATTTTAAGATCAGACTAGATATAGTTTGGTATTTGCTTTCACCAAGCATGTAGTTCGACACTGCTTGAAGGACTGCTATTGGCTAGGGCCTTTTTGTGGCCCATTGTTGGAGTGTACTGGGCACAGTTTCCAAGTTAAGCTCATATAATACTTGCAAATAGAAAGGAAAAAGTAGGATTAAATTTGTAGAGTGAAACAGTTGTTCCTGAGGCCTCAAAATCCATACTATGTGCATATCTGGGGTGTAACTTGAACTCAGTTCCAATTTGTTCCATGGCCTGCTCACTATCAATTGAAGCACTTTATGTGCACATCTGGAGCACATCTTCTGTTTAAGTCCAGTTCATGTATTCACAGATTGCTTCATAACATAAAGGTAAGTATGATGAGCATAAAAGAAAACAAAAATGCTAGCATAACCATGGATGTTTATGTACCTGCCTTCAGATCTATTTTATAGATGTGCCATTAGAGTTTCATGTTGTGCCCATCTCATTAGACTTGTTAATGTTACAGCCCTGCAGGGCACACTGAACTAAATTCTACTGCTTACTAAGGAGCTAAGTATTTTAGTCATCTATTTTTAACACACACACATACCCATGGCCACACACACATTCCCTATTAAACAGGAAAAAGAAAGACAAAGATGCTAGTTAATTTGCCTGGGTTATGGGAGGGCTAATTCTAACAGCATTACTTTCATCTACAGTAGCAAATGACAGAAGCTGAATGAAACCATACTTGTGCTGGCAGAATCCTAATAAACGGATAAAGCTACATTAAGTATAATATATCCCTGATGCTTTGTTAAATGAATCCACTCCTTTCCTGATGTATTTATGGCCATGAGAAGTTTTGCTGACATTGTGACATCAGCAAACACCCATCACACTTTATACTTGCAAAACTGTAGTCTAGACCTGGTCATAATTTACAGTCTGCAGTGCCTTTACAGTACACACCACACTTCCTGCTCTGCTGAAGATGAGGCTACAGAGAATGATAGGACAGCATGATGGGCCTGCAAAGCTTAATACAGAATCTTCTTGTTGCAAACACTCTCAGACTTTCCCTGAAACAGAAACCATATATTAAAGACTCCAAATTCTCTGAAACTTTGGGATTTCGATCACTTCCAGAAGGCCTTTTTCTCTGCTTCCATTACTTTTTGGTATGTCTGATAGAAGGGCTTCAAAAGAACAAGTCTGTTTATCCTGCTAGACTGGCAAAAACCTTCTCTGAGTTAGAGTTTCTGTGGCAGACAAGGAGTGGGGGTTCAAGAAATTCTGATGGTGGAGGAAGAATTCCCACCTTCTGCCTGTAAATGATCCTTGACCATACTTGCAGGGTGCAAAAATGGTAAGGCATATGATGAATGCTTTAGGTTGGTCTGCAGGGTTTATTAATAATTAATTGCTTCATGCAGTGACTTTGAGGATTTAGCATGTGAGATGCTGCTTTTACAGAGCTGGTAAATGTTCATCCTGAGGAATGTACCATCTGAAAGGGATGGGGACGTGCATAAGAAAATGGGTAAACAGTTGCCCAACTGTGAGTTTGTGCTGCTTTATGGGAGCTTCTTTGTCCACATTGAAAGCCTGAGTTCTTACCCACTGGATATTGACTTTGTTCCAGTGAAATAAGTATATTTTATGATGTAAGGCTTTGTATTGCACCGGTAGGTCTGTTCATCTTGGAAGCATGTATGGCCCCACATTATTATTGTTCATTAATATATAAATGGAACCATTTATGTATACCTGTGGTGGATTAAGGAAACCAGGCCTCTGTGGAGCCAAATTAGACAGACTGTGTGATTAGATCTGCTTGCTAAGGCACAAAACGCTTTTATTAAACCCAGAGTGCAGCATGCAGGTCTGAGGGACAGATTCTCAGCTGAAGAATATTGGCAGTGCTCCCTCTAAGTCAGAGAAGGTATTTTGATTTACACCATCCTCTCTATTTGGAGGAGGTAATATAATGTTAATTAAAAATCTGTCATGAGCAGCTTGTGATATTTGCTTCTAGCAATAGGGTATGTGCAGTTCAACCACCATTGCTCTGTGTATTGCCATCTAAAATGTCTCATTGTTATACACTGTTATTATAAGCTTTTATAAAGCAAGGTCTGGCTTATTTTTAGCAGGAATTCATTTAAAAGTAACATTTGTGCTCTATTCAGTGCAGTGGCATGACTTCTGTGCTTTTGGAAAATACGGAGGTCATTATTAGCAGGATCTGCTAAGAAGGGTAATTTTTTATATATATAGAGTATACTAGGTAATTTCTGGAGGAAGAGAAAAAAATCCATCTCTGAGAGAAGATATTTCAAATAGAGCAATACAGCATGTTTCTGAAGTAGTGATATCAACTTCCTAATGAAACAAACTCAAATATAAAAACAAACAAAAAACTAACCAAACAAACAAACTGCCCCCAAAAAAACAGCACAAAAAAATCCACACAGCATCATGATTAGTACACCTTAAAATTATATTGCAATTATCTTATCTGCTGAAACTAGTAAATATTTAAAGGTCATATTGTGCTTTACATAAACCAAATAAAGAAAAACCTAAATATATTCCTGTTAGTTTTACTGTAGCTGCTTCTGGAGCATGAAACTGTCAAAAGCCATCAGGACCAGGCTTTAAATTAGGATAGATTAATTCAAATTGCACTGTTGGCAGTATTCAAACATGAAGAAAATTTATAGGAGAAAAATAATTTATTCTGATTTCATCTGAAGTTATTTTAAATCCAGAGAGAAGCTAGAAAATCCTTGAAGAACAGCAGATTGACACACACTCAGTTCCAAAAATGGTTGCTGCCAGTCAGAAAGGATAGGAGAGACAGATTTTATTAACGTAATCCAGTAATTTCCCACAGTAGTCTTATCTTTGTATGAAAATGTAAGAAATAAAAGAAAAGATATATTAGTTCATTGTGTCATCAGAAAGTATGAAGCTTTTTTTCTCTGAGTTGCACTGTAGTACTGTACTAAGCTAAGGGTGTTTTATTCTAACTTGAGTCGGAATATTCTTGGGTGAAGCTCACTTTTACAAAGTAAAAGAAACAATTGCTTCAGTTCCAGATCTGATTCTGGACTGATGAAGTCAACCAAAATCCAACTTTAAATGGGTGGAATATGGCTGCAAATATTTTAGCTATATTTACTTTAAACTACATCATTTACTCCCATGACCAGATTGGGTTATTCATCAGTAGCAAAAGCAGAAATTATCACTTTATTTTCCTGTTTTACTAGAAGAAGGCATACCTTTAGGAGAGAGCAGGTATAAATCAGAACTGACCTCTCTGTGCCACTGCCATGGAGAAGGATTCACTGCTGATGTGATGCCTCAGGCACTGCTTTTCATGGACACCAAGGAAAAGTCAGAAGCAGCGATGTCTTTTTTCATCCTGAAATGTCAAAATGTAGCTTGAAATTGAGAAACAACAAACTAATTTTCTTCATTAAGTTTCTTAGTTAATTTTTTCCTGACCTGAAGTGTGAAGTTCTGACAGCTTAAAGATCAAACAAAACTGCAGCCCATGACATTCCTCCATGAATTCTTCCTATTGTCTCAGAGGTAGGCCAACTTTTTCACACTGGGAGAGTAGTTTGTGTACAGATCCATAGGGCTGGATGTCACCATATCTATAAAATCATATTGTCTCAGCCATTTAGAATACATATTTGGGTTTTGGTTTGTTTTTTAGTTTTTTTCTTTTTTTTTTTTAAATCTTCATTTAAAAAAGAATTGTTAATATGGTAATTGCCAGAGTGAAGTAGGAACCTGAGATTTGCCACTTGATATACTACAGATATTCAGGTAAATCTTGTATAAATCCAGCAGTTGTTCTGTTCCCCTTTGCTGTGTAAGTTGTTATGATTGATAGACCATCTATTTTTCACCCAAGGAGAATTATTAAGGTTTAATGTTTGACTGGGAAGGCCCTTGAGAGAGGGAGAGAGCGAGGGAGGATGCTCTGCTCAGTGTACCTCATTAATAGGCATGAGGAGGTGTTGTCTTAAATTTGTCCTGTTTGGCACAATGCCTTGTGACAGAGAGGACAAATTAAAGACAGCCACTCCTCTGGCGAGTTGCCTTGATCAAAAACCCAGAGCTGTGTCACACAGTTTGGAAAGCACATAGAAATATTACTACTAAGCTTACTTAATAATAATTGGGGACTCTCAGATAATTTTATCTCCAAATCTACATAGATTCAATGGTTTAATGTTTTTATTTTAAATCTAAAGGGTTAAAGCTCTAGGAAAGCGAATTCCCAGCTACTTGTATACAACTATACGTGAAGGGGACCACGTAGGGTAAACATTGATTTTTTTTTTTTTTTGCAGTTATTGATGCTTTCTTAGCATTAATGCTCTGTGCTTTGCTGTTCAAAATTTAATAGATTACTGTTGATAATGCGGTTTTTATATTCATGAATTGCTCGTAAAGGCATCTGATATCACAGCTGTATAACTGTCATCAATATTCATCAAGCACATCATGACTGGGCTAATCGTAGTCGACCTGTGGTATTGATTTGTCATGCAGGAGTGAGCACTGCGTCTTTCAGGGCATCGTTGCTGCTATAATGACAATGTCACAATAAACTGTCATTTCTCACAGATCTGCATGGCGGATGAGAGTTAACTTTAATAATTTCTCTACATGTATCTTAGAGTGTTTCCTTGTGCATGTTTTCTGTATATCTTCAACCGTGCCTGCTTTGCTAGCTGCCTTAGTGATGCTACTTGTCTGAATAACTGATGATAGCAGGACTGGTGTGATACCTACAAAATATATCTGAGATCTGCTCCCTTTGTCCTAAACAAAGTGTGATTGAGGGTTTTTTTGTTTTTTGTTTTTTTGTCCTGTCTGATAATCTGCCTAGGCTGTCAAGGAGTCAGTTTTAACATGTTGAATGTGTTTTGTCTTCTGAGTTCACATAGACTTAGCATAGCTATTATGTGTAGTATGTCTAGTATGGCTTAAATTATTGTTTTTCCCCAATGAAAACCAATAAGACTGCTGATATTCCTCTTTTAGATATCAATATATGTTGTAACATAAATTAAAAGACTCTCAGTGTTAAAAAAAATAATTGAGTTTACTAGTAAATATTACATACATATAGTTATTTTGATATTAGATTATGACAGTTATTTTGGTCTAAATGTGTTTATAAAATTCAGTAATTTAATACCAAGAGCAATGTGATTGAATACATACGCTGAAAAATGCAATGCATGGGTGCAGCTACTAAAGGTTCATTCTCCTCAGGAAGGCAAATAAAGAAACTACAAATGCATAATAAAGATTAACAAGAACAATTCTTCTACGTCAGTAACTATTAATTGGATTATCATGGTTGAGACTACAGAACATAGAAAAGAATAAAATTTTTACCTGCTGTGTAAAGAAAATCTTGGTATGGATCAGAGAGGTACAGTATATCCAAAAAAGATTTCTTATTATCATATTCAACTAGCTAAAATTTACATTAGGTCTTCATTCATAAAATAAAGCAAGATGGCAACAAACATAACTTAAGATAATTCTGTTGCAGTGGGCTTTTTTTGTTTCCTTATGACCACTATGCAAAATCACATTCTAGGAATACAGAACTAAAGGTAACATTTGGATTCCCGAATCCAAACCCCTTACAGTAGCAGATCCAACAGCCTGAGTAAACTCATGTGATAATTTCCTATGCAAATTGTATAGTTAAAACAGTACAGATTTTAAACATCTGTTAAAATGCTTTAGATTTAAAAATGCCTAAGAAATATTTTCATTAAGGAATTTTATCCATCACTTTAGTGATTTGAATAATAGCGATTTGAATAATAGCTAAAGGCAAGTCAGTTTATATTCATCTTTGTTTAAATGCATACATGTAACATAGTTATGCTGTTCGCATTATTAAAGATCTTACATACCTTAATAGTGATGAGAATCTGCTTAAAATAATGATATAATGAAACAATATTGATTCTTCCCTTTGTCAAATTGATAAAATATTTCCCATGCTAAATTTAGCTGCAGAATAAGATACATTCTTGATCATAAGATGGCTTCTGAGAGTCAAAACCTGGTTCGTGTCAGATACAGTCCATCCATGGTGCCTATGCTGTGAATATACATTAACCTGAACCTTTGCAACATTTCAGAGCCGAGGCTCTAAGCAGCTTAGCAAATCCTTCTTGGTCTGCTTTGTGCTAAAATTATCAAATTGTTTTCTTGGATTTGCTGGTGAATGTAAATCCAATAAGAGCGTGTCACAGGAACTGTTAAGGTAATTTCTAAACCCCCTGGTTAGTACATTCCTGTGTTTTCACAAGTACAGTAGCATGGCAAAGAGCATATTTTGCAGATAGGTAAATTGATCCTGATGTTGCTGTCTGTAAAACATTTGTACAGATGGACTCTTTACTTATACACTTATCTGGGAAACAAGAACATCAGTTCTGCAGTTTGACATCTACGTGAAGAATCATGTGGTCATTGCAGTCACATAAATTTTTTTCCTGATAGATTTTTCCCCATTTGACAAAGCTCCTTGAAGATTTGAAGCATCCAAGATGTTGGTTCAGGACTGTGAATGGCTGGCTAGTGCTGTGGATGAATTGGAGAGGACAAAAGGCTTAGATGAAGAAATCCACTTCCTCTAGCCTTCATCACTGTCCAATAAACAGAAAACAGAAATTCCTAGAGTCTGTATTTGCTACTAAAAAAACAGCTGGCAGATCAAATCAAAAAAACCCCAGAATGTGCATAAGGCACCATGTAATTGTAGAGTGGCACAGTCCCTTTCTCATCTGAATTTTTGGTAGCATGAAAGATAAGCTTAACCAAATGAGGAAATTTTGGTTGCCTGGTGGAGGAAATCTGGTCCTAGCATTTTAAAGTAGTGACGCACTTCAGTACATCTCAAATCAATTTTCTCCCTTTGTAATGCTGAAGTTCCTCCCGTGTCTGACTCTCAAAATGATGACAAATCATTGCTGGGCTGATATATTGCCTCCAGCATAAAAATGATAGCTCTGAGACTGCAACCCAGGGCTCACTGAGCTCAGCAGAAGGAATTCCATTTATTCCAGTTCACTATATTAATGGCAGTGGTACTTAATGTAGATAGATTGCTATTATAACACAAGCTGGGCATGCATACTTTATGTATTTTATGTGGGAATGCCAGTAACCTTTTTTTTTTTTAATGGAGCAATATTTTCATTTTGGCTAAACTGCAAGCTGAGTCTTCTAAGCCTGCGTTATTGGAATTTCTCTGTTAGTGAAAGTAGATTAATGTTTCCAGGCACACATCAACCATCATGCTGCTTACATTTCATCTAAACTTTGATTCCTCAGATCTCCCAGACATGTGGCTTGCAACCTTGAGGTTGCAGTATAGCCACAGGAGGCAAACCATGCAAAAATTATAGAAATTTCCCTTTTGAAATCAGTACCTGTCTGGTTCTCCACTGGCAATATATTAATATGATTTTATTGAAGTCTTTGCCTTCAATTCAGTTTTAAATACTGAATTTGTCCTTTCTATTTGCACCTTGTACAAGGGAGTCGTGAAAATAATGAATCTGCATCTACGGTTATCTAGCCTTTTGCTGAGTTTGGATGCATTTGGAAAACAAAAATCTATAGGGAAATTTTCCAGCTATAGGGAAAATGGAGCTGTAGGTGAGGAGGTGCCTGAATTGGTCCCACTGAGGCCCGTTCAGGTACTATATTTCATGCAAACTTAAAGACTCACACTCTTTAGGAAGGTCGAAACAGCTGGGAGTAGGAATTTTTAGTCCCATGTTGGTGTGTTAGCCCTCTGCTACTTCAGAAAAGAAGAACTGACTTGTCTTAATTTCCCTGACAGTATTGGAGAGCACTTGCCATCCAAGTTTACCGAAGAGAATTGCTTAAGTGAATAATTGCACTTCAAGAAGTGTATCCTTTTTCCCAGAAAGATGAACTTTCCATCATGAGCTGAGAGGAAATGGAGGGTTATGAGCATTTAGGAGGAATCTGCTGCACATTAGAAATCTTCTGCTGAGAAAAATGTCTGATTTCTTGCTTTTGGGGCAGTTTGGCTGCCCTTTGTGTTTGGGATCTCTCCAAGAATTAGAGAGTGGAGAGCACTGCAGTCAGAGAATGTATAATTTATACAGCTGTGGCTGACTGATGGTAAACTTCCCTTTTATGACTCTGTTCAGTAATGTCATAGGTAGTGCCACATTAGGGGTAGTCTTTGCCTGCCTTTGCATTACAGACTTCCAAAGGAAAAGTGTGCTTTAGCTGCCTGACTTTTCTAGATGTGCTGTCTCTTACCTAACTGTTACCATTTTTAGGCTGTCCTTCAGGGTAGGTAGCTCTGCCACCTACCTTTGTATAGGTGCATATGTAACTACTATTGAGAAAAATTTTATAATTTAACTTAAAAGTCTGTTCACATAGCAATTAAGTAATAAGTAAGGCATCTTTAGCATCTTTGTTCTGTAGCTGTCTGGCAACACAAGTGGATCTCTGAGCTGAGCCCGTCTCCTGGCAGAGCTGGAGCTGCTGTTCGGCATAGCCTGGCCAGCAGAGCCATCTGCTGATAGCTCTGCACAGGGAACAGTCCTCAGCCCCTGCTGTGCTCTGGCTGCTTGTGAGCTCTTACTCTGAAGTGGCAGCAAACTTCACTGCCAGTAGAAGAATGATTTATTTATCTAGTAGGTGCTTGCCATACTGAAATGGACACTTGTCCAACCCTCTTTTGAAATTCGGGGAAGCTCCATGTGGGTAAGAGCAGTTACAGGGAATTATTGCAAATGTACCATCCATCATCCGGAAGTTTTGTGATGAGATTTCATTTGCCATTGTAATAAAATCAATGAAAAATTAGTATTCATTATTTTGGAAGGTTGGTCCTGAATGCCAGTGAGGTGGACAGTGTTAAGAAACCGTCCCTTATGTTTGCACTTCTCTCTTCCGTGGTTGCATTCCCATGGCCCTGTTTTTGCCTGACTGTGGCTCTTTGTTTGCCTACAGTAATTCCATTGTATGGCCCCATGATTGGACAATACAGGGTTATTCTCATGAATCCTGTCAGTCCTGAAAAGGTGCACTTGTGTGACCGAGGAGCAGCTATTAACTGTAGGAACATGGCAATTGCTAGAATCCAGCAGAGCACCACTCTGCATCATCCCTAATCCTTGCTTTGACTGTAATCATTATCCATATCTTCTATCCCTCTCTTTTTAAAAAAGAAAATAAACAGAAGAACAACCTGTGGCTTTCTTTTGAACGTAAACTTATCAAAGTTTTGAAAGCAAGATAGAGTTGCTTCCTAAAATATTTTTTTGTGCTATTGAAAAGGTACTGGATTTACACTCCAAGGTTCCTGCAAACCTAGAGCTGAATGCATCTTTTATATCACAATTGTTATAACTCTGTATGACATAGAAGGAAAAGCTGGACTTACAGATCATCAGTTTATACCCTGAAGCATGAAAGCAGATAGAATTTCTTGATAACAATGAAATACTTCTACGTGATTTGTTGTCACAGTCACGCTTTTGCAAACATAAATCAGAATTCACTGAAAGCATCTAATCAAGTGTTGAAAGTCTGAGAGTTCACAGCTACTTCATTCGTAATTCCTGAAAATAAAAGGAACAGTAGATAAGGATGTAAAGACTGTTTATTGGACAGAGTCTCAAGCAGTTCTTCCTTTGGTCTTAATTAGTATCTGTAACTTTTGTGTAATTTCCTTCTCAGTAGTTTAATGCAACCTTTGACTAATAAACATCTCTTGCTACTTCTAGAAGATAATTCTTTTGTTACAGCTCTGATTGTTGCATATGTCTTACATCTATTTTTTAAAGTCATATTTTGGAAATAATTATCTTTGTGATCAAGATAATGCTATAAATGCAGATAGGTACAATAAGGGGAAATAATTATTTTTATGTGTTAAATACTCTATGCAGCCAATATATTGCATAAACTTGTATATATTTTTAAAGTAATCTCTGCAGTTAAATAAAAATAAATGAGTTAAATCAGATTTTTCAGGATATATAAATAGCTGAACTAGGCTGGTTATCTTCCAGTGCTGTCCCTGAGCAATCAAAGGATATCGATGGGAATAGGCACACCCACTTCATCCTCCAGGGGAAAGCAAGTAAACAACTAGAAGCAAACAACCCCAAGCTTTGATACCCAATGAAAAATTCCAGCCCAAGGTTGTGTTTTAGAGCCTGTCTAGGTTTGAATTTTTAATTTCTGTAGTAAAGAAGTTAGTTATGAAATCTTACTCATCTGCAGCGTAAGTATTCTGTCATTGTGATTTCCACTCACGTAAGAGGAATACAAAATATTTAAGCACCTGTCTTCAATGTATTATCCTTGGGCGGCAAGTCCAGAAGAGTTCTACAGATACACATGTATACCTGTAAATGTCTGCCCTACTGACTATATCCACCGTGCCCAGTACAGCAGCACAGAAACAGCAGCGATGCCCTGGCCACCTGCCAGGCCAGGCCCACGGACATGGCTGTTATCAGAACGTTCCCAGGCACAATTCAGCAAGGTGATAAGCAGTACAGCACTACAGCAGGCGGAGAAAGCAAAAAGCAGCCACTAACGAGCAGTAGGCTCTAATATACAGTCAGGAAAGCAAACCTCATAGCAAACACAGGAGCCTGTTGATTACTAGGTAAACATCACTAACAGCAATAAATTCAATCTAGCGCATCCCAATCCAACCCGTTGTTATCTCGAACCCCTCAAGCCCAGTGTTGCGCACCAAAAGGGACGGTGGTGGTTTAACCCCAGCCAGTAACCACTCACTCCCCGCAGCCCCACTCCCACTCATTCACTCCCCCACCAGTGGATCCGGGAGAGAATTGGAAGGGTAAAAGCTGGAAAACTCACGGTTGAGATAGACAGTTTAATAGGAAAAGCAAAAGCCACTCACACAAGCAAAACAATACAAGAAATTAATTCACCACTTCCCATGGGCAGACAGGTGTTCAGCCATCTCCAGGAGAGCAGGGCCCCATCACACGTAGCAGTGACTTGGGAAGACAAACACCATCACTCCAAACATCCCTCCTTTCCTCCTTCTTCCCCCCAGTTTAAGTACTGAGCATGATGTCATACGGTCTGGAATATCCCTTTGGTCAGTTTGGGTCACCTGTCCCAGCTGTGTCTCCTCCCAGCTTCCCATTCATCCCCAGCCTCCTCGCCAGCGTGGCAGTACGAAAAGCAGAAAAGGCCTTGGCTCTGTGTAAGCCCTGCTCAGCAATAACAAAAACATCTCTATTAATGTAATCAACACTGTGTTCAGCACAAATCTAAAACATAGGCCCATACTAGTCACTATGAAGAAAATTAACTCTACCACAGCCAAAACCAGCTCAATCTGCCTTACTGATATCAATCTAGTTGGTTTGAGGGTATTTTGCAGATTTTTCACTGCTAAGAAATTCAACCCCTTGAGTTTTCCCTTTCAATTGGTAGGTCATCTTTGTATTTAAACTGATTTTTAGGAAAGAGTATATTTCTTCATCTTAAAACTATTCTCTATCTTTCATCTCCCAAAATTTAACTGTTTTTATGGGTTATTTACGGGAATTGGAGAATGGAAGCCTCAGACCTTTTTTAGAACCATTCTGAATAGTTATGGAGAACAGCTGAATAGCTGTAATCTTTTGAAAAGATTAAAAATTCATAAGGGAATAATAACATCTCAATTTTTCCTTAATTAACAGAGTTCCCAAATCTCAAAAAGTCATCTTATCCTAATTAACTTGTTCTTTTATAAAAGAACCCTTGCTGTAAACCCTGAGGTGAGAAAGCCACCAGATGTTTGGTGGCTTTTTTTCTCCTTTTTTTTCTGAAGGCAAACTCTCAGCAGTTATTGAAAAAAATGTCTCGCGTGATAAATCTTGAAAATGATATTTTAAAATATTACTTCTTGCCACTTATCTCACTACGGTCAAATTTTACTACAGAGCATAGCACAACCCCCAGAGAATTGAAGTCTGTCACTCAGCTCTGGGATGTGGCTGTAAGAAGCAATCAGCATAACTGAAAAGACTAGGAGAGAAACAGGAGTCTAACCTGATGAACCAGAGATCTCAGAGGTGATTACATCTGCCTGCTTCTCATCCCATGGTTTTTTACAGTGACTGTAACCTTCCTGGTACATACTATATTTGAAAATGATCACTTGAGAGATAGGCTTGCCTTGAGCAGAGAGTAGATGAAGTATAAATCAATTCAAATGTAGTAGAGGAAAAGTGAAATTAATACAGCTGTGCTTGGGGCATTTGTTACTGTCAGCAAAGCTGCATGCACTTATGTCACACGAGGGCAATCTGTGTGTATTTACTGAGGAAATCTTTGAGCATTGCAGTATGATATAGTGGAAATTTTGATTCACTTACTCTGACTGTATAATATTCAAATCAGTCATTTAAGCAAAATCTTTCCTTTTGAAATAGCAGCAACAGTAACAAAATTTTTTGCTTGTGGTCTCTCTTCAATATTTGTGTGGAGGAGTATACCCTAGGAAAAGTGAACTGCAGGGTTGTGTGTACCTCATTTTTGGAGTAGTTCCAGGTTAGATTTGCAATTTTCAAGCCAAGCTCTGAGGTTCTCAAAACCAGTTTGTTCATTGGATCAGCTGCTGCCTTGCTGCAGCTATCCTGGGCTGCCATAAGAGTGGGGCATTTACCACTTTTTGAGTTCTTTGATTTGAATGCGGGTAAGCAACTACCAACATCAGCTGATGTGCACAGGTTTATAAGTAGTGGCTGGATGTTGTTTTGAAAGAGATACCAGTTGTTCAAATCAATTTGGGAGTCATAAAATAACTTGTGAGTAGTGCAGCAGCAGCTACATTCATTTTATTGGCCTATACCATTCACGTTAGAGGAGGTGATAATTTGTCTTCCCAAGTTCAGGAACTGTTAACAACCTTAGCTGTTGTAGGCTGGGCTGAAATTGGATAGTTAATCCTGAAAAAACTGATTGTATGAAGTTGCTCCTTGATAACCAGTGACTGTTAGCAGGAGGTTCCTACTTTAATAAATATTAAATCTACTTTATCTGTAACAAGTAAAATGTACTAAAAGTGTAATAAAATTCATCTAAATTGTAGAAGCCACCCAAAATTAAAAGAAAAATAAAAAAATTGCATAACTTACATAAAGCAAACAAGGGGATATGTTATATAGAAAGGAACCCGTATATGTGGACCAACAGGAGTCATACTTTAGAACAATCTTTGTGAAACTGAACAAGAAAAGTCCTTAAAAATATGGGCAGCTACACTGAAGGAAACATTCCCTCTGGCTCTGGTGGGAGGTAACTGGTAATAGGACACAGCTGAATCTTTGGATGGTGCCTTAGTAATGAACTGAAAATCTGAGTGTTCTGTTTTTTCTGGTACAGCATGAGTACGCCAGAAGCCTGTTAGGTTTTAGAGGAAAAGAAAATAGGTAGTTAAAAGGAAATATAATAGTGTAATCTGCTGACTGTCTAGGTAAGTAGAAAAACTTCTGGCAGTTGCAGAGAAAGTAATGTATTTCTAAGAATTTTGGTGCCAATTGGAATTGTGTGTATATGTTAAAATTATGATTAATCAGTGGTGATAAGGAGACTTTCTGGTAGTAAACATGATGTTGTGAACGTGCAGCTTGCTTGAAATGCCATGGTTTCGTGGAAACACGGAGCAATCCTGCCAGGGACATGCCTAATATAACTGTATAGATAGTGTTACATTAATAATGGGCATTTGTTCTCTTTATTTTTAATCTATTTGTTATTTTTTTGATTCAAATACTTTTCAAATTAGATATAATAATGTCTATTTTGCTTTTTCTGTTCCAGCGAATTCGAGATCTCGAAGATAAAATAGAGCTTCAAAAGAGGCAACTCAAAGAAATTGAGGAAAAGGTAAATAAATATCTGGGCAGTACCCATGGATTTCTTCTCTACAAATTTATTTTTCTCTGTTGCATTGATGTTAGTACTTCTTAACCTAGTATCATGAAATCCATTTTTAAAGCAAGATAAAATTTGAGTTCAACTCATTGCTGTGTGAAATGACGCTCTTTCTCTAATCTGCTCAAAATTATTTCCTATCCAGATTTTCTGTCAATTACAGGAGGGCATCAAGGGGTCTGGAGAGTGAGACTAGTAGAGGGAGGATTTGCTGATATTTAGATCAAGAAAGAACATAAAGATTTGTCTCTGACAGATTTGGTTAACTCATCCCTGTTCTTTGGATAGCATTGCTTTGCCAAACTTTCAAGTACTGAAAATTAAAAAAAAAATTAATAAGGTGCCTATGACATAATCTACAATCAAGAATATTTCTTACTTTAAGATAGAAACAAATTAATATCCTGGGTCCAAATTTTCTTGTCTTTTGAAGAAGCTCTGATCAAAGTTCAAGACTGCGAATCTATTTGTGTCACTGGTTCCCAAGCAAGGGATGGCACAAGGTTTCTGGGCTGTGAGCTCAGGAGTTTCCCCGGTCTGTGAAGTTTAGGCTGATCTGCAGGGCGTGGGATGACAATGGGTCTTTCTCTAGGCCCCAGGAAAGTGTTTGAGTTTGTTACTTTTTCTGAATCAGTGCCTAGATTCCAACACGAGTTACATCATCTCAGGTTAATTTTCTCCAGCATTTATGGATACCTGATCCTACTGCTAGGCTGAATGGAGAAGTCAGTGGAGTTTTCAGTAGGTTTTTTTTTTTTTTTTGGATGAGAAAGAAGTGAAAGATGACAGCTGAAAGAGGTCAATGGGTCTTGCAGAACTGAGAGAGTCTTTGGGCACTAAGACATCCAGCTTATTGGATGTTGAAAGGTTTTTTTCTCACCCTTCACTAGTCCCAGTGTCCCATCATCTGTCTTCCCGGGGTCACCCTCTGCGGTTATTCCACTTCTAGCAACTACTCCAATTCCCTCAGCATCTCCCTTGGCCCCTCATGCTCCCACATTAGTTGTCTCCCCTCTGCTGTACCTCGTCCTGCACTTTTCAAACTGTGATATCCAGCTGGGCTTGTGGAAGAGCCAGGAGAAGAGCCATGAGAAACTGTGCTGGGTACTGCTGTTTTCACTAGCAGAGAAACACAGGAATTATCCACTCCTAAAAGGGCTCTTTTGCTGCCTTTGCCCTTTTCTGCCCCAAACCACTTCTGTAGCTGAAGCTGTTCCTGCCTAGCAGCCAGTGATGACTCATACCAAAGCAGAAAAATGCTGAGGGATAGATGATACTTATACATGTTAATTATTTCAAATATCAGTGAGTTTCCACCTACTTTAAAACATCAACATCTCTAGATGTTGCTATTGCCCAAATATAAGCCTTTAAGGCATTACCATTACAGTTTACAAATTAGGTATTGGATTAGGCAGACTGATAATTTTGAAAATGGAAGATAGCATTATCTCTACTGGTTCACCAGCTGGATGGATGGAAAAAAGCATTAGAAAAGGAACAGCTTAATCACAGGCTTAGCAGAAAGCTGGTAATGAGTTAAAATGATTAACATCCTCTTTGCCTTAATGTTGCATTAGCAAGAGGCCTCAAAAAAGCTTCATCTTTTTGTATTAACCTTCAACTTCTGAATGGGTGCAGAGCATCTTTTTATCTGTATTACGTTTGAATTATTTTTTTTCCTTGGGATTAAATCCCATTCTGAATTTGATTGACCTAAGGAAGATTGTGTCATCAGGGAATCAGTGAATTATATACTTTTACTTTATTGTTCTTCTTAAGGTTTAATGCGTCAAAGGGCACAGACTGACACCTGATACTGAGCACAATAATTTCTTGTGGAGAGAAGTCTTATTCTTTTCAAGGAATAGCAATATTTATAACTGAGCTTCATCCCTGGGGATAGCTAAGGGCAATGCACCACTTATGTTGTCATGG
The DNA here is from genome assembly GCA_013396775.1 of Cephalopterus ornatus. Lineage (NCBI taxonomy): Eukaryota > Metazoa > Chordata > Aves > Passeriformes > Cotingidae > Cephalopterus > Cephalopterus ornatus. Next base: position 105,338 of record VZRE01006141.1, read on the forward strand.
GTATGACTTTTTATTTTCCTTAAGGAATGACTTTAACTTTTAAGTTTTATGTCAAATAGGATGTCACACAAGGATGGCAGTATTTCTGCCCTATAGATTCTTCAGCAAACTGTCCCGTTTCTAAAGGATATACAGAAGAACAACGTGAAATCTCAATTTTAGTCTATGAGTTGATATATGAGGAAGAAGTGCTGTTTAAACACATCATGCTTTTCTCATAAGTGACCCTTTACCATTTCAGCTGCACTTAGTTTGTATCCTGGGCTTTGTAAGTCTTGCTTTAGGACAGCTTTCACATGTGTAATTATAGGTACTTCCCTAAGTGATACACAAAGCCAAGCCTAGTATTTATCAAGTTAAATAGTCCACAGATGTTACCACTGTAAAACTGCCCTCAAATGCTGAATTTTGTACCCCTTTTAGAGTAAGATTGGTATACTTTATCTTTCTTTCAGATCAACTTAATTAATGATGTAAGACTAACTACTGTAATGTCATTGGATTTCATATTACATATCTTACATCTTCTTTCTTTTCTTTTTTCCTCATTTTCTTTTGATCTTATGTTATAGTTTTTGTTCCTTTTTTTGTTTTTTTCACTAGCATTCATTCTGTGGCCTTGATGACACAACTGAGCCAAGATGTGTGGTTGGTATTCTTTATATTTCTTCATAGTCAAATTTTAACTCTTAGATTTTGCCATGTTTTGAGAATTGTTTGTAAGATCTGGAAACCATGGGGAAGGGCATACTGGTTTTGCTTGCACAGAGAGGAAGAGTCCCCTATAAAATCCAACTTGGATGCTTTCCATCCTAGACTTCTGCAGAAAGTCATTGGTTTTCAATGAGAAATGATTTTGCATTCTAAGATGCTGACTGCTGTTCTGCAGTGGGTGCTTTTCATTTCTGCAACACAGGTACATTTTGTTTCAAAATTCAGGTATTGCTGTAGGATTCTGCCTTCTATCACACTGGATGGAGACATGGCAAAACATTGGTTTTCAATTTTTTTTCCTAAAAAGTGCTGTGAGCATCACCGCCTGTGCAAAAAGAAAGAGTTCATTTTACTTCCTTGAGAACCTTGAGGCCATGAAATCGCTTGGGAAATAATGACCTCTTTTCCCTTTTATGAGGAGATGCGAAGGTTGCAATGTGACTGTCCCCCGTGTGCCAGTGCAACATGGAAGGGGTGAGGGTAAAAAACCTCTGTGCCTCTCCTTTGCGACACTGCCATCATTCTTGCTGTCCTTTCCACAGTGTCCTGATCCTTTCAGCTCAATGCAAAGGATAGAGTGACTTTCTCCAGCTATAGCAGGAGCCATAGTGGCAGTGCTCACCTTTCACAGAGAACAAGAGGGAAATACAATTTAGAAAACAGGTCACAGTCCTCTTCCCTGGAGCAATGCAAGTTGCACACTGCCTTTCAGTAAGGATGGTAACTCAACAACCTGTCAGAGGATTAAGCTGTGGTTTAAGACTATTGAATATTGTACAGCGTTTGTGTTGTCACTTTTGTCGCTTTTTTTTTGTTTTATTTTTAACCAGATAATACACAATGCTTTTACCTTTACAATTTTTCCAAGTTTTTTCTTCTTTGTAATCTGTTGTGAATTATGCTCATGGAATCTCGTTGTAGTAGGACATGCATTTAATCATCTTTGAAACTGCTATCAAGTACTGTATGATGAAGGAGCATGATGATAATAGTTACTCCAAAAAACTATTATATTTACCTTACATTAAGCTCGAAACAGTATTTTCTTCTGCTCAAATCACAAGTGATTTTGAGAAATCAGACGTGTATTATCATGGGCTCTTTTGAGGGTTTATTCAGGTCCCACTACATTCAGTTATCATCTTTCTGTTGTTGCTCTTTGGAACTGGCTCTGGACTTTCATTATGAGCATTTCTGAATATGTTTTTTATTTTTCAATAAAATGGTGATAGAAACAGATGGGTGGAATGTAATCCAAGGGTGTTATTGCTTTGTAACAAAAAAAGCAGTAGCTTTATTCTGATTGTTAGATGGGTGTTGAAAAGTGGTGGAAATTGAGCAATATTTTTCAGCATTTTCAGCATTCCTTCTGAAATTTCCTTTGATTTGTCAAAAATTGAGCATGTGCATATAGAGAGGTGTTTGAAGAAAGGTGAAACCTCTTGCTACACTATTCACCTTTCCACGGTTTGAGATGAATTTTTTGTTTTGAGGAGATCAGATACAACAGATGCTATTTTGGTTCATATAAGTTTGAAAGAGTAATGTTAGAGGAATCATCAAACTATTATCTTTGGCGTTTCATCCAGCTTTTTCATACCAGTCCTGGTTAGAGGTGCTAACATCTGGATGAGTATATTTGCTTTTAAATACTGTGAGAAGTATACTGGCCAAGTCTGGAGAAACTTTATAAACATTCTATAAACTTAGTGAAATCACCAGCATTTTTTAAATTCCATTTAAAGTATTTTGAAATACTATGCATTCAAGAGATCCGTAGGCTTCCATGCTGATATAACTGATAGTATTATGGGTCCCCCTTGGATAAAAAAGAAAAAAAAAGCTGAAAAAAATTTACAAGTATTATCAGTCTCCAGAAAATGCATTGTGCTGATATAACCCGCTATTCTTCCTGTTAAAAGTATTTAAGTAGTTAAATTCAAGCTTGGTGGCAAGCATTTTGAGGGAATAACACCAGAATAATGACCGTGTAGCCACATAGCTACTCTGCTCTTGATGTTTCTTCCTAGGAGCACACATCACATTGTGGTACAGACGTGAAAGGTGATGTCCTTTAATTCATTTTGCCAGAGGTGAATCTGCCTCTGATTAATGTAACACAGAAAAGCCAATTTTAAGATACTTAGCTATAGTCAGATTCTTGAACACTGTTAACTGTTTCAAGGCAAACCAGGTGATTTACTGATTGTAATTTTGGTTCTAGTTATTTTGAAGGTAATATAAAATGAATTTAAGGTTGGATGCCAACACTTATTTCTAAAGTAATGTTATTTATGTAAAGCTCAGCAGACTTTTTCTTTTCTTTGTTGTTTTTTTCTTTTCTGTTTTGGTTTTTGTTTTATTTACAGGCTATTAAAAGAACGTATGGAGTGAACAGCTGAGTCCACTTGCAAAAATACAGAAAATATTTATTAAGCAGCTTTGAATTGGTGCATTTTTTTCATAAAGCAGTTTGCATAGTACTTGAAGCTGCAAAATATTTGAATTTAAAATTAGAGATTTTTTTAAAGATATAGCTTCAAGCTGGAATGATTTCATAATCAAATAAGGACCAGCACATCATAAACACTGAAAAAAAATCTAAACAGAATTTACACTCTTACACCAACCAAACAGCAGAAAATAATACAAGTGCAATTACTGGCTGCTATGTGAACTGTTATCTACCAAATGGTTTTCTTACAGTACTGAGATTTTTGTCTCCATACTGCATGCTTTCAACAAATGTGGTTTGCATTTCACCCAGGAAACACAGGATCTCCTTTTTAATATCTATATAAAAAAAGCTAAATGTTTGACATTAAGTTGTCTATAGTAACTAGCTGACAGGAAGCAAACTCTTCAAAGTTGGAAACAAATTAAGATTTATGACCCTGCAGTGGTAAAATTCATATTAAATTCATAAGCTGGAAATCCACAGAGGGAGAAAGGAAGGGTTTTGGTGAAAGGCAAGATGGTAGATTGAAATAAGAGAACTTTAAAGTGGGCAAGAACTGTGTGGGAGATATGATTTTTTGAATGTTTCATGTAAAGTAAGGCAAACTTGTAAAAATAGCACTGGGAACATGGAAGATTCCAAGGTGGCCTGAGAAGTCAGGAAAAGAAAATGTGTGATGTGCTGTGCTCAGTTACCTCTTCAAGAAAGAAGAAATGGGCATGTTGATGAATACAATAAACAGAGACATAGTTGGATATAAATATTTGGAAATTATGGCTCCTCTCAGGTGAAATAAAATAATGTTGACATTAGCTACCAGGAAGCAAAAATGGCACAACCTCAACCAGCAGAGGTAGATAAACGCTCATGGACATTGACCACCTGAACTGCAAGACAACTTCAGGGTGAAGCACAGACTGAAATAATGCAAGTTGAAAAGAGCTTTTTAAAAGAGAGAATGCTTAGAAAATTAATAAAGACTACTCTTTCAAAGAGGGAAAAGCAAATCGAAGTTTCAGAACTGGAAAGGCAATATGAAGAAATAGATAATTTTAATTATTTTTGAAATATTGAAGCAAGCTGAAAATATTAAGAGCACAATATTAGAAGATAACTTTCTCCTTGCTCACATTTTTTTGAAAATGATATTTCTGTAGAAAGCCACAGAGAAACAAGTCTGCTCCCATGGACACACTGAACTCCAACATGAGCATAGAGTGGAATTAGATGGTTACAATAATACAACACATGAAGTAGAGATTACAATTGACAAAAATAACATAAGGCAATGAACAATTAAGGAAGGACAAAGAAGGCTGAAGGAAGATTTTGTCATAGCAACTGATTTTCTCACTGCTGAAGGTGCAGGAATCAGGAGTGGCCAGTTTTCTCAGATAATTATCAGTCTTTGAAGACCAGAGGTGTACCTTCCACAAAGAATCACCAGACAACATTTACCTGCAGAAGGTGCTGAGACACTTCTCAAGATGAATTTAGTCAAATGCGGCAAACTGTGGCTGATGTGAGGGTCTGAATAACCCTGTTTCCTGGTAGAAAGCACAATTTACTTTGGAAACAAGGATCGTCAGAAGTCTGGAATCTTGATCTCCAAAAGAATGTGTTGCTCACAATGTATTGTTCAAAAGGAACAAGCTTTTAGAGATTGTGTTTTCAATTAGAGATTTTTCATGTTTTAGTCAAAGCTTTTAGCAGTGTGATGACAGAATAGAAAAATGAGGTTTTCACTGCAAAAGGCAGAATTCTGGCATCACTCTGAAGAAAAGGACCACAACAGGAGATAAACAGAGCTTGAGATAATCAAACCTGGTGATGGTGAAGAAACAGAAATTGGAAAGTGTGATTCACTTGGCAAAGAAACACTCTTCTCATAGGCACAGTTTTGCTCATCACTACTTAGGATATGAAACTATAAGCACAAACATGGGATGGTCAGAACATGTTTCTGCCATGGTAAGCACACTACACGGACAGGAGAGGATCTTCTTACAAAGCAGAAAAGGTATGAGCGATTTCATTTTCTTATTTTATTATGTGCTTAGTTACATTGTAATTGACATGTGACAGTTTTATTGATGTCAGTTAAAGAATCTGGCTGATTGGGGTGATATTTTCCACTGCATTCATGATGGGTTTTTTCTGCTCTGAGCTAGCAGGATTTATAGTTTTGGAAAACAGAGTATATCATTACAGTCTTACTATCCACTGTAAACTAGTATTTATTATAGAGGTGGGAACAAGGTACAGTGTGTTAACAGGGTGGCCAGGCATTGGAATAGGCTGTCCAGGGAAGTGGTGGGATCACCATCCCTGGAAGTGTTCAAAAGCATGTGGATGTGGCACTTGGGGACATGGTTTAGTACTGGACTTGGCGGTGCTGGGTTAGTGGTTGGTCTTGATGCTTTTAGAGGTCTTTTCCAACCTTAATGTTTCTATAATTCTATGATTCACTCCATACAAGATGATGGGCCTGATCTTCAGTTTCTGTGGCACGGCTTTTAAATCATCAGTCCCAGCTGTGTAAGTGAAGAAAGAAACTGTAAGTTTATCATTGTTGCTGACAGTTTTAATATCTTTGCTGGTTGTATGCTGCAGTACTCAACAGTTTTCAAGACAAAGCAACAGAAGCATAGAGTCTGATGGATCATGAGGTGCGAGATCAGCTTTAGAAATTCTTGTACTAACTTTCATTATTGGAGTGAATAAAAGAGCACCTAGAAACAAGAACATGTACTAGAAGTAGGAGAGTAGAAATCAGTGTTGTAATAATTTTGCCAGTTTTTTTTCCTGCCTCCATCCTCACTGCTTTTATCTCCTGGTTACTTTCTGCAAAATATACTGCTAAGAATTTTTCTTTTTGCGGCTTATGAGTTGAATATTAAGCTGGAGCACAGTTGAAAATGACATTAATTTGGCTTCCACTGTAAATTATTAATGAGCAGAGTAACCGTGTCCACTATTATTATACCTACCTTTTGTAGTGCTGTTCAGGGATGACCATTGTCAAATAATAAATACAGAGAAAATATTGATGTCTCAAGGAACTCTAAATTGAAGATACCATTCTACTTGGGAAATTACACAGGCCAGGGGAGAGCCATGATTATGTTAGCAGGTCTCTGAGAAGGGTCTGGGCTTTGTAAGTCTAGAGATCACGAAGTGGTTTGAACTTTGTTGTCCACAAGGATTTATTCTTTGATACCTTTCCTCACTTGCAGCCTTTAAGTATCATGACTTCTCATGGGACTGAGGAGTAGCTGAATCATTTCAGCTCTAGGTCCTTGTGTGGATAAGGCCAGTGAGTTGGTAAAATTGACCAAAATAGTAAAATGTAGTGCAACTGACTGTCCATGTCAATAGCACATAACAAAACATGGGGCGATAAGAGAAGAACTGTTTGTTCAGTCTTTTGCACTGATTCTGTGCCATTTTCTACTCCTCAGCATCAAAAATGTTACTGTTATCTTCTTCTTTGCACTGTATATTCTGCGTTTGTCTACCAAAAAAAAAAAAAAAGTAATTGCATTATTTCCTGGAGAATTCCAATTACAGATCCAATTCCAAATCAATAGAAATGCAGCAAAATCAAAGGCAATTCACACATGCCAGTTGGTTGTGGTTTAACCCAGCTGACAACTAAGTACCGTGCAACCACTCACTCGCTCCCGCCGGTGGGGAGGAGAAACAGAAAGAAAAAGTAAACCTCCTGGGTTGAGATATAAACAGTTTCATAATTGAAACAAAATATTACTATAATAGTATACTAATGTTAATATAAATATGCTCCTATAAATATGCTAATTTAATAGTAGTAGTAGTAGTAATAATAATAAAAATAAGAATAGTAATTATAAGGAGATGGAGAAAAAGTAACAGGACCCAAGATAAACAAGTGTGCTGCACTGTACAGTTTCTAAGGTGTGGAATATCCCTTTGGACAGCTTGGATCAGCTGTCACAGCCATGATCCCTCACAGCTTCTTGTACAGCTCCTCACTAGCAGAGCGTGAGACACTGAAAAGTCCTTGACATAGGGTAAGCACGACTCAGCAACAGCCAAAACGTCACTTTGTTATCAACATTATTCTCATACTGAATTCAAAATACAGCACCGTACCAGCTACTAAGAAGAAAATTAACTCTGTCCCAGCCGAAACCAGGACACAATTATAAGACTATACTTACTGAATTATGAGTTTATGTAAATAAAGGTGAACTTAGGCTGAAGAATTTTTAGATCTATGGCTAAAAGAGGCGAACAAAAAGAACCAAACTTAGCTTGCCTTCTCTGGCCCAAACTTTTAGGCATGGTTTCATAACCTATCAGAGGTGAAGTAAATATAAGTAAAATGCTGCATAGAGAATTCCAAAATACCAGTTAAATATACTGAATGTTTTCTCTGAAGTAGTCATAGAATGCCTTTTGAATAGGAAATACCCTTTTTTAATCTTCTGTCTTGAAACAATAATAATATACAGCATTTATCCAAAATAAACATACTCAGTTTTATGAATGTCCTATTTAGTAACAAATTATTCTCTTTTCAAAACTTTGATGCCTAATTCCTTTATTAATTAGTCTAACCGAATCTTTTATGGGGATCTCATGAACAGCAACTCCTTTCATACATGCTAATGGGGCTAATGAAATGAGACTTTCTCATAAATAATAAATGTGTTCAGAATCAAGAAGGACTGTTCATTTGATCATCAGAGGCTTAGACTCTGTTACTGCATGCTTAGAGTGCAGTATGTTCTGAACCTAATAATTTGGGGTTTTTTTTTCATCATGGATCCTTCATCTGGAAAAGAGCAAGAATTTTGTTACTGTATTAAAATGCCCAGCAATGAAGGATTTGATATCCTGAATTTCGATGTTAAAATTGCTACTTCCTGGATTTTCCAGGAATTAGAAGATGCAAGCACACCTGATGGAAAAGTAAACAGTGCTGGAGAAGAGAACTTAAGTCTCAGAATAAAAGAGCTGGAAAAGTCAGTGCAAAACCTGAGAGGTGTTCTAGAGGACTACGTGGAGTCAGATTCTATCCTAAAACATAGGTAAATAAAAGGGGGTTTTGCATTAAAATTTATTGTGATGTAACAAATGTACTCTTCCCTTTGCCCCATGTAGTGGCTATCAAATGTTAATGTAAAACCAGCAAAAACATAAACTTCATGTGTTTTTAGAGTGCCTGAGAAGATGCATGCATAAGTGTTTTGTGTAGCTGTCAGAATAGAAATGCAATATTCATTTTTTTAAGAATTGTTATTTAAATAAGGTTTTCAGCATGGTCTAAAATGTTGTTACAAATAACCAGACACCTTTCTCAGGATACTACATTCTTAAATATTCATAAGGTGTAAATTCTGTTTGTAAAGTTTATCCCTTTCCTTTTAAAATAAGAGTTAATTTGGAATTTTGTGTTGTAAAAAAAGTTTCTTGCTTCAGAAAGCTTCATCTAGTTTAGTATGTTAATGCTAATCATTCAAGTAGATAAAGGGGCCATTACTCATTAATTATGCATTTGACTAGGATAATTAGGTTTTGATAGTCAGCAAAGGCACTGTTCTAAAGAAAGTCAAAGATTTTAAAAGTAAAAAAATAGAAATGGCATTAAAATAATTATTTGTGTAATTTTTAAATTGCTTTGATTCATCAAGGATTTGTCTAGAAATGTTTTAATATTGGGCTTTTTTTTCCAAAATCATAATGAACCTTTTTTAAAAAAACCTCCATAGGAATAAACCTATTGTAACAAAGATATTGGGGAGGAGAAGATAGGGAGAACTTTATTTCAAACCAAAACGAAGACACTGTGAGGGAGCATTTCAAGGACAGCAAATGAACAGCAGAAACTTGACTGAAAGCCCATTTTCAGGGATCTCAGGCAGTCAGGAGAAAGAAAAGGAATCCTATGCCTGGAGTTCTTGTGGCTGAAGCACAGACAGATGAGATGAGGAATGATGTAGAAGGCAGAACCACTGGAAAAAAAAGAGAAGCAGAACTCAGCCAAGGCCGAGTTCTGGGCTCTTGTGGCCCTGTTCCCTTTGATAGCAGTGTTAGATGATGCAGTGCCTGCAGAGGGGAGGACCTCACCAGGTTTACTTTGATACACAAATGAGCACTTATTTAATCATGTATTTTCTGTCTTGATCCTGTTTCTTCAGAAATACTTTTTTAATGTGAGATTTTTGAGTAAAGCTAATGTTATGGGGATGTAGGTAACAGGAAATTTTGGCATGAGGGGGAAGTAAGTCAAAGCTATAAGTTAGAAATGAGCATGGGAGGTCGTTGAAGTTTTGTTGAAGGACTCATTGAAGTCTGTTAAAAGTTGAATGAAGAGATTCAAGCAAGAAGTAACAGGGTCCTCAGAAGCACTGAGGAAAAGTGTGCCTCTCTGAGATGAGAAAAGAGGTGGCTCTAGTACCTGCCTCACAAGATGAAAGACTTCTAAACTTTTAAATTTTTTCAAACACTGAACATAGGTGTTGTCTTTAACAGTTTTGAGACTCTCCAGTGTAATGTCCAGACCTCAGACTTGTTAATGAAGTGTTACTAGTGATCCACAAATTTTTACTATGTTATTTTTGAGAGACAAATGGAAAAATAAAGATAAATTTATGCATTGCTGATGACTGCTTATCTATCTGGAAGTGTACTGTGGAATTTACTTATCAAAAATCTTCTTTCTCACCATCACAGGATGAAAGAGCTGGAGCTGTCACACAAAAAACTTCTTGTGATGATTGATCAGCTCAGTGAGATGTTGCAAAAAGTTGAAAATGCCAATGTGCGCATTAAAGGGAAACTGCGAGACATTCAGGAGGATCTGATCAACTTGGTGAGGAAGATATTGTTTCAAATGACCTAGTTTATTTTCTTTTTGTGATAGTAATTTATAAGTCAATCTCATTTCCAGTGGCCTCTCTGTTTTTAAGTAATAAAACATCTCAGCCTTTCTCTTTTTCTACAAGCACAGGAATCAGAAGAACTTCTGGATTTTTCTTCCCTCCCCTTTCTATTTCCCCATTGTTTTTGACAGCACTGCCATTATTTCTTTCATTCAGGCCCTTGAACTTTGAAATATATGCTCACACTTCCTACTTTCTCCCCAGAACCCACTCAGTGTACTCCTTCTCCTTAGGTCAGACTTTATCTTTCTAGTCCCATACAACAGGCATTTTTACCTAGTTTACACAGCTCAGTGGATAGATCCATGAAAATGGAGGAAGAATGAAATTTTTCAGGGACAGTCTTCAGTGAAACGATGTGTTTTGATTCTGTTTATCATAAGATATGCTTTCATTTTCTCAGCATTTTAGGTCAGAGTTTAATACTCTCATGGGACCATAGTACTATGTGGCAAGACTGTCAAGAATGAAGAATAGTCTTTGCTTTTTTAATTAAAAGTGAAATGTATTTTTCAAGACTGAGGAAGCTTAGACATACATATATTCCCATCAAGAGTTAACCAAAGTATTAGCCCGCATCTACCTAACTTTGCATAACATTTCAGTCTAGTGTTCCTTCTCACTGTCCTCGCCAGCGAGGGTCTCAGACAGGAAAATACTAAAGATAACATGCCTGATCCAAAAAAGACCTAAAGAAATAAAGTCATGTCTTCGTGTGTCTGTGCCTTCAGTCTTGCTTCAAAGTTGCTGCAATGTCCCTGTGATACTGGTGGCTCTTACTCTGCTGAAAGCAAAGGCAGCGTGGAGCTCGTGAAATCCTCCTCTGCCTTTCATCTTTCACCTCTGCATGTCGCTGTGTTCAAACACACTACAGTGCAAACGAAAATACCAAAGCCTTTCTCAAACTCTTTCAAAAGGCATCTGCTCCTTTATCCTTTTTCAGGAGTTTCATGAGAGGAGCTGACAGATGACAGGTATAGTGAAGGGCAAAGGACAAAAGTTTGGTCTTTGGAATGTGTGTGTCCTGTTTTCTAAAACAGAACCACAGCTTCCCTGCCTGTAACATCTCAGTGCTACAGTACTGTCAGCATTAAGGGTCTGTTATAGAACAGAGCTGAATGTATGAGTTCCAGTTCTAAGGTTTATTTTGATTTAATATGTACTGTAGAACATGCAAAAAAATGTGTTTTAAAACCTCTTTTACTTTTTGTAGTAGTAGATGTGGTTGAGCTTGTGTTTTGTTTCCTACTGAGGTGTTTCCATGATGGCTGAAGTGACAAAAGAGGTTAGTTTTGCTCTAAAGGCAGGATTTTACTAGCTTTAAAAAAAAATAAAATCTATTTGTGTCATTCCTGAGTTTTCAGAAAATAAGGGCAGAATTACTGCTACATTAAAATAAATAAGGGAAGAGATTTAGTATTAGTATGTTAACCATATAACTCACTGAAATTATAGGTTGAAAACCAAAAAAAGTCAGAGAAGAAGCAAAAGGAAAAATTGTGTTGGCTTCAGGAGCAGCTGAAGACAAAAGAAGAAGAAATAAAAAGCCAATCAGAATATTTTGAGCACTACAAACAAAGGCAGAGACAACAGACAGCAATACTGAGAAAGAGGGAATGTTACCTTCGGGATGAGGTATCTAGGCTGGAAAAGCAAGTCCTAGATCTTAGTGCCCATGTTGCTCTTTTGACATCTGAGATAGAAGAGGGAATGGTGCAGCATCTCCAGCAGATGCTGGAATCAGCATTCAGTGGGACTCGGGGCTATAAACAGCCTGACATGGAAGTAGTGGAATGGAAAACTTGTATTGAAAATGTGGAGCAGGATGTGAAAAGCCACCTTGAGGCATTTCAGCAAAATCTGAAGTTCTTAAGGGAAAAAGAGGAGGACCACAGAAGAGAACAGGGAGACCTGCTGACCGAACTGCAGTGCTCTCAGGACAATGAAGACTTCCTCAGAACAAAACTGGAAGAATCTTACCGTCACGTCTATAGTTTGAAATTGTCTGAAATCAAACTACAGGAAAAAATGGAACAGCTTTTGGATGAAAACAGAGCTTTAAAAGATCAAGGTACAGTGAAGTTGAAAAAGAAAAAAGAAAAAGACTCACAACTTTCAAGATTGGAGAATATAGACAACAGTGTTGACCTGATATGTCAACTGGTAAGTAAAAATAAGGCAAAATATAATTGTTTTTTGTCTTTATGTCACCCTGAATTACACTTGTCATTGGATGTGCAATCAAGATGAAAGTGTGAGGCTTTATCCTTCCTGATTTTTTTTTTTATTTCTGTTTATGCATCAGTACTTCACACTGTCTCATTCACACCGCTGGAATCAGTAGTTGGAGCTTCATTGCATCAGTGCTTTTATTAGGTGCACTTTGGGGGCACTTAACAAACCCTTTTTCCTTAAGTTTTTAAGTGATGTGCCCCTGGCAAAAGGTCTCAGTTGGCAACAGAAGTAGAGCCCAGAAGAACTTCTGAGACCTCTGTCTTGTGGATACCATTCAGTGGAGGAGTACCCATTTGGTTGGATGAGTTTTTGCATTTTATTCATGCCCAAATGCTGAAGCAAAAAGCACAGTTGACAATAAATCTTGTCTATGAGATTTTCTGGATAATGGTAAACAAGGTAAGATGGATACAGTGTTCATGACCGGGAGGGAGCTGAGATATTCAGTGGTTTGCAACTCTGTAACATTGTGATATGCCCTAAATACACTGAATAGGACTTGTTTGCTTCAAGCACTTCACCCCAGCACTGCATGGGAAAGCTCTGGAAATGCTGTAATATGGCATTGAGCTTCTGCCAATTCATTTTGCTGACAAGGAACAATTCTTTTCACAGAGTGGACTCAAACAAAGTTTTATTCTTTATCCACTGAGGTGGAGGGTATTTTTGTTCTGAGAATTTGTTAAATTGAATCAACTAAGCCTCACACTCAGCTTACTTCATTCAGATTGTGACCTGCTATCCCAGAAACTCTCCTGATTTTAACTGCAGTTAACCAAGAGGTAATGGGCATGAACAAATTTCTTTCGTAGAGGAGGACAATTGGACTGTGAGTTCTGCGAGAAGCTAGGGAGGATCTTTAGTCTGTAAAAGCTAGAGGAAATAAAGACGATTTTTTTAACCTGGTAGTTGAATGCACTTTTGCAGGCATGGTGATTTAGTGGTTCTACAGCCCCAAAGCAGTGAGTTCCAGGAGGTTCCCTTTGTGTGAGAGAGAAAGGGTGGGAAGATCACCCTGCAGTGACCAGCAGCACATGGGCGACCTTTGTGGAGAGCTCGGAAGCTGCACCTCTCTGCACCTGTCTCCGTAGCTGCCTCAGGGTGGCAAAAAGACCAACCACTTACCCTGAACCATTGCTGTAGTTACTTTAACTAGTGTATTCACTTTTTCTTGGGAAGGAAGAATACCATTTAAAAATACTCTAAGATACTTCTAGAGGGACTTGCACTGAGCTGTAAACAGGTACAACAAGCAAATGCACTATGACGGAGCAGCACAGCTAAAATCAAGAGGACTGAGGGCTTTCAGAGCCAAAGAAGTAGTGAAGAATTACTATCAGTTAGATAGAATTGAGAAAAGGAGAAAATAAGTGTTGAGATATTTGAAGGTGTGAAATGTCAACTGACTAATTGTCTGAGACTAAACCAAAAAGTCTTCAAGAAAAAGGATCAAATCTCTTTCATTCTGTGCTGTACTCTAATAAAAGGTTATTTTTTTCCTCTACACAAAGGTTTCTAACCATTTCCTTTCCGAGTATTAATTTACATCCGTGTTGTCATAGGAAGTTTCAATGTCTCAGTTACCCAGTCTTTGGTATAAATGAATATGCCATAGTTTGTGTTTACTGTGATCTCCTGCAGAGTAGGTAGTGTTCCTTAAATGCTGTGTATAGCAGCAGCAGCAAATCTTGTGCCTTCTGCATTTCTAGTTGTCTTTTCCTCCTCTTCTAGCGCTACTAATATACTTGGATTTTTCTAGCAGAAAATGACTTGAGATGATAGCAGGGAAAAAAAATTCAATATCTATGATAAAAGGAGGAGGGACACATCTGGTATTTTTCTGTAAAACTAAAGAGGGCTTTTCCCCGTTATCTGTGGTTTTACTAGCACCTAATAAATTTCTCAATATCATGACCTTGATCTTTTAGTATTTAAGTCAAAATAGTTACAAGAAAAATCCAATTTGAGCTCACTGAACTCCATCAACAGTTATAAAAATGAGAAATCTTGTGCAATACAAGAAAGATTTTCTTTCCTAGTTTTCTTTCCTAGAAAACTGCTTGCAGGACATTGTTCAGTGAATGAGTGATTGGGATCATTTGCCTATTTCACAGCCAGGAAATAAGTAAGTCTGTGAAGACAGGCTTATCAGACTCCTGTGAAATACACACAGTGTCAGATTTCTCAGTAAATACTGTGTTATTCAAGTGCCGGTCACATCAGTTATTCTTGAAGACTAGCCTTAGACTGGATCTTCATTCAATAATACAGCATCCAGTTAGACCGAGCAGCAAGAGGTGAACTGCATATCGTGGAGGGATGTAGTCACATAAATCTTGCCAAAAATTTGAATTTCCAAGCTTTGTATCAGAATCCTGGCTACAATATTCCAACTGCAGCCTATGCCTGCATGAAAAATACACTAAAAAAAAAAAGGAGGAACTGGTTCCTCATGTCTGTATCTTGACTTACCAGACAGTTTCTAGATGTGAGCATTAGTGGTCTGTTGAAGTGAAGGAAAAGTATGAAACACTAAGCAATGCACCTTCCTACAGCTTTCATATAACTGCTGAGTTCTTGATTTCACAGTGTGATGTTTGGTCATCCAAGCATTGTATCTTTTACATCATTTTGTGTAATTTTCTTTTGACAGTACCCACATATTAATAAAGAATTGATATCTGTGAAGAAATTAAGGGAAACTTCCAGGAAAGGAATGAGTGTGTTTCATTTAATTGGCACTAGTTTCAAATGGGTTTCCCAGAGAAGTTGTGGATGCCCTATCCCTGAGAGTGTTCAAGGCCAGGTTGGATGGGGACTGAACAACCTGGTCTAGTTGAAGGTGTCCCTACCCAAGACAGAGGGGTTGGAACTAGATGATCTTTAAGGTACCTTTCAACCTAAACCATTTTATGATTCAATATTACTGAGAAAATAAAGGAAGAAGTCTTGGAACTGTTGTGGTTTTCATTTAAGTCATGCATCCCAGTCAAGATCTCATAACAGAGCACAGTAATGAGGTAGCTGACTTGGGCTGAAGTAAAAATTATTCTCACTGGTGATACTGTGGAAAATCAGTGGCCTTTTCTTACTCACTACAAAGACTTGGAAGTCATTGCCTTCCCCATCCACATGTAATTTTAAAGCTGCAGCTCAGTCAAAAGGGACCAGACTTATTTTCTGCTGGCATTTGATGTAGACCAGTGCGGGAAGACAAAAGAGCCTGTGTTGGCTTTGTTTCTGTGCTGTTGCTGTTTTGGTTACCATCTTGATTAAGTATGTTTGTTGAAACAATTAAACCTGAGTCTTCTGTTCACTGGAAATGAGCACAGTGCATGTGAAATGTGACTTGTATATCAAGAACTAGGAGTATCTGCTTTGCATCAGGAAGTGTCACAATTTCCAAATTCAATCAGGGAGTCAAGATAAATGTGAAGAACACAATATGAAATTTACAATTAAATTATCAATGGGAAAAAAAAATCTGTTCAGAATGATTATTCCAGTTTGAATTCTTCCAGCCTAGGAACATTTGTCTTTGTAGCTGGGCACTGAACTGTTAGTCTCATTCCCTGCTTGACTGGGCCTTCTTTTCTCTTTGTTCTTGAGCGTATGTATTAGTCACTAATAGTGTTCCACCTGTTATCTGACATATTACATGCTTATGACTCAAGTTTTCTTCCTTAACTCTTTGTAAAGTATGAAGGAAACACCAGGGGAAAGTTTACAGCTATGACATTTACTAGAAAATGTTGGAATGAGAAAATTGTCTGAAACAATAGCAATTGTAATGAAATAATAGGTCTTTTGAATGTAAAGTAGCAAAGGAAGCTTATGTGTCTGTTTTTCATATCCCAAACACCATATGTGTATAATCCTTGTGGGTTTTTTCTTGTCCTCCTCATTTTCCCATTAAGAATGGAGATCTAATTCAAGATGAAGTTCAAAGTCTTAAAGGGAGACCAGTCTTGGATTCACTCAGAAGCAGAGCTACTCAAACTCCGGCTGTGCTGCTACATGCTAAAGAGTCTGGTATGCAAACAAATTGGAGTTTTCACTTTGGTTTTAAAGTGAAGATGATTTCATTCATGGGGTGTGCATGACTTAGAAGGTGTAAAACCTTCAAAAAACCTCCTAATCTGTAACCTGTATCTTGGGAAGGTGAAACAATAACTGTTTGCCCGTATGACACTGGCATTCAGATATGAGCTTTCTTGAGAAATCCTAGAACTTTGAAGACACTACAGAGATGAGGGGGCACTTTGCATGTCCTGCATGAAGTATAGTGTTTGGGAATGATGTGCAGCAGATTTGCTTTTCAGATCAAACAATGTGAAAGATCTGATCTTGATAAATTGTATCAGGTAAATTCTTCCAACATAAATTAATGGGAATTTTGTAGCAAATTTCAGTGTATGCAAATGCAGACCTGCACTGAATAATTTCAGCCTCTAGGTTTAATCTGTAAGTTTTTACCTGCCCACCATAATGAGATGTATTTTCCATTTTTAAATACTTTGAGAACTGTAAAGAGCAACGACCAAATAGACTTTATTTTCGAGCTCAATATTTATGTTTTCTTGTGTAGTTTGGTTTTTTATTCAATGTTGTTCCTATGTCTGTATCATTGGTGATGTATGCTGCTGGTAGAGAAGGTAATATTGAGCATGCTCTCACTAAAATATTTCTCTGTTCAAAACATTTGCTCAGATGTTTTCAGGTTTGTTTTTTATGCAACTATCTGGGAGCGACATTACATTTTTCCAATGCTTTACCATAACAGAAACACCAGGATGTAGTCGTGATGGACTCAAACAGATGGAGGAGTTACCAGAAGATCTTGTACCAGTCTGGGAAGGCAATTCCAGTGTCTTTGTGAAAGTTGCTGGTCTAGCTGGGGCTGAGCAGGTGAGAAGAAAAGAAATTTGACATAGAATGAAGAGCTGGTGCATTTAAAGGTGAAGTAGCTTTACCCCGTAGCTACTACAGATGTTATACAAGATGAATACAGGTGTGCACTAAGAAAATTATTGAATTACTTATACCTCTCTTGTATCATTACTCTCATTGCAAATCTTTAAATAATTTGAAAACTCTTTGTATGGAAATATTTTTTTCTCATGTCTGTAATCAAGTACTTTATGGATGAAGTAAAGAATAAATTATGATTAGCAACATACCTTAGCCTATATATTTCAGCTTGAAACATTTCTCATTTGCTATCACCAGGTCACCCTTGGAACAGAGAGGGCAGGTACTCTAGAATATAGTTTCACCTTGTTTGGGTGTACCCCAATTTGTCATGCAGCAGGACTGCTTTCTCCTTACTCTGAGAAGTTATCTGATGATGAGACCAGTAAGAAAACCAAAAGTGTAGAAACCAATTTTCTCTTGAAGGAACAAGCCATAAGTCTACCAGCAAAGACATTCCCTGCTTCTGTGTTTGAAGCCTTGGTGAGGAAGAAGCTTCAACTCACTTTGTTCAAACCTGAAAGCTGCCTCACATCAGCTGTCACCACTGTGAAGAAAGTGAGGAGTGTGAGTTTCCGTGAGGCAAACACTAATCTTTGGTTTGCTGGCTTCTGCATTGTTGCAGAAGGGGGATTTTATGACAAAGTTCCTGCACTTCTTCATGGAAAGTTGCCTTCCACTGTGACTGAAATTTTCACACCATGTCTAGAAAAATATAACACGGAAAAACATTGGGAAAACAAGCAAATTCTGCCAAAAAGCGTAATTGAAAATAGATGTCTGGATACAGTTGTTGATGATGAAAAGTATCACCAAAAAATCTCTAGGGAGAGAGCTAAAAGAGAAGAAATACAGACTGAGAAAGCCCAGCCACAACTGGTCACCTCTGTTCTTGAGGAAAATTCTAAATGTTTACATAACACTGAATTCATCAGGTCTGAGAAGCAAGGAATGGAAGCCAAAGAGAGACTAGGTATCACACAGGGTGTCCGAAGTTTTTCTCATGATTTTAAAGAGCTAAAGAAATGTTTTGAAGGGAGTCCTGAACTAATAGAGAAAGAAGAAAACATCTCAGAGAATTGCATCTCTGATGTGAATAGCAGATATAATGGAGAAGACATAATTGAAGTGGAAGAGAAAGGAGAACAGGCTCAGAAACTGACTCAGCAAACAAACCCCTCCATCAATACTGGTGTGAAAGAAAAGAAAGACCAGACCTTGGAACTACATGAACCAAATGAGAATAATTTCTCATGTGAAAAAACAGGTGCTGAAAATGTGCAATATGCATACTCTCAGAACTTTTTTGGGTCAGATGAAAAGAAGTATCCACTGAAATTACTGTTTCCTATGCAAGAGAGGGTTGTGTGCCTAAGCAAACTATTCCTGCCAGGGAGCAATTTTTATGAGTGCTTCTGTCATCTGTTACCACTTCAAGCCTGTAACGAACGTAATGTGAAAATATCTGTACTGGAAAAAGCAGTGGCTGTGTGTTCTCAGAGGATATTTCTACTCATGCAAGAGAATGAAAATTACTCCAAAAAAATTTGTGTATTAAAACAGGAGAACGAGAGATATGCTCAGATGATGTGTGCCCTGGAAGAGGAGATGGACGCGTATTTTCAGTACATTTTAGCAGTAGATGAAGCTAACGTTATTTCATTCCAAAACTTACTTAATGAAAAAGAGGTTTCTGGTGGATGCTATAATAACTTGTCAGAAGAAAACACCATGACCCCAGGAACATTTTTAGTTGCAACTTTCTCTAAGAACCTCCCATGTATTGAAGAGAAAAATAGGAATTCTGAAAAAGGCTTGTCGACAATTGCATCAAATAAACTTTCCAGGAGTGTTCTATCCCTGAAGGGAAGGAAGATGAGGTATTTCCAGCTGCTTTCTGACCTAAAAGAAGAAAGAAGCAAATGCTTCAAAGAAATAACTAAATTATTACAGGACAAGGAGAACTATGTAGTAAAATATAATGAACTAATACAGGAGAGAGAGGAAAATTTACAAAGAATAGCTCTTTCAGAGGGTGAAAAAGAAACTTTGTTGGGACATTTAGCAGAGATAAAGTGTGAGCAAGACAAATACAAGACCTTGGTATCAGAACTCCAAGACTGCAAAACCAGCTGTTATCAAAAAATTTCTGACTTACAGGAGGAAAACTATGTACTGAAAAGAGAGATAGACAGAATCAAGAAAGAAACTTCAGAGCAGCTCGATGAATTTCAGAAAGCAAATACAAACTTTATTTTAGAAAATAAAAAATTGAAAGAACTAGTGTCTTCTTTGGATTTCACCTATGAAGAGCTGAGAAAAGAGAAAAGTTTGGGAACAAAGAAAAAGATAGTAAAACTAAAAGAAGAAAGTCAGCAACATGGTCTTAAGCCAAAGAAAGTTGAAACAGTGCGTAGTGTAACGCAAACTGAAGAAGAAGGAGTTCTCGTTATAAGTCCTTCAAGCTATTTCCCTGGGAAAGAGGTAAATAATAACATTAAGGAGTGTTATCAAGCAGTATCTTTGAAAGAAAGGGGGAGTATGAAAGTCATTTGGAGGACAAAGCTGAATTAATTTTTTAATGCAGAAAATGTCCTAGCCTCCCATGTGCTGGAGAAGTGCTAAAGTTAACTCTCAAATAGAAGGCAAAATGCCAGAGAATTTTTTTCTGAATATTGTGTTAGAGAATTTTAAAGTGATACAGCAAACTACAAAGTTAAAAATAATGCTCATAAGGATGCATTGTTATGGCATTTTTTTAATTATTTATCTTACTGTAAGAGTAAAAGCTTTTATGAGAAGCTTGTACTTCTGACCAGAAGTTCTCCTACCAGCAGAAGAAAACTTCCAACAGTGAAAAAATCATGTCTTAATGAAAAGTGTGCATATGTTCATTTACTTACTTGTATTCTAATAGGGTCTAATTTTTTTATTGTTTTGATGCATATGAAGCACATACCTAAAGACAGCATTTTTACTCATGGTGGATTTCTCATCCATCTTTTTCCTTTGTAGCCATGTGTCTTAACACTACAGCAAATTTCTGTGGAGATTGCTATGTTCTTGTAAATGCAGAATTATTATTTCAGTTGAGAGTAAACAACTGGGAAACATTTACATCTAATACCTTGATTTTATGCAAATATTTTTTAGTAATTTAAGAGGAAACCGTCTATTGCTCTATAAACATCTGTGTGCCATCTTGTATGGGGGAGAGAAGTCACCCCTTTCTGTTGTCTTTCCAGGGCAGCACGTTTGAAAGCTACAGTATGATGAAAGAGCAAGTTGAAAAGGCAAAAGAAGACTTAAAAATACATCAGAAGGAATTAGAAAAATCAAAAAAAGAGGTAACTTTCTACTCTATTGTACTTCTGAGGAGCAAATTTGTTTTCCCTCATGTTTTCTTTCATGGCTGTTCTTCTTTCTTTTACGAAACAGAGAAGTCTCTGATCTGCAGAACCAAAATGTACTTCTTTGATCTTTGAGTGATGAACCACACAGCCACTCTTGGTTGGCCAGAACATTCAAGTGAAGCTGTATTCCTGCAGCACACTTTGACAGAAGCTCAGTGCTTAATAAAGGCACACAGAACAAACTATCTGCTGTTCTCATGTGTGGGCAGGCTGCTTCCCGCCCCAGCACTGGGAATATGGAGTAGCAGAAGCCAGTAAAAGCACTGAGGATTACTACAAGCCTGAATTCAAAGTGGATTTTTTTGAGTGAGAAGTAAAATCATGTAAAATCTGACACTGTCAAGGGGTTTTGCTACTTCCAGTGGCGTTTCAAAGCATTTATGCTGCTCCTTCTCCCAACAGCGGTGTAGTAAACACCGAGTCCAACACCACCTACATGGAGACTTGTTTGGATGGTTAGTCCTGTGCTTAGGTGAAGTAAATCTACAGTTTTAACACCAACCGAGGAAGCTTTCAGTGTTGTGCCTTTTTGAATGCACTGGCCTTCACATTCCTATTTTTTATTAATCAGTCTCCACTCTATGCATATCTAAGCAGAATGTATTGCTTTTATGGCAAGTGTATATTTATGGGACTGTTTCATGCAATAATAGGCATTGCTCAGACTCCCTGTGGACAAACTGGCAGCAAGAGGTGTGTTGAGTATTCTAAAGAGCAGTAGGGTTACTGTGGTGGGTGTACAAAATGATTGTCCTCTGACAGCTTCTTCATAAGACTTCCCAGCATTCAGGTAAGGCAACTAGAATGAAGGGGAAGATTTGGATGAGTGACGGATGGTTAAGGAAAGGACTTCTGACCTTGCAATTTGAACTTGAAGGGATAATTTTATTTTTATTTATTTTGTAAAATCTGCTTAACTTGGGTCCTTCTAATCCATTTGTGCATCCCTTATTATAAGGAAATGTTGTATTACGGTACTTTCCTCAGTTTAGTGAAAATAATGTGAAGTCCTTGCTTTCAGAAGGGAGAAGAAATGATCTATCATATGAGGGAAAGAGCTTGCTGTCAGGAATCCAGCTGAGCTAGTGAGGTGTTTGTTTGTGGGTTTTGGCTTGGGTTGGTTTGGTTTTTTTTCAGAACTACAGTTAACGTGTATAGGTTGAATAAAAGCACCCTAGAGAAAATTAAAAGGTGAAGATACGGAGGGCTTTTTCTTTCCTTCATTACATTTTTCATTTTTGACATTTTTGTCTTGATTCTCATGCTGAAACAAAAACTCAGCACTGCGCCATATCCTAAGGAGAAAATTAACTCTTTCCCAGCTGAAACCAGGACACATTTCTCAGGAAGAATTTTTCCCCCTCAGCTGATAAAATCTTATTTTCATTTTTCTCTGAGAGCTTTCAAAGATGTGATCTCTGAAATCATGTGTGCGTACAGCACTGCTTCTTTAAACTTTATTCAGAATACTCACAGTACCTTCAAATTAAGAAATAAATTTAATTCTTATTTTCTGCATAGCTCTAGTGAGATACGATTCCATAGGACTTACTTCTAGAATCATATTAATTTCTTAGAAGATTGTAGTGTATTGTATAATTCCATTTATTTTAATCAATTTATAACAATTCAAACGCTGTGATGGGGAGATTAACCTCAAATCCATGGCTGTAAGCTGGTATTGAAAAATGATACTGCTGCTGGACTAATTATACTCAGTAATATTTTACTTTTTTGTTCTTCCTGTTAGGCTCAGAAGTGGTACAGAGAACTTGGTTTTGCTGAAACAAGGTACGAAGAAATCAAGACTCATTTGACGCAGGTTCTCGCAGAATTAGATCTCCTTAAACAAGAAGCTGGGGACAAAATGCTGGGAAAGCAGCACTGCAAATTAATGGTATGTATGCAAATGGAATGGAGAAAAGCAGAGTCCTGGGAAGAGACACCCATTATTATTATTGGGAATAGGCTGGAAGCCAGTGTAGAGCCCCTAGAGCCATTGGAGCTATAAATTTGAAAGTGAGCAGATATTATACAAGGTAGACCATCTGTCTACAGGGTAGTCCAGAGTCTGGGCTCTGCATGAGCATTATAAGCACCTCACATTTTTTTAAGGAGCACTCTTGATCTGCTGCCTTTAGCCAAGGTAATTTTCAGGTGACCTTAATGAGAGGTGTTGGAGGAGTCTCCAGTGATTCCAGTATTTGGGCTTTCTGCCCTGATTTCAGGCCTTCTAGCCCTGATTGTTAGATTTGGACAGGCAAGATGAATCTGTGATGCCAAGCACTTTGTTGAGCAACTTCCACTGCCAGTGAACAGATGGTGTGGATTAATGGGGAGTCAAAGTCTTTAATAGATGCGTGTGGCCCAAGTGTGTATCCCCAAAATCCAGGAAATCTTTGTCACATGGAGGAAAGTCTCACTGGAACGTGCTTGTATCACAGAAATTCTGGTTTTCTGTAAATGAAAGCTTTTTTAATTTTCGGGTGGTTCTCTGTTCTGATATGGATTTATGTTTTCCACCAGTGTGGAAACACCAAAGTGTTTTATGGAAAGATTTTTAATTACTGAGTAATCTTCTGGAAGCAGCTTTCATAAAGACTTTTCAGCTAACCCTGAAGTTATTTCTATCCTCCTTAACTGGAAAGCTGTGAAAAAGAAATATGCAACTTCTACCAGCTGGAAAAGCACATTTCTAGCAACCTACAATATTTGCAAATTCTGTTTGAATAAGTTAGATAGATATGGCTTTGGAAGCAAATATAAACAAATTCTGGAAAATGTGAGGATTCTGGGGTTGGTTCAGTTGCCTAAATGTCACTGTTTATCCCAGTTATAGACCTCAGGTTATCCTGGCTGAGGGTGTAGTTCTGGAAGTGCTATGCAGTTTCATGTTAGCTTGCACACCCTACATGGCACTAGAGGCTGATGTTTAAACAGCTGAATTTTGGCTGTTAATTGAAAAGGAAGCACAGATTTTTCATATCATTGTGATGTATTGGCATGTAGCATCTTAAAACAATAGAATCTATTTCAAGCAAGAAGAAACTCCCAAATAGTTTGAAAATAAAAAGAAATGTATCATGATGTTTTGTTTAAACTAGCAATTAAGATTTTGGGGGCGTTTTTGGCCAATGGAGCTTTAATCATTTTGTTTGGTGACAGTCTGGGGAAACTATTGCTTATTCTATTGGTCAATGAAGTAAGATGTTAATTATTTCTCTGACTCACATGGGAATAAAATTCATCAACCTTGGCAGATTGTTTTTACACTGGAAAAAGTGCAGGACAGCCTTTCTCTGTAAAATACTGTGACTTTTAAATGCCTCAAATAAAGTTTTCAAGTTAGTGTTTATTGATCAATAGTATATATTTATGCAATATTTTGATGTTTGATTTGGATTTGACTTCTTCAAAGGATTAATGTCAAGTTGTTGAATATATGTGTCTCATTCCAGGATCAAAGATGCAGTATATGTACATCACAGAACTGGGTTTATCCCTCAGTTGCACTATTCGATGGCAGAACTAATTATCTGCATGACTCAAATCCATTATGTCTTAACCAAAGGATATTGATTTTATTGGCACAATTTAGCAAATAGTATGATAGAAAATAGAGTAGATATATTTTAGCAAAGGTAGTGACTTTATTTCAATAATTCTCTTTTAAAATAAACTTTTTAATTTATACCAAGGTGTTGATTGGGGGTTTGTGAGATTGTTAAAATATGACCTAAATTTTTTTAGATTAAAAAGAAAAAAGATCAAGACTTTTTGGCAGAAAAAAAAAGGTCATGATCTACTTTTCTAGCATAATTTTATTTCCTGGGGGCAGTTTTATAGACTGGTAATCCTGTTTTTGTTTTCTATTACTTGCCACCCTTTTTTTTCCATAAATCATTTTCAATTAGGGAATGTTTCTGTTTTGTATTTAACATATTTTTGGTGTGGGAAAGAAGATGAGGTAAACACCATGTCACAGACTCATCTTCAGGCTTTTGTCACTGCAGCCCTGGTCTAATCCCTCTTGATGTGTCCAGCAGTTCCTATTGTTCTCTTGACGCAAGAGGGAGCCAAAAAGTTAGGTACAAAGCATGCTCGACCTGTTCGAATGCCGTGCATAGAGGACTCGCTTCATTAGGAAGGACAGTATGAAAATGCCATGTTTCTGTTTCTGTGTTTACAGTGACATGTTGCAGGTGGAGTGATGTGATCTGTCACTTCAGTTTGCTGTTGCCTGTGAAACTGTACCTTCAGTGTGTTGTAGTCACCACGGGTGTCAAAGCTGGAAAGGCTGTCAGGAAGCCAGGGAAAATTTAGCTGTGGTGTTGTCCATCAGGGCTGAGTATTAGCTCGCCTCTTGGTTGTATCAATGTTTGTAACCATTAAAATCAAACCATCTTCCTGCAGGTTTGGTCAGAACGTTGTATGGTTTTACCACAGTGTATCGTAGGCCTGACTGGAATTTTTAGCTTAATCTTTTAGACTTGCTTATATACTGTGTTATCAGAAATCTTGACTATTTACGTGTATCAACTCACTATTTTCTTTAATACAAGGTCACAGTAGCATAAATATTTGTCAGGAGACTTTCTTCACCCCCTGATTTTCCTCATTCTAAATCTATATGTTTAATCTGGCAGTGTCACTTCCAGAAGCTGACCTTATGATACTGACCATCAATCTAAAGCTCTCACTAATCCTTTCAATCTAAGTGCATGAAATTGGGCAGAAAAAAGATTGGAGGGTGGGGGAGGAGGAGTTAAATTCAGAAGCTTCTCTTTCCACATGCTGTATACCACTGTTAGTACATTTTAATGTAACAAATATTATTTTAAAGTATTTTGGAAATTTGTTCTTAAAATCTGATTAGTTTTACTAATAATCTTCCAGAACAAAAATATATTTGTAAGAGTAGAATTTGCTGAGACAAATATATGTATAATAACAAGGGGTGTATTATGTAGCTTCTTGTTGGAGCAAGAGACTGGTAACTTTTGAGTTCTCTTCGTACTCATTGTGTGACAATAGATTGGTCACTTAATCTGTCTGTGCCCCGGTCTCCTCACATATTATATTATTATAATACAATACTTACTTTGAAGGAATATTGTGAAATCCCAGTACAACATCTACCCTCACAGGGGCCAAGTACTCATTGCTTATAAGTTTTAAGATTAGTGCAAGATATTAGGGCTCATACATTTATGAAGGTTTGAAATCAGACATTTTTTGTCAGCTTTCTTGTTTTTGAGGTTCATGGTAGGTACATATATTGATTGAGAAGTTTTGTACTCTAAAACATGATTGAGAATATTTTCTTTATTTTATACATCTAATTTGAAAATCTATGTATTTTCTCTCTAGCCTGTATACAGTGTGAAAGATGCCCAGGAAAAAGAGGTGAATAAAACAGCCAGTATGAGATTACAGCAGCAAGTGCTGACCTTGAAAGCTCAGCTCAGGGACCAGGCTGCATTAGAAAATCAGTTTTATGACCTGCAGAATGAAGTGGAACTCCTTCAGGCTCAGCTATGTGAAAAGGTATCAGAGAGTTGTTTTCTGTGTGCTTAAATGTGAGTTTGGACTTCAGATTCTACCTCTTTGTTTTCAAAGGCAAGAACCAAAATAGTCTTCTGTCCTGGGAATGAGTCTGAGGATAATTAAATTGTTTCCAGGCATATGAAAGTATCCCTGACTTCAGAGAAATAAGGAAAAGATGTAAACTGCCTGGGTGGTTGATGTTATGGAAAGATGATAGACTATCATAAAAATTCAGTCTCTGCTCTAATCCCCATAGGGTAATGCAAGCAATGATGCTGAAATTATTTACAGAGCCACTTCCTTGGCTTAAATTTTCTGGACTTTTAACATTCCCAAGTCTCTCCTTGCACTGTATGAGATTATGAAACAGTGAGCTAGTAATAGAATTTTCATAGAGTTTTCCCTAACTTTTTTTGATCCAGCTGTTAGGGTTACATATTAAGAGTTTCATTAACATTTTCAACTAGGAGTATGAGTTGGATTTTTGGTAATTGATATAGTTATTCTCATGAGCAACCCCACCTATACACAACTGTACTTACCCAAGCAGTTTTTACACCTTTGCATTATATTTCACCTGACAAACTAGAGCAGGTACATTAACATTTGCAAAGCAACTGCCTTACTATGCGACACCAAAGCTACTGCTGTAAGTCTGACTACAGCTACTGAACTCTTGGGTGGAAACAAATTCCTGCTAGGACGTTTTTTCCCTTAGATTTTCTTTCCTATTTTCTTGGAAACTGTATTTTGAAAAAGGATGATAGTTACTATGTGAGCCAAAGTGGAATTGCCTATCATACTCTGCAACAGCTAATAAATGGTATTTTCTCAATAGTGTTCTTTGTTCTTAATACCCTGATGCTTCTCCTCTGTATGTACTCTGAAATACAGAGATTATTATCTTCTCCCTACTGGGAGAAGTTTCATCCTACTTTCTCCACAGTAAATCCGACTGTTCTACAGTGTTGTGTTTTGTTTTATTCTTTTTTGTTTGTTTGCTGGTGCTTTATTTGTTTTGGTTTGTTTTGGTTTGTTTTTCCTATCCTGGTCATGTGCTATGATTTGCTTTAAACCAGC
>VZRE01006142.1:6385-43794 GCA_013396775.1 Cephalopterus ornatus
TTTTTCAACCCACACTTTTCTTCTGTTCCCCGTAACCAAACCTCACCCCCTTCCTCTCCCGGAGAGGGAATGAAAACCAAAAGCCCAAAAGACACTCCTCCCCCTCACAGACTTCCCAAGGGCCATCAGCTTTGGAATGTCAGGCCTGGCCAGTTTCTTTATGTTGCTAATTGCCCACTCAACCTCCCTCACAACAGCAGGCAGGGGGAAGGGAAGAAAAGATTCCTGCCCAGTTTTCAGCACACTTGAAAACTATAACAAATGGCTAAGTACAAGCAAAGTTAACCTCAAGTTAAAGGCACACATGGGTTTGAACTCACTGGACGGAACGGTTTTGCTGTGCGACTGTGTGTGCAACAGAGAGAGAGGAGGATAAGAGGGAATGGAGTTAAATGGTGTCATGGTTTAGCCCCAGCTGGGAGCCAAGTCCCACAGAGCCGCTCGCTCACTCTCCCACCAGCAGGACTGGGGAGAGAATTGGAAAGGTAATAGCCAGAAAACTCATGGGTTAAGTTACAGACAATCTAATGGGGAAAGCAGAAGCCACACCCACAAGCAAGGAATGAATTCGCAGCTTCCTATGGGCAGGCAGGTGTGCAGCCATCTCCAGGAGAGAGGGACCCCATCATGTGTAATGGTTATGTGGGAAGACAAACCTTTCTGAGGCCTGTCACATAGGAGCATTGATTGGTATTTTGTTATTTTTGTGTTACCTCCTAATTTGTACCATACAGCTGGACTCTATAGAGTAGTACTCTTTCTGCGTACCAGCATTATCGTACATCAACAAACGTAGAAAAACGTGTTCCTTCCCTAGCTTTTTTCTTATTTAGGAGGAACAGGAGTCTCTGAAATCCGGCTTACCATGCCATCAAGTTGTGATCCAAGAGAACTTAAAGAACATGATGCAGAACAGTGTCTCCAGAAAATGTTCATACCAAGAGTTATTACCTTCCCCTCCTGTCTAAGCTGTTTCTCTCCCAGAGGTTTCCATTTCAGGAGAAAATCCCCAAACACACAAAATACAAATAAATCCCAAAGTGATGGTTCTTTACAATGATTTGCCATGCAGTTTGAAGCATTGTTTCTGCTCTCTGTTGTGAGGTGGTAACCATGACCAAAATGGAAAAGTGGATAACTAGAGATGGTAATACCCTCTGATTGCTCCACATGAGTCAATCAAGTTTGTCTGGAAATACCCAGAGAGGGGAGGAGATAATCCATGTTCACTTTTGGTAATGTTTTGGCGAGGTGGTGATGAGAAAAGATGTTTCTACTGGATTGTTTAGGTTCTGTGATAGTTCACTGCATCTTTTCAGTAAGTCTGAGTCTGCCATATCAGTTTGTTGATCCCCTGTGTTGGTTGCATGGCTCTCAGAGAGGGCAAAAACCAGAAATGTAGTTCAGTGTCACACAGGTGGAAAGAGGACTTGCTCTGAGGCAGCAGCTCTCAGGGGCACTTTCAGACCATTTCTTCTATTAACTACTTTTAGAGTTGTGTATGTTTCTTTAAATGCATTCTTTAAATGCATTCAGCAAATGTCAAGTCCTAAGCACAACAGGCAATAATCCAAGTGACTAAAATAAGAACAAAACTTGGCCATAACTTTTAAAGAAATCATTTCAGGCTTCAGATTGTTTGCTGTATAGCTCACATGAATTACATCTGCTGCCAACACCACCACCATCAGCTTTTCCAAACAGCCATTTAGCTTTGTATTATTATCAAATACTTTATGTTGATAGCATAATTTGGACATTAGTGATTTACTGCACCCAAACTGGGCTATGTTATTACAGTCCCTAGGCAGTAATCCCCAGCTGATCACCTAGTAGAGTCACCCGTGAGTTGCTAGCAAATGGTCCAATAGAAACCAAAGTGCTGTTCGCTATCTAATAAACACATTGTTCATAGTGGACTTGCTAATAAGGGCACCACTAAAAAAAATCCCTTACTCATGTATAATACTGCTGGAGTATTTTTAGTGCATACTAAACAATCTTTATACTGAAAACAAGAACTAAGCATCCACTCTGCTAAAAGTACTACACCCCACTTAATACACTCTGAAAACAATATTTTCAAAAGTGTGTTGAAATAAATTATTTCTGACATTTTCCCCAAAATAGCACTTCTGCTTGTCTGCAGCTGCTCAGGTTGACATTATGGAAGAAGGCAGCTAGGTGGAGAAGTTGTTAATGTTACGGTGCTCATGCAGCCACCATTGAGGCTGCACTTAGAAGAGGTGTTGTAAAATTAGACAGAAATGTTATTATTTTCTAGGCCCATCATCAAATGCCTTGGGGTTTTTCTAGAATGTTTTTGTTTATTTTGTTCTTCTATGGTTACATTCAAAAAGTATTTTTAGCACTTAAACTAGGATTTTTTTCAGTGAGGCTTTTTCCACCTGAAGTTCGTTAGTCCTTTGAATTTAAAACGCTGAAAGAAAAATCTAACCAGAACTGTAAGCACCTTCACACCTTCCCTAAAAATAGGGAAGTAACCTTCCCAATGACAATTCAGTGAGTTGAGCCCCTTCTGATATGCCCTCTGCTGCAGTCTCAGGGTTCCCGAGCTGTGGGGTATCCTGCGTGCTGTAGGGTCTCTGTCCCTGATGCTCTCAGCTCTACGTGGCAGACCAGTGAGACTGCCATGGTGTGAACACATCACTCAAGCAAGGCTCACGGGACAAAGAGGTGAAAGACAAATTTTAGAGTAGTGTCTGAAAGGAAAATCCATCATCTCTTCAATGGACCCACAACTAAAAAGACAGACTGGGTTGCAACTATCAGGCAATGTCAGAAATCAGAAGGGATCTGAACTTTCAAACCCAATTAGCCAGCTATTGAAGGAAGTAACAACATCTTAATTATCTTCTTCCCCCAACACCTTGCTGTTACTATAGACCTGTTTAGGTGACGTACCTGCAGGTAACTGCCCTCATCCATAACAACTCCTTAGTTGTCCTTCATGGTCTATGTGTGCTTTTTACACTGGATATATCCTTGTGATACACCTGTACAGGATGGTCATGTATCCATTTGTTTATCAGACAGAATTCACAGAATCACAGAAGGGTTGTGATTGGGAGGGACCTCTGAAGGTCGTCTCGTCCATCCTCACCTTGCTCAGGCAGGGATATTTAAAGTGGACCAGGACCATGGTTTTTGAGTATTTCCAAGGATGGAGACCTGGGCAACCTGTGCCAGTGCTTAGTCACCTCTCATAGTGAAAAAGTGTTTCCTGATATTCAGAGGGAAGCACCTGTGTTTTAGGTTGTGTACATTGTTGTGGGTTGTGTCTCTGGGCACCGCTGATAAGAGGCTAGCTCCATCTTCTCTACACTGTCCCTTTAGGAATTTGTACACACTGACCCTCCTCTTCTCCAGGCTGGGCAGTCCCAGTCTCTCGGCCTTGCCTCGTATGTGAGGTACTCCAATCCCTTCATCATCTGTGCAGTCCTTTGCTAGACTCTGTCAGGTAGCTCTGTATTGCTCAGATCTGGACACAGCACTCCAGTGCTGAGCTGAGGTGCAGGATCACCTCCCTCAGCCTGCTGGCAATACTCTGCCTAATGCAGCCCAGGATATACCATTTGCCTTCTTAGCAGCAAGGACACTTTGCTAGTTCATATTCAACTGTGTCTTCACCAGGACCTCCAGGGCCTTTTCTGCCAAGCTGCTTTTGAGCAAGTATGGGGAAAAAAAGAAAAAGAAAGTGGTATGAAATTAGATGAGCTGTTCCGTGAATTTCCAAATTTACAAAAGAACTAAGTAGATCCTATTAATGCTATCTTCCCAGGTTAGTGAAAAGGAAATGTTATAAAGTTTTAATAAAATAGCCACATTTCTTCTTAGGGAGCACATTATATATTTTGTAGCTAGTAATAACACTGAGCTGTTAAGGGGAGTCAGTAGTGACCTTTCAGTTTGACATTAAAATTGTGGCTGAGTCTATACCTGATCTGTGACAATCCTTGTGTTTCAAGCATTTAGTGTACACTGCCCACTAACATTCTAAGCACATAATATAAGGGTGTTTATTTTTGCCTACCAACTTCTTTCCAGCTTCTTTAAAGTCTATAATACAAGTGGTAAAGAAACTTCAAATAAAACTTTGTACCTTTTTAACAAAAATTATACCCAGCACTTAGACTGCACCTCTCCAGCAGAGATACTCCATGTTTAGCCAACACCTCCAGAATAAGTTGGATATGTTGAATGCTCTCTAGCCCTGCAATTTCCTTGTATTTCCTTGATGCCATCTTCCCTATCACAGCATGCATGTACTAGCTCACATGGGAGACTGGTGCTGTGGTGGCCTGGAGGGCACTGCTGCCCATGAGAGCAATTTTTGCTGACCATCCTTCCAAAAGGACTTCAGGAATGGATAGGGAACAATTTTAAGGCTGAGGTGAATTTATCAGATGGCAGTTGCTGGCTTCTGAATGCTGGGGGGTTTTTATGGTGGGGAAGATGGACAACCTTCTTGTGCCACTCCTCAAAGCCGTGCATCCTTCTCCCTGGAGGGGCTGTTCCTGAGGAGGCCCTGGAGCAAGTTGAATCCCTGGACTTGCATGTGGCAAGGAGACAACTCCTGTCAGCCAGCTTGTACATGTCCCCCCACCCCTCAGCCCCTGGGAACACTTCCTGGGGCAGTAGTTTGTGGGGATTTCTAGACTGATTTGAGTAAAGCACATTTCTAATTTTTAGAGGAAAAATGTGGATTTTTATCTGATTCTGAACTGGCTAGTAGTTCTTGAAAATTCTAATTGGAAGCAAAAATTCTATATGCTAGCTACAGTTGTCCATATTTTATCAAGCTTTAGTTACTTAGATAATTGTGGGAAACGATGCAAGATCGTTTTTGAATAGAGCCTCTTCCCCAAATGAGCATCAGGATGAGTAGCTGGAAAGCCTCACCAGAGAACTTTCCTGGGGCAGCTCCTGCAAAGCAGGCGCCAAGCAGCTATTGTGCGCCTGGAGCTGCCGAAGATGCCAAATAACACAACTAGCCGCATGGTGGAGCTAGCTTTGAGGAGAGGGCGGTGTAAGCACCCCACGAGATGCTCCTTCTGGCTTTGGGAAGAGAGATGTCGCCTCCCAAACTGCTGGCTGGTTTCCTACTTGTTATCTTCCAGACATAAGTGATCAGTAGGCCTTCAAATAGAGAGGAAACACACAGAGAAAAAAACATTTGTCAACAGGGAAGAGATTCTGCAAGCTATTTAGCAAAGCTAAATAGTGGAATTGAGTGCCAGCAGGCAGAGGACCCTGGCTACACACCTAACTGCTAAAATGAAAACATAGGATTAGGGGAAAAGTTCAATTTTGAACATCATTTAGCTGATTTCCACCAAAAAAAAAAGTATTTCGTCAGGTTCTAAAACAGAGCCTATGATTCAGAGTAAGGCTGAAATTGTTTCTGTGAATGAGAGGTATAACTGAGTGGAGGCATCCTGCATCTCCAGAAGAAAAAAAGAAATACTGCAGTAACTCCTTTTAGACAACTTTTCTGTTCACTGCGATGAAATCAGTTCAAAATTAATTGTCATGTTTAGTATCAGTTAGCCACACCATTTGAAGGAGATGCAGAATTTCTCTCTCCCGATGGGGCTTCCCGCCAGCTGGTCAGGAGGAGCGGTAGGTGGCACCCTGTCACCCTGTGGGCGGACACTGTGATGCCGGGGAGCTCTGACTCATGACCGAGCTGGGGAGTAGAAACCAGAGAGACGCCGCTTTTATGTCACGTTGCAATCTCCCTCTCTCCAGCAGCCCTCCTGGCCTCCAGGGGATATACATTTCCCATCCCTGGCTTTCCCCGCTGGATAACCGCTTATTCACCCCCTTCCTTCCACCTCTCACAAACACTTCATTGTCCGTTAGAGAAAGGGACAGCCAAAGATATTGTTAGTTCCTATTAAGTGGAGATGCCAAAATTTCACAGGATCAGGCTTTTTATGACCAGACATATTTAGCAATTTAGCAGTACTGTAAGTGAGGATGTGCATCATTTCCTGGGATTGTCAAACCTTTGATGGAACTCTTGGAATGCAATGAATAATATTATTACAATACTGTACTTAAACATAGTGGGCATAATTAAAATCCCACCCACAGAGGTCAGATCCATCTGACTCACTATTGTTGAGAGACTTCTATTTGTTTTAACAATGGCTTGTTTAGAATATTAAGTCAATTAATTTCTTGCCTTCGTGGAAGGTGTCATTTTACTATGTCAGGGACAATGTGGAGTTCTGGACTAAAGCTATAAATAGAGTACAAATACTGTTGGATCTCTTTGTTGCTTAACAAAAGTTAAAGCAGCTTTGACAAAATCAGTTAAATTATTATTTGCATCAGTGTACCATCTGACCTGCTGTACTTAAAAATGGGTCTATACTGTTAAAGGTAGGATTGCTAAAGCAGTAACAGTGTAGACTATATGAAACAATAACACTTTTAGAATTTCAGTATTTTTAGGTGTTCTGCTCTCTCATTTTATCACAGTGAACTAGCTTAGACAAAAAACTGTATTTCTCATTTTTATGTCAGTTTTACCATCTGGAGCAGAAGTGCAGTACTGATGCACTGTATTTGTATCAAGTATTGCACTGGGACTTTTAAAGGGACCCTGTCAGGTGAAAAAGAGTTTGAACTATTATCCCCAATAGCAGCAAAATAATTATTAATGAAAGCCATTAGCAAAAAGCAATCCAAATTTTTTAGCTGATTAGGCTATGCATTTGATAGCCGTCTGTGTCTAATTAGTTTCATGGGTTTGCTGATATGGCCACTTAGATCTAGATCTTCAGAGGCATTTCAGTTTGGAAATGAAGAGCAAGCCTGGTGCTTGTGTTTATTATGAGGAACCTAAATAACTTCGTGGAGTCAGACATTAGTCCTGATAATAGAAGCACATTAGTCTGTACCTAACTTTGTTACTGTGAACACTCTGGTTGTCAAGCTTAGAAAGAAAAACTTTTTTCTTACTCTCAGAATAAAGAAAGAGGGTAGAAAGATTCCATCCAGCAGTAGGGAAGATAACAGCAGGTAGGTGGCTTTCCACATAGAAGTTAACGCTCCTTCAGATGCTTGTGCAGGGTGGCTACACAGGGCACAGGGATGGACGGGACAGCTGTTGGCTGTGGTGGGGGATGCAGGCAGGCAGCCCTCCTCTCGCTCTCAGTGAGAGGACCATGCTGTAACCACCTCAGGAAGTGGAAAAAGGGCAGCAATTCCAGGCAATACATCTTCTAGCTTTCTTAAGGCAAACAGCTGAAGCACCACAGAAGCCTGACATCTCTGAAGGAGATGTCTCTGCAACTCTGCAAACCCAGCCAGCTCCACTTCCCACCACATGCCATCCCCATGGCTATCCTTGGGGGAGCTTAAGGCTGGCAGTGCTTGCCCCCGTGCTTCGTGGGCAAACTATCACCTTACCCCTGCCCATATTTACTGATCACTGAACCAGGAGCAGACTTAATTAACTGGGGCTGCAAGTGTATGTTATACTACTTTTCTTTCATTCTTGCATGAGAGAAAGACATGAGCACACACTGAGGTACTGATGGACATGCTGGATAACACAAGCAAAAGTTGCTGGCAGCATCTGGCAGTATGAACAGACAAGATGGAAAGGAGTAGAAGAAACGGTGCCTGAAAGCCACTTCTCAAATCGTTGTACAGATCTCTGCAATTTTTCTCCTGAAGCTGAAGGGAAGAGGGCAGGACAACAACACTGGAATGAGTCTAGATGTTGTTAACGATTGATTTTGCTGTCTTGCTTATATAACCCACCTAATCCTGCCTCCTAGCTTAGTAAATCACAGCTTGCAGCCTTCTTCTTAAGCATTAACCCAGAGGATAATGATGAAAAGCAAATCTCATTACCCATCAGCAGTGCAAGAGATAGAAAATCGAAAGTAAAGAGAATTATAATGTTGCCACCTAGATGGAATCAGCTTTATCTTCATTTTTATCCTGTATTAATTTGTAGACACACAAACCCACTGTGGCAGGGGGGTGGTAAATGAGGTAGGAAGTGGAGTACAGGATTGTCTGTGACTGGAGGAGCCCAGATCTCAGGCTGAAGGTGTGGAATTAGTGAGTCAGGGGCCATTGTTTATTCCAGTGTCCTCAGTTATGCCCTGAAATGAGTAGGCAGGATTTACAAAGAGATATTGAACTTTCCGGAATAGTGCTCTCAATGGACATATCCTGGCCAGTAATATCAATGTGAGGCACTTAAAAATATTCTTTTATTTATTGACCTAAGCAAGAGCTGAATTCTTCTGGCAATTTGTTCCCAGTGGGGAGACCAAGTATTCGGGACATCGGATCTTGCATGCCCTCCCTTGGTCCTGGGGAGGTACAGGTTTGTCTTTCATTCTTTTTGTGCAAAAACAAGGGCAGTGCTGAAAACATTATGGGGAGGGGAAGAAGAAGGGGGAGGCAAGGCTGGCCCTTAATTCAGTCACTTCAGTTACAAAGTTACATGAGCAACTTTGGTCTTGTTTCTTCAGACAATTGGTTTTTTTTCTTAAAGTAAGTTTGCTCTTTGCTGAGATTGAAATAGGGTATGGCCAACAGGCACACAAGGAGCAAGGGGGAGGGCAAGCAGAAGAAGCACTAGTAAAACAGTCACTCACAGGAGCCTTTATTTCTCAGAGTGTTTGGGGAAGTGGTGCTAGCTAGATATTGTCTATCCTCCACAACCTGTACTGGAAAACTTCTCTCCTTGGGGAAGAGTTGGACTAGGTGTTCAAACCAGCCCCTACAGACTTCAAGGATAAATCAAAGGAGGGTCTGTCTCCTAGTGAGAGAACACCATCTTTCCTAAGCTATCCTTCACTGAGAGCTGAACCCAGCGCTTGACAGAGCAGGGACACGGGGTCATTACTCTAGCATGCAAATGATGCATGGAGGCAATGCTGTCAGGGCACATGTGACCCCATCTCTCCTCGACCAGCTCTGATTAGGAATGTTGTGTTTTGCAGCAATATCAGAACAAATGCAATCAGGAAGGCCATGTGAAATCAATTTTTGTTTAATTATTCATTGCATATCTCTATGCTGTACTGAGGAAATAATTCCAAATTCTATAGACCCAGCTACTTTCAGCTGCTTTCTTGAACCTGGTTTCAATTGCTACTGTAAATATACAATTATTTATAAAGTACCTCACAGGGACCGTGTGGTCCCCTTTTGAATAAAAATGCACAGATGGAGCTTATAACAAATCAGTGAAAGAGAGGCATAGTAAACTGATATGTAGCAAACCATCTGCTTTCATGTATGAGTGATGTTATAACAAACTGCAGGAGGCACAGCTAAGATAACTGTAGAGAGCCAACTTCTTCATGGTGTTTGCAGATTTTCTGCTGGTCTTCTGCCTTTGGCCAATTTTGTGTTGTCATTTGCTGCAATATACCAGGAAAACCACATTCTGCATGTCTGGAACTAACAACCCTCTGTAGTTTTGTGAGAGATTGGAGATTTAAATTATTTTGACCTTTGCTAGGTTTAGGAAACACATGGAGTATCACCAATCAACTGTGCTAAAATTAAAATGCTTTGAACAAGGTTTATTCTGTAAAACAGCAAGACAACTGATGTAGACCTTCTCATTTATTAAAATATTTTCCATACTGGTCTGAAACTTACTATGGATTTGCTTAGATGATGTTAGAGTAATGTTTGTGTTAGTTCTGGATTACTACAAAGGAGCCGTGAAAGCTGCAGAGATCTGGTTTATATTATTGCTATTATAATGTCAGGATAAGTACAGGTGCCAGACGGGAGCATCATTGATGTCACTTGGGTTACAGCACAGCAATATGAACCCTTAATGGGTCGCTTGGCTCTGCAGGGAGAAGGTGGCTCAGTACCAGCTAAAGGGCGGTGGAGGTGGTTATGGGTGTGAGCACGTTTTCCTGTCCTTTGCTCCATTTAGCATTACAGGAGCTAGGCTGCTGGCAGTCCCTCGAAAGCACAGAGGCAGTGACTGAAAAACTATGGATTTGTTATGGCAAGAAAAGAATGACAGGCAGGACAACCAGTCCTAGCACCAGCCCCATGAGTTTGGGAACAGTTCAGTGAGCCTGCCTGGTTCAGTGAGCCTGCGATGAGTTACTTTTGCCCTTGTATGGTTTGTGAACTCGGCTGGAGGTTAAGAACCTGTCTCTGCCCTTCCTGCCCAGCCTCTTAGAGCAGGAAGGGCAGAGAGTGAGGATTGCCTCCATGTGTAGAGAAGAGTCTGAGCTGCCCTCATGAAAATCCATCTGTGGCTACACCTCCTGGGCAAAGGGGAGATGGGAGGAACCTGAAAATGCTCGAGATCTTTATAAAAACTCAAGAAAAATATAATTTTTAATAAAAAGGCAAAGGGAATGAATATTTAAAGAATATAAGCAATTTTCATTTTCTGAATTATCATAGCTATAATAATGTTAACAGTATTATGGATAATATAATGACCAGTATTATTAAAATTCATTCAAATGGCTTGTGTTTTGACATGGAAATTCCAGCCCCAGGGCAGAGACTGAGTCAGACAGAAAAGCACAGAAGCATTAAAAGGGGAATTGTAAATAAACTGAGCTGCCTTATTCTCTTCTCCAGTCTTCTTTGAGGCCCTCAAATGCAGGACAGTCAAACAGGCCTTCTGGCCAGCATCTCCTGCCTGGCCAGCTCTGAGGAGATGCTGAGTCTCTTGTGAGCACTTTCTTCCTTTGCAGTGTGTTTTGTGCCTCTCTAGAGAATACATTGAACAGAGTCTTCACCATCTTGACCGACTCTGCACTGGGGGCAGTTGGAGACTCTCTTGTAAGAACCAGCAGCATAAAATGCTGAAATGAGAGAGCAAAACACTACTAAAAAAGAAAGCA
This sequence comes from Cephalopterus ornatus, assembly GCA_013396775.1. Taxonomy (NCBI): domain Eukaryota; kingdom Metazoa; phylum Chordata; class Aves; order Passeriformes; family Cotingidae; genus Cephalopterus; species Cephalopterus ornatus. Next base: position 17,275 of record VZRE01006142.1, read on the forward strand.
TGACTCATCAAGGGACCTATATTTCCACACAAAGCTTTCTGACCCTCTGTCAATCTTTCCTTACTTCAGTCAGTATTAAGGTTATGTGTGTGTAACCCTTTTCTCTTACTCCCCTTCTAGGCTTCCCAGGTGAGGTGCATCTTGCTGGAGCATCCCTTTATGGAGTCTACCAAACTTTTTTGGCTGTGAAGCAGCTGACAGAGAAGATGGTCCTTCTAAAAGCACTATCTTCCGACTTGAAACAGAAAAAGCAGTAGGCACATAGTGTCTTGCAGAGAAGTTAGGGGCATCACAACCAACGTCAGATGGGCTGCTACATGACATGCACACATTAGTGCTGTGGTACAACTATTTTTTTTCAACTGCTGAAGAAAAACATGGTACCTGTCTTATCCCAGACCTAACCATTTGAAAAATGATTCCCAGTGAGGCTTGTGTTTGTGCTTCATTTACTTGCTGGGTGAGGTGGATTTGTTCCATGGGTCATCAGGAGCTTGCGCGCTGGAGTAATGCTTCAGTTTCTGTGTGTTCAGATATAAAACAAAGGTGCAGGAGGAAATACTTTTGGTGACCCAGTTTTATCAGAGCTGAGAGCAGATATATTTTCTATAGCATGCAATATTGCTGCAAAGCCTACTGGTGAAGTGCTAAACTGCTAGTGTCTGTGCTGATTTACTTCCTGACTTGTATAAGAATGACAAATTTGTGTCAGGGATTAGTCTGCATGTGTAGCCCACAAGGACAAATCATGTAAGTAATGATGGGTTTTCTCTGCTGACTGTGAAGATGAGTTAAAAAAGCAGCAATAGCTAAAGACACACTTATAAATAGGAGTGTGTATGCAAAGTAAAGTTGCCACAAGAACAGAGAAGACTTTGGTATATTGTTGTGCAATTCTCAGTAGCCATCCCTAGCCACATTGGCTACTTCCTCACAGCTTGGGCCTTGTGCATTAGGTGGGGTTTCACTGAGCTTTACAACCACACTTGCACTTGCCTTTAATTCTTTTATTCTCAGTTGAGATTTGCAGTAGTGTTGTCCTAAAAGACCTGGAGCTCGTATAACTCCAGTGTGGTAGTTTTTATTCCTGACCATGTTTTCCTTGGTAGTGCTGTTTATTTTCCTGGGGTTTTGTTGACTCCCTACATCTTTTACAGAGTTGGTTTAGATGATTTTCATTTCTTACCAAGATTGGTACAAATAAAATATAAATCCTTTATCAGCAGTAAAACATATCAAGGCTTGAAGCCCATCTAGCTTTTTGTTGTCTCCCCCATCCCCCTAAAGCAGTTCATGTATAACTAAGTATCTTAGTAGAAATCATTAAGGCAGTTCTTCAGATTGTGAAAGTCTAAGACATTTCAGCAGGTTATATAAATCTAAGGCTAATTCCTTTGATCACAGTAGGCCTCAACCATTTCATTGCTTGCTGTGAATCTTGGAAAGTCTGTGGAAGTAATGCCTGGGAATAGCTCTGTGTATCTCATTAGTAAATTAGTCTGGTGTGACTACCACTTAGTAGTGGCTGCTAGTGACCTTTGAAAATAAGCTCTTTGTGGCTAGAATTCTTTGCTCATAAAACTCAGCACCCTAAACTCTTGTGAGCCAACTCTTAATTCTTAAAAAATGTACAGCATTCATATATGGGTGCTATGTAGCTAGTCTGGTCCATTGTAACTAGACTGTGGGTTTTCTGTCTTTGGCTCATGCAGATCTTCCTGTAAGGTCCCTGGGAGGGAAAATTTGCTGAGGAGATCCATGGCAAGGACACATGGAATCTCTTTGTCTGCTTTGAGCCATAGGACATCCCAAAGCTGGTACTTTACCAGCAAAGTAGCAGAGGTGTTACGAGCTGTTTATCAGGACATTGCTGCATGTGGTGGAGCGTTTAGGGAGGTCCACTGATGCAGCACCTATAAAGGAGTGGGGTTGGAAATACTGCATGTTCTTCTTGTGTGTAAATGCCCTCTTCCTGCCTGTCCCCTTGTGAAAAGTACCTCTCAGAGCTGACTTTGATGAGTCCTGCTCTTTGTGGATGTGGTTTTCCTGTCTCAACTGTGCTAACCATATTGTTTCCTCAGAGGTAGGCAGGTGAGTAAAGAATATGTTGCAACACTTGTTTTCTAGCTATTAGTTTTGAACTATTTTGTTTGTTGGTATCTGGACTGTTTGTCCAGATGCCAGTAAAATAAAAAAATACCAAAAAAAATGCGTTCCAATTTTAGGCAACTATTCTGAGCCCTCAGAGTGGTACTCGTTTGCCCTGAGAGGAAGTACGGGTTATTTCTGCAGTAAACAGGAACTAGTGGTCACTCTTGTGCTTGATAGAGGCTTGTAATGTAAATATAGAAATGTTCTTACTTGAATGAACTGATTTATCATTGTGCTCTCTTTTAGGATAGTGAGATTGTCCCAAGAGAAGTCAAGGCGTTGGTGATGTGTTTGCTGACATGTTGAAGTGCCACCCTACTTGCTCAGTGCTTTAGCTGCCTACATGGGTTTGCAGACTGCATGGGGTACATCTTCTGCTTTGGTACATCTATTCATCATGTTATATCTACTCATACTCTGGTCAGCCACAGAGACAAGCTTCCGCCTCACAGCTGACTAGAGCATGAGGGCCAGTAAGAGTTGAATTTGCCCTGGTGTAATCTATAGCAGGCAAGGACATGCCAGAAAGATAATTAGGTGGCATGGATGTATCTAAGCACACTACCCACTCCCTAGAGAACAATCTGCATCTTACTGGGCACTGGCAGCCTTGTACAAAAGATTTCAGGCCATTCTCTATTCCTTGGCCCAGACCAGAGGTGAGAATATTATCGCCTCTCTGGATGGGATTGGTCCTGAACAGTACAGCCAGTGATAGTGATTGTGTGTTGAAGCCATCGGCACAGCTAGGACTTAGTTATTTAGTCTTTTTGGCCAACTGAGTTTGATTGTTCTGCTCCCAGAACCCTTTAAGAAAACAAACAATTTCTGCATCCCATAGTACCCACATCCTAGGGTTTATTCCATTAACTGCAGGGACTGCATATTCTGGTTAAAATAATCTGCCTCTGGAAAACGGAGCGGTTGACCCTGCTTGTTCTGCACAGAAAGATGCCAATTAATTCTCTACTCAAGTAAAAATTTAACAAAGACTTGAATGTTCCTGTGCCTGTTGCTCTACAAGATTGTTTATCAATTTACAGGGAGGCCACGCTGCCTTTTCAAAGTGCTGCTGGAGCGCTGCCAGCAGAAGTAACAGAGACTGTGCTCATTGTTTAAATGCTACTGGATGTGGGAATGGCAGACTGATGCCTGTTTTCCTTTCATTTTATGATGATCTAATTGCAAGAGATATATAATTCCTTGTTATGTCAGGGAAGTTGTTTCCCCAGCATCTGGTACTTCTCTGATTATCTACAAATGATATCTGAAAATTAATAGGAGATCCAGCTATTATGTAAGAATTACTACTGGGAACTGCTGCCTGCACCAAGCCCAAGGAGACTTCAGTCTGCAAGAACTGGCTTTGTCAGTGAACATATAATTTTCTTCTTCCTTTTTTTTTTTTTTTTTTAACATCCGAGTAAATTACAGGCTTTGGTTATGATTTGAAGAAATGTGTTCTACAAATGTTGTAGCATCTGTATGCTGCTGTTTTTACTGCAGCTGTTGTACAGGTCATTAATCTGATCCCACATCGTAAAAATTTCTCCACCCTCTTCATGAGTTTCTTTTTTTATCATAACACTTTCCAATACCTTGGTGCCTAACTCTGCTATATTCCCTTATAATTACTCAGGATAGAACAACTGCTTTTTTAACCTCAATGCACTTGGCTCCTGACATGGTGCTGCTGAGCACCACACTTGCCCCATCTCTGTGACAGACTGCACATCCAGGAGCTCTGAAGGGCTGGTCCCAGTGGCTGGGGAGACATCGGGCCAACAGACCATCCTCTCTCATCCTCATCAGCTGCTCACCAGGACAAGCTCTTGACATGAGCCTGAAGAGGAGAAATGGCAGCCGCTCCTGCATCTGCTACTTGGTTTTTGCCTCTCTAATCACTGTCAAACACCTCTGCACAAGGGTTGTTGCCACCCTTGCTGTGCAAGGGGAATGGTTGAGCAAACCCCTCATAAACAAGGTAAGGGGAGCCAGCAGGTTTGCCTGGGCTGTGGGGCAGGTCTGTACCAGGCAGTAATGGGGACAGTCAAGCTGTTGCAAAGCTTATGTAAAGTAAGAACTGCTGGGAAAACAATGGGATTTGGAAAGTATAATTTTTGGGAACTTATCTGAGCATGGGTGTGAGGGACTGAAAGAAATTCACTGGATCAGAACAACTCTGTGTGGGCGGAGGAGGCAGCTCGGGTTCTGCCACGGTAGAGTGGTGCTGTACCCCCCATAACCCTGCCTCCTTGAGAGCCTTTGGCACAGCTGTCAGTCACTGGCACACCGGGAACATCACGCCACAGCCTGCCCTGGAGCCCCAGTCCAGCCCCAGAGTGGCCAGTAGGCCAGAGGTCTCACCTGAAGGGGGTGGCCACAGAGGGCCAGAGCAAGTAAAACCAACATGATGAAGCTTCCATATGGTCAGGATATATGGAAGCTGAAATTGCACAGGACCCAAGGCAGTAGTTATAACTTTTTCTTTACTTCTTCTTCTAATCTCCTTTCTTGATATTTGGGTAACTTCAGGCTGGACGAGTTGGATTTTGCTAAGTTGTATGGGTTAGCATGTGCTAAGTCAACCTTTTGTGAAATGCTTTATTTTGTTTGAATGCTGCCTTTACATTTTTGCCAAGTTCCCTTACTTTCTAAAGTTTGCCACTACAAGTGTGTTATTTGACCTCTTGAGAAATCTGTGTAGTGTCTTCTCCTGTGCTCTCTCTCAAAGTATAAAAAGAATTGAAGGCTCTTTTAATAAATCTGGCAGGTGAATTTTTGGAGCCTTGTATATCTGGTTACCTCTGGGAAAAGGACCTGAGACTTTAAGCCAGGCATTTTCTAGGGAGGGGATGTAGTTCGTCTCCGGGGTACCTTCTGACTTGTGTTGATGATATACTTTCCTCCTTTTTTCCAAGACAGCAGCTTCTGTTAGCCCATAGCTCAGGGAACTCACAAGATGGCTTTGCTCTGCAGATTGAATCTCAGACAGGGCTGGCTGGTGCCATGCCAGCCCATCACAATTTACTTGCTTAGCCATATTGTCTAAGCCTCGGCTGATCAACACCATTTTCCAAGAAAACCAGTAACCAAGTTTTTCAAGCAGGGAGTCTTGGCGAGGTTGAGGAACATTAAGCCAGCAGCACCGTCCCTTGCCAGTGCCATGGCATTTAGCAGTGCAACATCTTTAAGAGTCTCCATTTTCTATAACTGTAAGCTGAAAGATAAATGCATGGCACTTAATATTTGCAAAAAGACAGATGCTGGGCTACTTGAAAACTTCTGTCTAACCACACTGGGATCTGTGTAAGGAAGTTGGTGTTTGAACCAGAGATACTTAACACAACTGACTGCAAAGCAAATGGTGCTGCTCTCTTGCATGGGTCTGAGAACAGGGTGTAGGAAGCAAAGCCCATGTGAAGTTTATTATGTGTTTATGGCCTGAAAGTTTTGGAAATGGACTTATCACTTGTCCCTGTTCCTACCATCTCCACTTTCTCCACACTTCTTTAAGTTGGCATGAGTGCTTACTTTTAGCTCTTGGCAAATAGAGGAATGAGACAGCTTAACAGTTGCTTGAATCTGGGCCTCAGCCTGAAGATTAAATGCAATTTTACATTAATTTAAGGTGAACTAAGACCCCATTTGAACCATATGGGGGAATCTCTTTCTTCAGACAGAGCTGCATTGCTTGTCCTAGGAAATAGTAATTTTCCCTTTTCACTCCCAAATAGGGACAGGTCAGATGAACTCAAGAGATCTGGCTGACCTTGGGGATACAAGAAGACCATGCCAAGCCAAAGGTAGAAGTGTGTGGCTGGAAGAGATTGGTGTTTGGTTGCGTGGTTTTAGGTGAACTTCAGGTGAAGCTGTCAGACTGCACTGCAGAAGGCAACAGATGTTTGTTGTAGTCTCGGCAAGGAAGGAAAAAAATAACTGTAGTTTCTGCTTTTCCCTCTGGCTATGAGATGATTGCGCTTGGCTGGGTAGAGAAGTGGGTGCAAATGTATGCCAAACAGAAGGGGCTATTAGACTAGGTCAGTGCAGAAGCTTGTACCTCTGAGTTCCCTGACTTACGGCTTTAAGACATATCCCTGGGCTTGGGGACCAGGCAACAGCTTGCCAGAGATCCTCTGATACATAAATCCTCCCATCACTTCTCCTGCAGAGGGGCCCTGGGAGCTGTACTCATCCCATGCAGTCAAGTAAGCTCTTCAGTTGTTTGCAGGTGGTCACTACAACCTGAGCACGAGTAAAATTCGTGGCCAAAGGCAAAAAAGTTAGCAATTTCCAGAACCTTTAAGACTCTGACAGAGACACTTTGGCAGATATATCCGGGAATGCTTAAGATATTGGGTCTTTGGGAATCTCTTCATACATCTGTGAGCAGACAAAGTCTGGCAAAGGCTTAGTCACTCCAGGTATCAGTTTGACATCTGTACTCAAACCCAACTCTAACAGCAGCCCTTGAAATTAAACTGCCTGACTTGACTCTGAAACAGACTGGCAAGCACTTGGACAGTCCTCAAAGAGCAGGCAGAAACAAGCACTGTCTTTTAGGAATGCTGTCATTTTCAGCAACCCCGGGCTGTGGTGACCATATGCCCCAGCTTCAGGTCCCTCTAAAACTGTATCAGAAACTTCACTTTAATGCTCCACAGATGTCTATTGATATTTTGCTGCATATACTGCACCAAATCTAATATAGTTGGCTTTGCCAGAGCTGCATGCCCTAAATTCAGTGAAAATACTTGCATAAACAGCAGGGAGCATATGCTATTCAAATCATTAAAATTATACACAGGCATTCCTTTGAAAGAATGAGTATGATCCCAACATTAGTTTAGGTCACAATTTTAATGTTTAAAAACTATAGAGTTAACAGAGAGATTACAGAACTCAATACATTTTTTTTATTTACACACAGAAACTGAAAAACTGTGTTATTTGGATATGAGCAGCACAAAGTTAACAGGTGATGTTAACAGGAGCAAAATATTACCAATGACTCACTTCAACAATCTATTACAGGTGAGCTTGTATCAAGCATACATCATTCAAACAGCATTGTTTATACTGGATCTGGGTGAGCCATAACATATATTGGGACACTAAAAACAGGTTTCTATAAACAAGTTAAAGTTCAAGTCTTGTGGAAAAATACCTTTACAGTTTATATTTTGTTGGCTATAACACTGAAAATAAAAGGTACACTTGTATTTACTTGAAAAGCTCTGTTGAACTGACTGTATATAGGTGTTTTCCTCAACTTGTGCTCATGGTGAAGGCAAATGTTATTTCAAGTTTCATTTTCATCCAAGTTCACAAAGTAAACATGGGAAAAAAATACAATTATTTTTAGATGCATTTCCTTAACCTCCATTTTTCAGCAGTCCTGAAAAACACGTTTCCATGCTTTACCAGTGAGAAAGTCTATAGAAGGCCTTTGATGGAGGCACTCTCGGGACATACAGAACTTTTCCCTCCCATCACCCTCACCCCTGGACACGCAGCTATCCCACGACCAAAATACTGGCCTCTGCCTGTTCACAGGGTGGGATGTGCAAGCAGTCCCCGGCTGGGGATGCTCTTGGCATCCTCAGGCATTAGTGTTTTGGTTGCATGAGAGCAGTGGGGTCTGTGGCGGAGGATTCGCCACAGGACTCTGCGGGAAGGGTGGGGGCTAGAAATGGCACCAATTGCTCCGGTTGCTGCCCACCCCTTGCTTGTAGTACTTTTTTTTCTAAAGTACAGGAATTGCTGATAGCTGAAAATGGAAATGCAGAAGTTTTGCCCTGACCTGTTTGGCCTAGTTGGGTAAATATATGCCTGGGTGCAACATGGCATAACTCTGGGTCAAATTGCTGTTTGCAGTTTGCCATGGTTTCTGCATAAAACCTTTTCAACACTTCACTACCACCTGACCTCAGCTTAGGAGGTAAGAGGTACCTGCTTACCAAAGGGGCCCTTTACAAGGGAGATACTATACCCAACAGGAAGACTGACAAACTTGCTCGTGAGAAAACAGGGAGTCATGCACTGGAATTAATCCTAGCAATTTCATTGGACCTTTTATTTTTCTTCTTCTTGTCACATTAGTGATGTAATTGTGATTTCAAGTTTAGGATTTAACTTGTGAACTCTCAGGAGAAAGAAAAGGATATGCATTTTGCTAAGAAGCTAAAGTATTTGTATTTCTATTTAAATTACTCTTAATATGCAGAGCCTATCTCAACACCTCTATATCATAGGGGAAAAACAACTGCAAAAATATACAGCATCCTATTTATTTACAATATATATGTACATTAAAATGAAATTTCCTACAATACAACACAACTGCATAGATTTGTTTTGAGAAACACAGGCATGTGTACAATTTGTGAATTCTAGACCTTTCCAGCCCTGTACTTTTTATTAATTCATTATCTTTTTTTTTTTTTTCACAGTTTGTTACAGAAATCCTTACATTAGATACAAATAAAACATTCTTTGTGTACATTATAGGAAATAAGGATTTTCCAGCGCCAAGGACTCTGGGGAGTTGTTTACGAAAGCACCCTGGTGCCAGTTGATAAAGCCATCTCTTGGAGCTGCTGATGGAGCTGAGTACATTCTGTGGTGCCTTTCTCCTACAGGCACTGGGGTGGGACAGTAGGACTGGACGTGGGACACCACCACATGGAAAGAGTTTTGTTTTGACCGAGATGCTCTTTAGCCTTAATGTAAGGTTCAAGCAAAGAAACCTTTTCATTTAAAGATAAGCTAGAGATACCATTATTTGTTACCGTTAATACTCAATATCAGAGCTGTGTTGCGCTTATGCATTGTAAGGCAGATGTACAGACACAACCCACAGATCATCTAACCCACACTTGCACATGTGACCAGTTGCAAGTGGAGCACAGGCTGTGGGTTCAAATGTGCCTCAGAAGAGCAGCCCTCAGGAGCAGATGAGCATCCCCATCCCTGACCTCACAGGATGAGACCAGCTGTTCTGCCTTAGGCCTGCACATGGGCCAGGCACCACTTGGTCCATGTCAGCTTTACAAAAGGTCTGTGCTGGTGCACGGATTTGGCACTGGCCCTTCGACCAGGAGCAAGCATCACCCAGAGAGGTCACTACTCCCGAGATACTGTTCCCAAATAACAATTTATTGTGTTTTACTTACTAGGCATGTGTGCCATGGGACAGAGAAGGGCAGCTGTATTGCGGTTGCTTTAAGCCCATGACTATTTTCTTTGCGATGTGCTGTGGACTAGGAGAGGCAGCAAGGCCATCTTTTAAGTGTAGGATTAACTCTTACAATCTCATTAGTATTCCCTGCTTCTAATTAGTCCTTCCTTGTCCCTCACCACTCAATTGTTGCGATTATGCAAATAAGAACTTTAAAGTTTTTTTGTTGCAGTTATTAGGAGCAATTCTGCATCCAGTCTATGACATCTGCAGTGCTCACAACAGTAATAAACTCTCTATGAAAAGAAAGCATGCTACCACCCTACTAAGTAGATATGGTACTCTGGATCCTATTAATTTAACAACAGAGAAACTCTTATAGCATTTCACTGTGCTTTTAAAATCCTAGCTAAAATGTGGGACTTGTACAATCATTGGCTACAGGTTCACTATTCCAAATGAACTGAATAACAGCAGTACATTTTACAGATAACCTCAAACAAATATTGTCATCCATCACTGATGTTGACAGTTACAGCAGGGTCTATTGCATTCTGTTAAGAATGTATAAACCTGATGAGAAAACAAAAAGCACGTTATTTCACGTTCATTACCACAGACATCAATAAACACATGATTCCTTTCCATAAATATCTATAAATATGATGCCAGTAAATCAGTTTAAGCAAAATTCCTTTTTTTTCTTTTTTTTTTTTTTTTTTTTTTTTTTTTTTTTTTTTTTCTTTTTTTTTTTGTTTGTTTGTTTGGTTTGGTTTGGTTTTTTCCTAGTTAAGAGACCCAGAAACAAAGTCTGTTTAAAGACTTAATATTTTGGGTATCTATTTTTCAGTATCTAAGATATGCTTTGGTGGTCCAGTACCTTGGGTAATTTCATTGTATGCACACTCAGCTCATTCCCCCTATTTTATTCAGTAAAATTCCACTATACAAATAAACTGGAAAAAAGGAGAAGGCAGAACAGCAAAGAGGAGAGAAAGCAATAGTGATGGAAGAGATTTAGGTAGATACAAGGAGCAATCAGTGACCCAACAGCCCTTCCAGTTGAAGGACGTTGGGTGCCAAAACTCAATGGCTGGTATTTAAAACAGAAGACTACAGATTATTTGGAGGGAGGGAGAAGAGGGAGATGTCATAGATGAGACCTTGCTGAAACCCTGTGCAGCAGATCAGACCTCTAGCTCATACCTGGGTACTTGAAAGTTGTTCCCAGGATCTCCTCTCTCACAACCCCTGACGCACAGAGCGATGCTGCTCATTAATCAGTAGCAGAAGGATAGAGCGGGGAGGAAAGCAGGAGAGCCCTGGAGCATCTTAAGGATAACACTGTACAGCGTCCTCAGGTCTGAGTTAGGTTTTTTAGGATAAGATCCAGAGAGATTATAAGGCACCTCAAAACCTGAAATGTGACCTCAGCAAGCTGAGTCAGAGAATGGAGTGAGATGCTGGGCTCCTGCTGCAGTGACCACTGAGGGCTGGGTGCCTGCAAAAGAGGAGCCACAAATTTACAGCCAAGATGGTGGGTGAGGTGCAAAGAGATAGGAACAAAGCATAGGTTCTTCTCCCCAGAGCTTGCCTAACACCTGGCCTTGTAGGCTATGGTATGGACTTCTTTGTGAATAAGGGCAGGGATCAGTCCCATAGAGATGGCACATAGAGAACTGGTGACCTGCACCGTCGCAGCAAGGGTCTGAGACCAGCCACGGGAAAGCACAAGGGACATTAGCCCAGTGGTCCCAGGTATCTCAGCAGTTATGTGTTAAAGGCTGGGCTAGGGGGTCCTTGGGAGAAAGGATGCCACACTGGAGATCTTCCTGGGAGCCTGTGAGTGAAGGTCTCAGGGGCCAGGAGGAAGGCAGAATAAAAGAACCCTGCACTGCAGTCTAGTAGGTCACTTTGCCTGAAGGGAGAAGGCTTCCAGTTGTGTTCTTGCTGCTGGGCTACTCCAAGGACTTGGGCAGCCTGTGGAGTCCACTCTGCCTTATTTCTGGATCACAGTGGAGTATCATCAGAGGCAGGCACCTCACTGCCTGGGCTGAGGTACAGATCTGGAAGTCTGGGCTTAGTAGGCTTAGTTTCTGCAGCATGAACACTCTGCAGATCAATGTCCAAACTCTAAGGAAGGCCCCAAACTAACCTCTCTGGATGTTACCCTTAGAAACCAACTTTCAAGGTCCTGAGATGCGCTCTGTGGTCCCAACTCTCAGTGACCTCAAGCCATGGCAACTGAGGCAATTCACTAGCTCACAGAAATCCCAAGACCCCAAATACTTCATCCCTAACCTTAAAAAGAGCAAGTTGCAATGACAGGTTCCTCACAGCTGATGACAGTATGCTTCCACAGTTACAGTGGGAGTTGTCAAGGAACCAGCTACTAGGAATAAGAGGGTTACTACATACTGAGAGATATGGCTCGAGCATACTGAGGGCATCGCTCAGCCTTGGGGCTTGATTGGGGTTCCCTTTAGCCATCAGTGCTTTCAGTGGGAGCCACATTCATATTCTGAGACACTTTTTGGCTTACATGGTGAATGACACAAAGTGCACACATTTATGCTGCTGGCAGTGCAGTAATAGAAGATGTCTGCTCAGGGTGGTGAACAATCACCTGCTTAGCATTTGAGTCTCTACAAGTAGTTCTATACACCAGCTATAAGGCATTAGGCAAATGCTCATTCTGTGGACAACAGATGCAAGTTACAGTGTTTCTGCTAGTAGTAATTGAATGTCTTTTATATGTTATGGAGAATTGATGAAAAATGTAAATGAAACCTTTTAAATATAAAAAGTATCTCTGTTCATTTAAAGAAATGTTACAGATTTCAATTTCCACGAGAGAGTGAGTCCAATCCTGCTCCCACTGCTGACAAGGACCCTGCTAACTTCAGTGGGAGGAAGGTAAGGTATGTACAAATGAATCCTAGAATGGAAAAGGCATGAGGTATGATTAAATGTGTAGGTTTTAATAAAACTGGAGTTTGGTTTTTTTTTTCTGAGAGGAGTGGGGCATTACTGAACAGTTTAGTGCTGAAGAAAATGCAGACTTCCCATGAAAATCTCTGAACATCTGCTTCTGTTCAGGCTCAAGTACTCATGGTTTGGGGTCAGGCCTAGTTCTGATCAGCCTCCAACTGAAGTGTGCCAGGGGAATGGTGGCTTGTGGTGGTGGCCATCCTTCTCTTGCTCCCTGCACCCCATCACAAAGACACACACAGTCTGTTCCCAAAAGCCATGAACAGGCCAAGCCCTGGGGCTGGCTTCCCCTCCAGAATATCAGAGAGAAGCACTGGATTTAGGACCTACGCTTATAAAGCGCTCAGTTATGTTCTCGTGGTGCTTTTCATGCCTATATCCACAATGCTACACTTAACCCAGTGAGGCAAATGGTGCCTGCAACTGCAACAGAAGAAACAAACCAGATGTGTACAATTAAAGAGCAGTGTTTTGGCTAAAACAGGGAGGGAAGGGTGTGAACGGACATCACTGCAGTTGGAATTGATAGCAACAGGTGCTGCTGCCCTAAAAGGGCAGAACTTGTGGCTGAAGGGCTAAGGACAATAATGAAACAATGCAGTTCATGGGTGGAAGAGGGGAAACTAATAGCAATGAATTCTTATGAGCAATGACCCATATAGTCTCACAGACAATTAACTCAGACTTATTGCTGATCTGGTAACTCAGTATTGGGAACCAGAGTGATAAGTCTGTTGGAAAAATGGGTCTGTTTTCTCCAAGAAAATACACCCATAACAGTGTTTGCAGTACTGGATAATAATTATTTGGATTGGACTTAAGTAAACTCACAAAAGATGGAATAGATAACAGAACAGATGGTTGAGATTTTGGTGTACAGCGAACAGGGGTGTCTTCTTTTGAGAAGGAGGTGAACTTCAGTGGCCTTCGGCACTGCCTCCCGATTGTACCCAGTCATAGATGACCAAGGGAATGCTCACTAGGGAAAACATTATCCCCAGCACCAGGAAAAGAGAAGCCTGAAACAAAAAAAGGAGAGAAAATTAACGCATAAATAGAAAAGACAATTAATTCAAGTATGTTAACTTCTCCTCTTACAGAGATTTACAAGGTGATATATCAAAGTTATCAACTAAAATGAAATACCACTTCTGGTAAAGACAAGACCCATAGATAATTAAACAGATTAGCGTCATTAATAATTACTTGCTGAGCACCAAACCCATCTTTTTTCTTCTTTCAATTCACTTCTTAAACACCAATCATCCCTAAAGAGGATTAAGTGAGTCTGTTTTTAGGACTGATCAGCTCTGCTCTTTCCAAAGCCCTCACGGAAATCAGTATATTCTTCCCAGAGGATATGTGTTCATCAAAGTTCAGCCCTTTCGTCATGGGATCTGTGGATGTAGCCACAACTGAAAGACACGTTTCCTGCCTGTCTGCTCAGAAAAGGAAGGTCTGACCTTACAATGTTTCCAGTGCATGCCCCATTAGGCTGGAAACACACAGTGTTGCATCTTTTCAGCTCTTTCTAGGGCCCATAAGAAATCTTTCCAAGGCCCATTTCCATCTGCTCATGTATGCCAAAGGGCTAACATTAAATTTCAGCTGGCTGCTTCTGGTGGAACCACCCTAAGTCTGACTCTGGTCCATGAAAGCTGTGAGGAATACCACAAATGGAGCACTTTGCATGCTTTCTGGATCAACTCACGGAAACAGAGCAAGCTTTCTGGGCTGAAAGGTTTGCTGAGGTGGCTGGAGGGGTTCCTGCACCCTGCTGACAGCTACTGCTGCTTGCAGAGCTGCTGCTTGCCAGCCAAGGGAGTCCCTCACCCCACAGAGAAGGGCCCCCCAAAATAAGAGATGCTGTGCATGGTATGGCCCCTCCACTAGGAGACCCCAGGGTAAGCCAAGGAGAAGGGCAAGCACAGCTGCCAGCTGACTGAAGCACAGAGGGAAAGTAATGTAAAGAAGCTCACATCTACGTTCAGATTAGATGTGCTTTGCACCTAGCACATTATAAAGAATAACAAGATGAAAGTGTTGCATTGATGGGAATGGAATGCATACCCAAATCCTCTGAGTCAACTTTGATCCATCCTGCTGTGTAATTTTTAAATACAACGACGAAGGAAGAATGAAAATCAGCATATTGGCAGAAGTGACCCCTGCAAAATTCAAATAAATGAGTTTTGTTAGCTGCCAGCAACAGCTAATTATTGTGTTGCTGATTAGCAACTGTCTTTTATTAGTAGTACAAAACCAGGATACTGTACCTACAACTCCAAAAATATCCTTCATGGATGGGATGAAAATGACTAACAGGTTGATGATAACCAAAAGAACGAAAGTAACCAAAACATGATGGCCTAAGTCAAATTTTGTTTTTCTGGCCATCTCAAATAACGATGAACGCACCTGTAGGGAGAGAGAGAGAGAAATTTCTCTGTCAAGAATAGTCTATGAGCCCATTCAAAGCTTCCCATTTTTATATGAACTGGTTCTTCATGCGACAAGTGCTGCATAGATCTGTCATAAATTTTAGATTGTCTCATGTAATGTCTTTTAAAATAATGCTTAAAATTAATTTGTTATTTCAGAACTGTAGGTACACGTGCATGTGCAGTAGGATATTCCTCTCTTTCTAATGTACCTTTTGGAATCCTTCTGCACTTAAAAATGAACTTCACCGCTGAGTCTGCTCCAATAAAGTGATGTGAAGGAAGAGAGAATCCTTGTGGATTCCATTTAAAACAGGTTTAAGACCAAAAACAATTTATTTATTTCCTGGATGAAAAACTTCTCCATGCAGGAAAGTTAGTGGGAGTCTGGTGTGAGAAAAACTGATCTAAGCTCAAGCTCTTTTAGTAGCTGCAATATTATGGTCTCAGCAACTGCTAGACTGTGGTTTGAAGAAATGTGCTGTGTACAGCTATTACCAACTTCCAAACCATGCAGGAAGTTTTACTTACAGTGAAAAACAGCACTGGCACAGTGAGTATCACCGCTACAATCACGGCCAAGCGCACGGTCAGGATCAGGATGTCATCTTTGCTCTGGTATTTGTGAAGCAGATCTGACTGCACACTCTCTATGGAAAAGACAGTAAGGTAAGTGTTCTGGCAAACAGGCAATTAGTTCACAAAAATCATTGTTTAACAACAGCCTTCTTGAACAACAAGTGATTTATCTGTAAACAAAAGAGTACGGAATGAAACATTCTTGAGTTAAAACAGCGCTTTGAACAAAATTTCAATGATCCCATTATTCCAGATTAATCCTTTGGAGGCCTGATTTAGGAATGCATCTTAATTCAAGACAGCACGTGCCTAAGTCTAAGGTAATTTTCACTGTAGGAAAGACAACAGTGAGACATACATGAAAACTTGCTTACATATATACATAGATACAAAAATAGGTAAAGTTAAATAAGCTATTTTTAATTAGTTCGGTGGACTTTTTTTTTAAGTTTCAAATGATATATAAATAAACACATGCACTGCAATGGCTGAACTTAATATAAACTGCAAGGTTTTGAACTAAATTAGTCTAAACAGCAAATAAACTACCAGTGAAAAGCAGTGCCCCTGTTCTCAACCGAGAACAAAGCCTATCTTGGGTCAGCTCTCAGTGGGACACTGACATTTGCGCTGAAATCCCTCAGCAGCTCCTCTGAGGGCTGCCAGCAGTGCCTGCAGCTCAGCTCCACGCCAGCCGGCGGCCCCAGCAGCCAAGACAAATCACAGGGGGTGCCTAACGGGGAGGCGCTGGCAATATTTTAATACAACCTCCTGCCAAAATGTTTCCTTGAAGCTGTGATAAATAGTGCAGAGCAGGTCTGCGTGTACTAACCAAGAGGAAAACCAAGTTGCTGAGGGATCTGCATGTTTGCTTTGTAAGTTTTAAATATCCAGGAGCAATAACCTAAGGTGGGGGCTGTTAGGCGTGACACAAAACATACTTGCTGCCCCTTTTTAGGCTTATGTTTTGTTTCTGCCTGCTAATCTTAGAAAGCTGGTGGTAAAACATAACAGCTCTTAAAGGGAACTCAATGGCCACATCTGATTTACCATCTTTGGCACTTGGTAAAACCTCATGTATTCCTGGAGGCAGAGAGATCTATCCTGTGGCAAAATGCCTACACTCCCCCCAGGGCACCTTTCTGGGTAGAGACCACAGGTCAACACCACCTATGCAGTGCTCGAATCCCCACCAGGAGAAAGAAAATGCTCTCCCACCTCCCTGCAGATCAGGAGTGGGGTTTTCAAGCCGGGCACATGCACAGCTTCTGCGACACAGAGCTTACTCTGCTCCTGCAAGCACAGACTGCAACTTCTGTACCGCTCACGGGCTGCAGCCAGGTAGGAAGTGAAGGGCAAGGCTTACAGTTGAAGGTCTGTTTTCCTTTCAGCTAGATACACCACAGAGCCCAACCACACTGTGACCTTTTAGGGGAAGAAAAACACCTCTTTTCTGTAATTCTGCAATGTAAATATAGTCATCACTGCAACACTTTTGAGAACACAGCAAACAGACAAGTACTATTGGTGCAAAGAAGAAATGGTCACAATAAAAATACTGTTCTTACCCAGGTAAGGGTAGAGAAGAGGGTTAGAACACTGTAAGTGAACATATGAAATGTAAGGTCTTGTCAGTCTCAAGGGGAAGAATGATCCAATTGGAGGAATTTTATATTCCCTCAGTGTCTTTTTTGCTGCCTGTCACGGCACTGACACTTGCAGAAGCCCCAGCAAAGCTGCACAGCTTCTATCTGTGGGATCTCAGTGCTGGGGAGCCTGATGTGGGAAGATGCACACAAGACACCCCAGGGATTCCTCCACCATTCCCCCTCAGGAGGGCCAGAAGGACGCAGCCCCTACCTCCTCCATGGACTCCAGACCCTCGTCCTTGAGGGATGTGGGAGATTCCCAGAGAGGAGCGCCACGGATCTGCCTCCTCAGATCCCTGGGGCAATCACATCAGAATCTCCTCCCTGCCAAAGTGAAGGGGTCCATGCTGATTTACACCCACTTGCTCCCTGGGGCTGCTAATTTGATGCATCTCTAGGAAAATGTATTAGATGGGAGCAGTTGGATGAGAACAGCTGATGCTGTTGTCACTTGCAGCCTATTTGTGATTTTACTGGGAAAATTAGAACAGATGACCTCAAGTTACTTCAACACATGTATACTCAAGGCCTTAGAATGAGAGACTGGTAAAACAAATATGAGATAGGTAAACCTTTGAAAGAAAAAAATGCCACATTTCATATTTAGTTATTTTCTTTGTCTTGCAATAGGTGGCTTACAAGGGCCAGTATCACAAATGAAGAGGCTATAACAAAAAGGTCACTTGGAATAGGGTGGAGAAGACTGATGGTGACTCTGAAGTAAAAGGCAAACATCAGCTTTGTCACCTGTCTTGTAGCCCCTTAATGGTCCATGGAAAAAGGGACTGCTTTTCAACATTCTCATTATACTGGAACATGGGAATAGCTTCCTGGGCAACATTCATATTTTATCCTACTCTACTTAACAATTGTGCCTTTAGGGCATACATATTGTATCCTTTAGTGATAACAACATAATTTGTTAAGTGAATTGATATGCATGAAAAGAGACAGGGTGCAAGTCTCGAACACTGAAATAACCATCCTTTGGTAGCCGAGCTGGGACAATACTCAAAGCTTCCCCACTGTCAGTTTGTTTAACCAAGACCTAAAGAGGTCAGCTCTAGGGACACAGGGAAAACATTTGGTCTGTTGTCTCTATGATGAAAGTGTCAATAAAAAAGTGAAAAAGCTGTGATGGCCTATTTGTTACTCATTTCCTAGGACCTGCTCTCAAATCTGTCTAATTTTTTGCAAATATGCATGCTTCAGTCATTACCAATGCACACGTCATTCAGGTGAGGACCTTGGAACAAAATCTTAGTGGGCCCCAGGTAATCCCCAATTCTGTTAAACCAATCTCTCCCTCATATTTTGAATATGCCTTTTGCAAATAATACTTTCACTTGTGCTTTTCATCCATAGGGGAAAAGGAAGAAAGGACTTATACCTTCAATATGAAAACTTTTAAGGAAAATTATTTGGAGTAATATTTTAATATAAGTGGATGGGACTTTCCTTTCCAGCTGGGATACACTACTGATTTTACGCATATCCCCTTTCAACTCTGATCAATAAAGAACTGCATACTTACCGTAGAAAGTCAAATAGCCAAATATGGCAGTCATAAAGTACATCAGAAACATGGCAAAAAATGAGATATTTGAAACCAACTGCATTTTTTTCTGTGAACGGCTGGAGAAAGAACAGAAAAAGAACACATAAAAAGGTTGGGCTGGATTTTTCAATAGCTGTTTCAAAATGTTTTAAGTCTTTGCATAAACACAGTAATTCTGGGGAGACTCACAAATTTACTTTCATTTAAAACAGGAATTCATTGACAGCTGCACAAGGAAGAAAAAGACTTGGGGAAGGGACCCTACTTGGGGCTTAGTCAAAAAATGGTGGGTCCTACCTATGGCTCTGCTCCATGGCCATAACCTGCTTAAAGCAGAGTGAAGCCCTGTGGAGAGAGGATGGCCCTGAAACACTCCAGTAATTAAATTAAAAGGTCAAAATGAGAGAAGCATAAAATTATAGAGAGAGGAAAAAAACCCAGAAACATTCTGAATGACTGCAGAGAAACATCTGTGTTCCCATGGGTAGAAAATACTGGATATATGCAGACCTATAAAATAGGTAAAGTGTAAACATTTCATCTTTTGATATTTGTTCTAAAATATTTACACTCCAGTACCTAAACTTAGACTTTTAAATCCACACAGGGATGCCCTAAATAGGCACCTGTGAACCTGCTAAAGTTACTTGAAATTTAAAGCACCCAGCCAAGTGGCTGGGGCCTGAGGGCATTCATGGGTCTGCCTGACTCTGACCTCTCTCCTGGGCTCCCCAACAGCCTAGGACCCCACTCTAGCTGCCCAGGGCTGCAGGGATGCCATAGCAGGACTGGTCTCCAGCTTCCCACAGCCCTTCCCAGCCAGAAGTGTCAGTGAGACAGCAGTACCAGCAAAGGTCTTTTAATGTTAGTGAGGCTGAAAGTACTTTTATTCTCCTGGTACTGCAACAGATTTTTAGTTGCACTGGAACAAACACCATTAGTGGAACACATGCCTCTGCTATGCCAAATAATGACCAGAAAAACTTGGCTCTCCCCAGGCTGCTGTGTACTTCCAGAGAAAACTCCCAAGCATTGCATTATTCTCCACTTCCCTTGCCCCCACCCCAGCGACATGGCACGCCTGGGAGGCCAGATTTCCTAGCTGACAGCCACACTCATCGGCTTGTTGGGTGTTGTTAATGCACATCTCTGAGTGGCACGAATGAGTCAGAGCACCTCTGTGCTAACATTTTCCATGTAAAATGGTTCAAAACAATTAACTAGAAAAAAAAGAAAGAGAAAGAAAGAGAAAGGCTTACTCTTTAAGTTCGCTGTAAATCGGGAGGACTGACGGGTGGCACACAAATGCAAAAGCAATGGTGGGCAAAGCGTACACAGTCTGTTCAGAGAAAATTTCAGAAAAGAAGTTAAGAAGAAGTATTTCCTCCAGTGGTGCGAAAAAATGTTCCGTGTTCAGCTCCCAGCTTGTTGAATTTTTTAACTGAACATAGAGAGCCCTTCTGAGAAGGCAGAAGACCTGTCAATTAGCACGTATTTAATGAAATATGGAAAGCAGAGCGCTTTCAACCCAAGGACAAAGTCTTCGCATTGGTGGCGCAAGCGCAGCCCTGACTGTGCTTGCAGAGCGCAGCTCTGGATGCCACACTGCTGCTGGTTTTGCTCCCTGGGATGGGTCTGCCTGCCCAGTTACTGCCACAGTTACTAGCACAGTGTCACACGTAAAAGGGACATATGGCGGGTCACCGCTACACTACCCTGCCTTGGCATGGAGAGGGGTGCACACCCGTGGTGCTAAGGCTGAGGTCCTGAAGAGGAAGCCCGTATCCAGACTGTAAGAAAAGAGAACAGGAATGCAGAACTTACAAATAAATGGATATTTCAAGGTACCAGACTGAATCCCTTTATTTCCCAGGCCAACAAAAGGACTAGGAGGGCTTTGGAGGGAGCATGGTTTTCTTTGGGAAAAGGGAAAGACCATTGTGTCATCATGAAGTGCAGGAGGCCTCCAAGGGGTACATCACCGCTTTCTCCACTAAGAGCTTGAGGGGATTTCAGTCCTCAGCCAAATTTCACAAACGATCTCAGTGCCCAGGCACTTCCATTCTCCATGAGGGAATGGATACGAGCAGAGGTCACATGAATCTGCAAGGACATGAGTCCACCCCTACATGCAGCTCTGTCCCACCCTCTGAGATCTTGTGCTGGTCACAGGCATCCCCTTCCCACAGAAGCTGTTCTGTGATACAGACCAGGCCTGACAGATTCAGTAAATGCACTGGTTGCTCTCCAGTGGTCCTTCCTTGCCCAGGCCTTTGCCACCTCCTCTCACTCACTCACAGCACACTGCTGCTGTGATGTCTCCATCTGTAGAGATATTCAGAAGTTGCCTGGACACAGTGCCGAGTGGCCCTGCTTCAGCATGGGGGTTGGACCAGGTGACCTCCAGTGGTTTCTGCTAACTTTGGTTATCCTCTGATTCTGTGAAACTATCCTGCCTCTCCTCTCACACACCAAAGTTGCTAAAATGATTGGCAAACTGCTGGCCCTGAGGACAAACCTCAGGAGATCAGCTCCAGGATGCCTACTTCAAATGGACTGATCCTTCAGATGTGACTGTTGGCTCTGAGGTAAATGCTGAGACTTACTGCAGAAAAAGGTGCCCTTCCACACTATCTGGAATACCTACACTTAAGCTGCTATTGCACACCAAAGTAACTAATTCTTGTTCCGTGACAATGGATCTGGGGTGATGGTTTTCCCCAGCCAAAGAATAGTGCTTGGACTGGCTTCTTCAACTGAAGGTAGTAGGTTAAATTTTAAAAAAATTAATTTTTGCATGCCTCTGCTACACATGTGCATTCTCTGTGAATGCAACTGTAAGGCCCTGAGGACCATGCCCTGCTAGGTAAGGGGCTGTTTCACTGGGAGCACTGCATCCCAGCACAGCTGACAGGAGCCATCCTCCTGCTCCCAGAGCTCTCACATTTTCTTAGATCAACTTCTTTTGCAGCTGTGTGGTGATGGAGGGAAGCATCCAGCTGAAAGGCAACCAAATTTTTGCTGGACTAACTTCCCACTGTATCCTTTTTGCAATCCAGTTCATCACATGACTACAGAAACATGGGTCCTGTCAGAAAGAAGTGTTTTTTCTGCAAAAGGACAGAGATTACTTCTGAGCTTTGGATGCAGATGTGGCTTACTCAGCTTCTGCTGAACAAGAGTCTAAAGCACAGTTGTAGTGTGGATAGTAAGAAGCAGCGGAAAGGAAAAATCTCCTGAAGAAAGCATTCATTGTCCAGTGGTAGTTCAGGCTCATAGCCTTAGCACATTTACTACCAGGGCAGGACAAGACTGCAAGGAGGTACATTCATCATGGCGTCTCCATAAGACTGGGCAAGGAGACCCATTGTGCATTCACCACTGCATCACAAATGGAAGCATGGAGAATCAGGCCCTATGTGGTGCTGATCAGATTAAGAACATGGGGTGTAGGTGCACATATTATGTGAATTAAAAGTAAGTATTATAAAAAGAAACATACCTTGGAATTAAAGATAACATACTTTGGCTTACACATATGTTCATGTGCCGAGCTATTTGATAGGATAGATGTTGCATTTAGCTCTGGTACACCACAGGAAATTTGAAACTTCTTGTAAATAACCTAGAATAAGAACAGAAGATAGCTAATTGCTAAAATAATAATAAAAAGCAAATTAAAATTAAAATATCAGTGAAATTGTGAGCATCCTGGCTTGCATCATATATAGTGTGGCTAGCAGGTACTAGGGAAGCAATCATTCCCCTGTACTTGGCACTGATCAGGCCACATCTTGAGTACTGTGTCCAGTTTCAGCTCCTCACTACAAAAAAGACACCGAGGTGCTGCAGCGAGTCCAGAGAAGGACAAAGCAGGGGAAGAGTCTGGAGAGTAAGTCATATGAGAAGCTGCTGAGGTAACTGTGGTTATTTAGCCTCGAGAAAAGGAGGCTCAGGAGACCTTATCACTCTACAAGGACCTGAAAGGAGATTGCAGGAGGTCAGTGTCAGTCTCTTCTCCCAGGTAACAATTGACAGGACAAGAAGAAATGGCCTCAAGTTGCACCAGGGGAGTTTTAGACTGATATTAGGAAATGTTTTTAATGGAAAGTGTTGTAAACTATTGGAAAAGAGTGCCCAGGGAAGTGGTGGAGTCACCATCCCTAGAAGTGTTCAAAAAACGTGTGGCTATTTCACTTGAGGACATCGTATAGTGGTGAACTTGTTGTGCTAGGCTGACAGTTGGACTTGATGGTTTTAAAGGTCTTTTCCAACCTTAATGATTCTATGGTTCTAAGAGACTCATCCAACAAAGAAAGCTGAACTTACCACTACCAGGAAAAATACCATGCAGCTTAATGAAAATCCACTGGTATAGCCAAGATACCCTGAAAGAAATTAAAAGGAAATCTTATACAACATAATTTTATTAGTCTTATCTTGGTTTTCACTTCCTTTTACTTCATGAAAAGTTCAAATGTGTTATACATTTAATATGCATTGTGAGCTTCTGAGCAGGACAAAAACATGTCCTATGGTGTGGAAGTCTCCCATGATGGGAATCTCCCACATAACAAATCTCCTAGCTTTTGGTCAGGCCTGAGCTTTGCTCTAACCCATTTGATTTCCTCAAGGTCACCTGTACATCAGTTTAACTAATTTTACTTTTGAGGGAGGTTGTGATAATTGAAAAATATACAAAAGTGCGCAGTTGCAATCAGAATGTGACACAGATTCCCTGATACAAGTCACATCAGCTCAGTTTGGGTTATTTTCTCAAAAGGAAGATCCCAACTGGACTTTGATGCCAAATGTTGTTACATGGTTTTAAAAAAATACATTGTGTACCTACTGGCATCTCTGTGGATTCAAACATATTTGAAAATGCAATTCTCTGTATACATCCTACTTCAAATTCCAATACCCCACCACTAAAAATTTTGATGCTTATAGAAAAGTAACTTATTTTTTGTCAGTGTGACCATCAGTGGCACGATGCCCAAAATGACATTTTCATCTTACCTAAGTTCTTAAGGAGACATAAAGGGAGGATTATGCCAAATGTCACTATGACAACAAGAATCCGTCCATCCACATACCATTCCCTGCATAAAATATGGAAAAAATCACACCATGAGCACACCTTAAACACTCTCTGGTTTTCCCTTCATTCAGTCACCCTCTTTGACTGCTGTACTTACAGAACTATCTTTGGTCTTCTTTACCCTACAAGCTCCTTCAAAGGGAGAGAAGGGGTCACATCTCGACTTTGGAGACTCTTAAAGTATCCAGCCCTTGAAACAGGGCACTGGTCAGACTCAGGTGTGGCAGATTTTCATAGTCACTAGTCAAAATATCACCCTACTGTTGGGATGAGTGAGTGGGACTGAGAGGCCGAACAACCACCTGTCTAACCTGGTATACGCCACCCTGCCAGGACAATGAAAGATTGTGCAAAGAGTCACACAGCACAGTGGAGCAGGGAGGAGCACCACAATTCATTTGGGAAACCACCCAGGCATTTGACTGGAGTGGCAAATCAGGCTCCTGCGGGCTGGCGTGCACTGGCCAGTCCAAGTCTGTATCTCCTCTAGCAAAGTGCTTTGAATACTACTGGAAAGCAAGAGAGAGGAGAAGCGACAGTGTTAGTGATGTTCTGTATGACCTATTTACATTGCTTTGTCCAGTTTAGTATGACATCCTGAGGAGGAATTGAATCTCTACCGCTTTCTTGTGCACTACAGCACACCATATAACCTAGTGTGAGGGATATTTACCACTCTAAAAAAAATGCCACCCCTCTATTAAAGAAACTGATAAATGATACGATAAATGGCAGAAATCTAACTGTAATATTCTGCAGTTGTCATTTGCTAGTATTGAATAATTTCACACTACAGTGTTTCAGGGGCAAAATTCTGCAAGATGTGGAGAATGCAGGGAAACACATAATATCTTTAACTTCCATTGCTCCCAGTATTGTCAAGTGTTGCCTAACACTGTAAAATATTGGATTCTATGATAAGAGTTTTGTATAAATCACCATTCTTCATGAAAATCTAGTGTGCAAAAACAGCAAATAACTTTCATTTCCTATCCATCTTCCTTTCCTTTCCAAAATTGTCTTGGCTTTTATGAAGCCCCTAAGAGACTCCTGTGAAAATCTACTTTGACAAACCTAAAGGGTATCCAATACTTAAGAGCTTTTGTAAACATATGCTTAAATTTAACTACACAATCATAAATTCTACAGTCTAAGCACCAAAATTAATTCAACTTACGAAAAAGTTTCTTCTTTTCCCATTAGAAACTTTATGGCAGAAGGCAGCTCATTTTTGACTATGAAGAGATAGCTCAACATTGCTGGAGGAAGAAGAAGATCAGTTTAGAAAATGGATAAAGTATTTTGTGGAACAAGTACAGAGAAGCATCCTGAACTTTCTCCCACAGTGGTGTCTGATGATAGAAGACCCTAAGCTATGACTGACTGTAAAATTACAGCATTTTTAAAAGGCTGCATGCAAAGTGTTGGCCACAGCTATCCTGAGGAGCATGAAGATCCCAAGATGTTGTGGCGAGAAGGAGGAACCTGACTGGTTGATAGCTGTAAAATTATTGAGATATTCCTGGGCTTTGTTTTCTAATAGTCCTAATTTCCTTTACCTCCAACGTTCTGAAGAGATGTAGAGCCAAAGACAATCATTTTGCCCGGGGTACCAAAGACCTGTTCACCAAGCTTTTCATATACCATGCACCCTGCATGAAAAAAGAGAAGAAAGGTAACAAATACACCACTGAAAGCTGTTGAGTTGAAACACTTATTATTCCTTTTCAGCTAACCAGCCATCTGTGCAGCCAAAACTGCCCTTTGCAAGTAAATAGGGAGCTCTCTTGTAATTTCTAGGGCTGAAACTTATGTAACTTATGTTTTCTTGACTTCTATAAATGCTATCATTGGCTACCAGTCACTTTTGAAATGGAAGCTCTTAATGAGACTATTGCACTCCTTTAATGAGTCCGTCTATACCCGTAGTGACATGTTAAGTTCTGGTATCCCCATCCTGGCATAGATTTGCGCCTGCAATGAGAATGACATAGAAAGCCTCCTCTCCAGACAAAACCCGGGACAGCAGGACCCACAAGTCAGCACTGGCAGCCTGGCCATGGCAGATACAGCACTGCCATTCTGCAATTCCGCTTGCTTTCCCTGAATGATCCAAATGAGGACAGCCACTGTTTAACAGGATTATTTCCAACTTCTAATGACAAAGCCTTAACTTGTGAATTCTCAGTGTGGTATATTTTTGGTAAAACCATATAAAGGTGTAAATTATAACTAAGATTTCTTTTTAAGTAACCGTCAAGCTTAAGAAACTCCCCTATTAATTGGTTTGTTTTTCTGTTAAATGGTTTTTTAACTTGTCTGTGAATTAGGCTGAGAAAAGACTAGGCATTGTGAAGATCATGAGATACATGAGAACTAAAAGAGAAATACTGCAGATGTTACACTGGGCAGATGATTTTTAAAATTAATTCCATTGCTTGGTTTTCTCTATATATCCTTACAGCTGGCATTTCTGCTTTGAAGCTTGTATAAAAAATAAGTTTGAACTTAAATGTACCAGCAACATAGAAAACAGGGCTCAGATTTTGGGAACTAACACAGAACAAATGTGTTCACATTGAGGTACATGTACCTAGTTTAAATAGGCAGTTGCTGACATTATACATGCTAGAACAGTAACTCATGTGTGATTAAATTGCATATTTAAATATTACAGTGTTCTTGTGCACAGTTAATTTTAAAAATATGTCTTCAGAGAAAGAGACTCTTGGACTTCAGAGCACAGTGACATTTAACACTGTAGGTAACTTTTCATTTTCTGTGTTTAGATAGTGTATCTGTGTTACAAATACACTTCTCTCTGTGAAGGAATTGTTCCCTTTTATTTTATTTTATTTTATTTTATT